>CAWUFW010000981.1:0-320000 GCA_963921515.1 Calotriton arnoldi | reverse complement strand
CATTCACTTGTTAATGAGGCTTTGTTGTATTTCACCTCTTCTTAGCGCCCCTGCATGGAGATGCAGGGGCGCTAAAGAGGTGAAATACAACAAAGCCTCATTAACAAGTGAATGGTTTTTAAAGAATCGCCCGGCCCCCATAGAGCGCTGCTGCAACCGGCGGTGTTTGCTGGCACTTAAAAAAAAAAAGAAGAAAAAACACAGGTAGGTATCTGCAAGGTCCGCGGGCCGCCAAGGAAGGCTTGCCGGGCCGCCGGCGGCCCGCGGGCCGTACTATGAGTACCCGTGCTCTAGGATCTAGTCAACCCCCATTACCTGAGAGTTAGAGAATGTGGGACCCCGTCCTGGTCTCGAGTTGGACACCCCACGAGGGATGTTAGACCACTGCTAGCTGGAGCGTCTGCATGCAGGAACCTCAGCGTCTCTGGTCAGTGTGTCAGCCGGGACGTCACGGTCTCCTCTGTCTGTCTAAGCAAGACATGATGTATATATACCCACAGGTCTTCCCAGGGGTCCTACCTTGCTGTCTTACTGTATCGGCCTAAAGGATGATGTCGGGCTTGAACTTTAACATAGATATAATACAGGAGATGTTCGTCCTGCTGTGAGTCCTGCTGTGCTTCCAAGAAGCCTCATGCATAATGTATGAGTTTTGAACCAGGGAAAAACCCGCGTTCTGAATGCAGTGTCGTATCTAGGTAAAAGGTCAGTCCCTATGAACCGTTATGTATGTAATGTAGGGAAGGATATAGGTGAAAAGTTGCAGTGTTACCTGCGCCTATATAGGGTACCTATATGGAATATAACACCCACTCCTCTTCCGACTGGACGACATATGTAACCTATTAGTGTACTACCATTCTAACTAGGCATTGGTACGCACCAAGGGTTAAAAACATTTCTTTCTAAAAATGTTTAAAAACGTCTATAAAATTTCTAAACTGATTTAAAAAAATGTAAACAGACAATTTGTTGCAGGCCCTAGCTCTAAAAGTGTCCATTGATATAGTCTGAACCACTATAAGCAATAAGAAAGCCATTCATGCCCAAATAAATGAAAAAGGAATGTCAATTATGTCTGAGTTCCAAATTGAGCTTGTTTTTAAAAAAGGGCAAATTTCTTCCAGCACATGATGAGCCAAAATTAATCAATTGTTTGTGTGTCCTGGCTGGTAGACACAATACTTTCGTTGCTTGCTTCCGCAGTAGACGGCCCCTGTAACACCTTGCAGAGTACGTCAATAGAGCACAGATGATGTTCTACGCTGTCCACAGCCAGGGCAGCCTGTGCGCCATCCAAAGCCTGGGTGTCAGTGGAGGAGCCGGTGTCCATACCAACAGGTGGAGTTACTACCTGCGGTGGCTCAAGGAATGCCGCCATCAACATGGGAATACGCTGAGGACATTGCAGAACATGGGCCGTTATCGGGTCCAGTAGAGCATTCACGTCCGGTTGCGCACATGATGGAAGTGTCAAACAAAGGTCTAACACGCATTCTTCTCCGCAAAACAGGCATCGGTGGACAGGTAAGATGCAGTCCATCCAGACTGGTCGAAATGACAAGAACCAAGATGCACTTAGTTCTCTCAGGCGAGGCGTGCCTAGATGTTGTACCATTCGGTCACGGTATTTCCGCTCCAGGAGCGCTTTTTCCATCTCCTTGGTGATGGGGACGTCCATTGCGTAGCAGATAGAAGACAATCAGGATACCTGCTATTAGAAATAGGATTAGCGGAAGTCCTCCAAAGATGCTTCCGAATACGGAGTGTATGAAGTTTGGTATAACTCCAAGTACCGTCTGAAAGGTGCTTAGAAGTCCAGAACCTATGGTCTTAAATAGGTGGACAATGCCAGTCGTATCAGACATGTTAAAGATACGATTCACCATTTCTACGAAATGGAAAGGGCAGTTTGTATTAATAAGCGCCTGTATCTCAGCTGAGGACCTTGCAATCCCGAGTTCAAAAGTCTCTCGAGCGGAGGTTAAGGGCACAGACTTCTGTAAAAGCATGGCATTCATTCTGCCTAGAGTATCAAACCGTATTAAAGAAACATTCAGTGAAGGCCATAACGGCGCCTCCCTGACTGTATGTGTCGGTGGAAACAATACTTGCATGCAACAAGTAACCCTGGCGCTTACGGTTACCAGATATGCGATGCCCGGGAGCATTCCACAGCAGCCTTGACTGTTCAGCATCAAGTAACTCCCATTCGAAAGTATCCCAAATGCTGGAGTAATCACTGCAGCTGGGGCACCCCTCAGATGACAGGACAAGTTCGCCACAGAACCACTACAAGCCCCGTGCAGTAGAATGTCCTGACATATGAGCGATCCACTTAAAGCGCTCTCACAGTTTGTACCACTGAGAAACACTTCTCGATCCCCACTCCGGCATCGAAATCTGTATGGCAATTCCCAAGATTCCTAAATGTACTCCTTACCCATTTCTTCATATTTGCCTGCCTGCTTTTGTTCAAGGCAATATTGAAACTGAAAAGTAGTGACTGGTAGAGTTATGTGGCCATGGATTAGCCATTCTGTGTGTGGTGATTCTGCCACTGTGAATGGTAATCTATCCAGTTTTTCGATACGCAGTATTGTGTATTTTGCTCCCCTTCGTGCCATTTCTATCTGTTTATCTGTTAGATTGTATTCAGAAAACAGAGACGTACTGTTGATAAAACGCCAAGGCACATAGCCTGCACACAAAGATTGCAGCGTCCAGCTCAATAACATTATAGAACGTAACTGAGATTGCCCTTGTTGTAATATGGCCAAATCTTGTTCTAGAATGTCTATCGCAGAAGATACAATGTTGCCTAAGGAATATATCCTGGAGGTCAATGTTGTTAACCCATTGTCTACCACTGCTAGAGATTTCTCTAAGTTAATACGGTCTATTTCCCGTATTCTTTCTGCGGCCTCTTGTTGGGATATTTTCCAATTTTCATTGTAGGCAGCATAAATGCCAGCATATATGAAACGTTTTTGGTGTGGTTTCCTGGGACCTAGTAAAAAATCCCTAAGATCCATGTCTTGTGTGAGTAAGGATAAGTGCTGTTTCACCTCTGTGAGTGTTGAGGTTTCTAGCCAATTAAGGCACAACTTCCCAACACTGTATGGCGTCACAACCCCTGGATGTTCTCTCTGTACATAGCGCGGATCTGGCCTATGGATTGTGAACTCTTGGGTTTTACCCATGAATCTTTCCTGACAACCATTGGTGTCTGTGGGCCAAATCAACCATTTCTTCCAATCGGGGTCTGATCTGTTGTATTGTATAATGTCATTTAATGTAATCCCTTCCTCTGATGTTCCGTTACCCTCGGTGTGTGATGGTGTTGGCAGCCGAGGTGTGTTCAAGCCTTTGTTCTTGGCTAGTCCAAGGCAAGTCGTCTGTTGCACTGTCTCGTTCAAAAACATGATCTGCTGAGGGATGAGACATGCTCTAAATAAAGCTTCTAACCCCTGCACCTGCCATTCTCTAGTACCCCAGACTGATTTTAAGTCTATGGTGTCTTTCCAAAAGCCGTAACCTTGTTCAGACAACTGGGCAATAAAGGATGCAGAGTAAATCTGTTTGGTATTTGTCAACATATTTTTCTGTGCTGATGTTGGTGCAACCTTATAACAATATGAGGCTGGGTCAGACATATTAAACCCTGAAAAATAAGGAAACTTTTGTGCAAATATTTTTGAACTGCCTTTTGGCGGTGTTGGACAATGTTCCCACTGGTGGTATGTGAACACATTTCTAGGATTAGCAGATTTATGCAAAAAATGATGACCATAATGCTGATAACAATACATTGATTCATAGTCTGATGTGCCTTCCAATGTTTCACTATTGGAAAATGCAGCAGATTTTTCCAAATCAGACAACATGTTAGTAACAGTTTCAAAATCCCAATCATCGGAAAATGTACTTGAGGTAATGATATCACTTAATGATATTTTAAATAAATGTGGAATTTTTAAAATTTCCGTCGGTCCAAATATATCGAAATCAACCTTGTCCCACACTATACCATCAGGTATAGGAACTGCTGTAATGTTCACTGACGACAAGTCTCTTTGTTCTCGATGAGATGATTGATGTGGTTTTAACATTAAGTTCACTTTTCGGGCAGCAGAGTTTTGCCGAATGTATTGTCCACTAATAAGCATGTTAAAAACTATAACTAAGCCTAACCAGAAAAGAAAGAAAAGAATCCCGGAAGTTACCCATAGTTCTACCCATGGTGATACCAGGTAAGTCTTTCTAAGAAAGTTCATAAAGTCTTTAACTTGCTGCTAGCGTGATTTTTGGGCTGGCGTCGTTTCAGGTTCACTTGGATCCAAAGAAAACGTATCAAAGTTTATGAAGTAGCCAGAAGCAGTTCGATCAATTGTTGGAATTGCATCAGGATTTGTTGAAATCGTTTTTTGCTCTTGTCGAGGTATGTTGACGTAGACGTCTGTATTTGGTCGAATAGCAACTTGTGCGTTATTTTGAGTTTCATTTTGTAGTCGAAATTCAGGTTCAAGAGGAACGAGTTCCATAGCATTGTTGCATAGTCCATCATTCCGTACAGGTGACTCTTCGAACGTGATGAGTCTTTCCGTTTGAACTTCTTGGATTGTAGTGAGAGGAGGGCGTCTGCTACTTTGGAGTCCACGTGGCCTACTGCTTAGTATCGGCCACATAGTGTGGTTTGATTAAGTCAAATGAGACAAATCTTTTCTCCTTTTTTCCGGCAATAGGCGGTAGAAGTACAGTCCTTGTTCCTTCAACTGCTAGGACCGGTACAGGTTTTCTGTAGGATGGCCCAAATTCTTACTTGTCCGCTATCTTCTCTCTGCCCAGATCCCCGACTTTTGTGATCCAGACAGATCTTGCCGTGACTGATTTGACTTCCCCAGTGGCGGTCTGTTTCAGGTGGACGTTACTTTGTTTTGTCCTCGATTCATTTAGTTCCTGTAAAACAGCCAAACGATCATGGATGTCAAAAGGCTTTTCATCCGCCACTGCGCCTTCACAATCAAGATCAGGTACGCACATTCTTGTCCCAAATAGGACCTCATAAGGAGTGACAGCCCCTAGAGAACTTCTTGGCATATTGTTAAGGGCCCGCTGGACCCCATAAAGATGTTTTACCCAACTTTCACCCGTGCCTAATACTCTAGGTGTTGAAGATTGCTTTAAGTCTCAGTTTTTTCTCTCCACGACCGAATTTCCCTCGAGATGGTACGGAGATGAGTACTGCAATGCTACACCCAAACTTCCCATTGCCTCCTTGTAAGCCCGAGAGCTAAACGCAGGGCCCTGGTCAGAATGTAGTGTGCCAATTGCGTATGTCCCTATGAAGACTGGTAAATCTTTTATAACAGTTCGAGCGTCAGCCGAGCGCTGGGGTCACACCCATAGGAATCTCGAGCAGGACGCACGCAAACAGACAATCTAATGCTGTCTAATAATGGGATTTGCGCTGGAGGTGTTACGGTGGAACCTTTCATCTGCTGACAGATGTCGCATTTCAAGACATAGTCTCTAGTCTGCTTTGTTAAACCAGGCCACCAGTAGCGTTGTTTCAATAAGGAAACAGTTGCCGTAACTCCTGCATCTGCAGAACCTATCCCTTCGTGTGCTGCTAGAATTAAACCTAACCTACGATCCATATTTGGAATTACTCTATCCCCCACTCCAGGAATCTGAGCAAATGGAATGTTATTGGCATCTAACTTGTAGGAGTACTTGAGTGGAAACTTCTTTGGTAATGCTGTGCTGTTCTTGCGTGAAGCAATGACAGCTACCATAATCTCACCGTCTATTCTCGTTTTAGAACGAGTGATTGCAGCTGCGGAAGACGTACGTACAGCCCCCTTTGCGGCTTCATCAGCCAATGAATTCCCTTCAACGTGAACGCCATCACGCTGATGACTCAGTGTGTGTATCACGTGAGTCCATGGTAGTTCGGATTTCAACCTCACTACATGTTCCCATAGCATTTTATGCTTAATTGTGCCACCTTTTGCGTCTTTGAATCCGTTTTGAACCCAGTATTGCAAGTATTCATTGTAAGACTGCACACAGTAAAAGGAATCACACACAATTAGTATGGGGAATTCTCGATCCGTATTTACAAGTGCCAGTATCAGTGCTTTTAATTCTGTCAACTGTGCCGTGCAGTCTCCTAGAGATTGCGTTTTAGTGCAACTTGGATGGAACTTTCCATCCCGCATGCGACCTTTAACGATTGCACATGCTGCGCTATATTGTTGCTTACTCCCTATGGCTGGTTGAGCAGATCCGTCAGTGTAAATGATATATTCATTCTGATCCAGAGGCATTATTTCATTAGGTAGAGGATATTCTTGTTCATATTGCAGGAATGCTTGTGTCTTTAAATTTGGGTCGTACCTGTATTCTACATCAGTTGCAGTGAGAGAATTAGCCCATTGTATCCATCTTGGATGTAATGCTTTAGCGTTAGGGACGCTTGCTTTTGTCGCAGCCTCTAAGGCTGGGACTGGAGTCACTACTATTATTCGTTTCCCCTGAGCCAGTGCTCGTTCTCTCACTACAGCAGTCTGTACCGCTGTCAGAATCTTTTCAGTGGATGCGAAGCGCATCTCAGCATTTGTGTACAAATGTGATTTGTAGGCAATTGGTACTGTTTCACCTTCATTATATGTTATATAGGTGTACCCAGATTGACCCGCGATTATACGGATCACCAGGTTGCGTAAGTTTACGCGTGTCTGTAAGTGTTTTGAAGCTATCATGTCAGCTTGTAAGGAACTTAGGGGCACATTACGATACCCGGCGTAAAAAAATCCGCCAGGCATGGAAGCGGCAAAAATCCGCCCGCACACACCGCCTGAACACCGACCACGCCATTATGAGTACACAAACTGAAAACCGCCATCGGCGGAAAAATCATACAAAATACCGCCCGCCATCGTCCGAGTCGGAGTCAAACCGCCCGCCACGGACGGAAACACGCACGACAACACAAAACCGCCCGCCCTCACGGCCGATACACCGCACGTGACATTACGATCGCACCGACATGAGCGCGGAAAAACAACAAAAATACCGCCCGCCAGCGCAAACAACGCCGATGAGAATCGACACGGCAGAAGCCATGGCGCCCACGTACCTGCACAGAAACCATCCGCACACAAAACCAATAGCACACAACATGGCCAACAAGTCCACACAGCAAGGCACGCACAAATACACAAGCACAGTACACATCCCGAAAACACCCCCCGGACAAACAAAAAATACAAAGGCCAGAACCCCAGACACAACACACCTGAAAACAACAGACCATGAGGACACACCCACATAGGTGAGTACAAAAGCAGCACTCCCACAGACCACAACCCCTTGCTACATTGCAAACCAGAGAGGAGAGGAGAGGACACAGTGACACAGCAAGGACAGCAGCACACCACAGAAACGCACACATCACAACCACCACCACCACCACCAAACACCGGCACCACAAACCCCCTGCACATTACACAACACACACCGCACCAGCACCACAAACACCATGGCACCACAAAGAATGCCCAAGTTCACGCCCATGGAGCTGACGGTCATGGTCGACGAGATCATCAAGGTGTACCCACAAATCTATGGGAACATGGTCCAGCACACACCACTAGCCACCAGAAACAGAATGTGGACCCGGATCGTAGACCAGGTCAATGCAGTCGGGACCCTGCCCAGGAACAGAACCGAGATAAACAAACGTTGGAATGACGTAAAGAGCCTGGTCAAGAAGAAGGAGGGCAAAAACAGAGAGCTGGCTGCCGTCACTGGCGGAGGGAATCCCGCGCTCTTTAAGACCTTCAAAGCGTGGGAGGAGAAGGTGCGAGTCGTGATCCATCCGGAGATCCTCGCCGGATTAGCAGGGGGAGTGGAGGCTGGTAAGTACAAACTAATGTATACCAGCACACCGCTATGTACTCACATGCACTACCACCATGCCACAGCTCCCAGGGACAAACACCCCCATGTCCAGCACACAACACACAACACATCACACACACATGCAACAGACACCACCACACACAGCCCAAACAGAACAACTGTAAGATGCGTGGGGACATGTGTACACTAAGCCAGCCACGTAACCACCAACAGGTCCCCAAATATGCCAGAAGCGCCACAACGAGCACCCACCACACCCATGTGTCCGCCACAGCTGCACTAACCGACAAGTAACAGGTAAGTGGCAGGAACACAAAGTGCAGTGGGTGGGACGGTGGACAGCCCAAGTACAACACACACCAGGCCCCAGTCCCACAGCACACCAAGGAGATGGGACAACTGCAATACGTTGGCTGGCACACAACTATCACTCACTCATAACGATGCGTCCAATGCCATGTCCAGTAACCACAACAGACAGCAAATATGCAGGGCATGTCAGGCATGCACACACCTCAGACCATGCACTGTCATGCTGCCACAACACATGTCACGTTCGGCACCCATGGCTCACAGCATGTACCCCAAAAGCATATACCCTCCCAAATGCGAATCTGGGGCATGGCCCCCATGTTGCCATATGCGTTCCTGAGCGTTCCATTTGAACCCCAAAAGCACATTCCATCCCAAATGCGAATCTGGGGCATGGCCCCCATGTTGCCATATGCGTTCCTAAGCGTTCCATTTGAACCCCAAAAGCATATTCCATCCCAAATGCGAATCTGGGGCATGGCCCCCATGTTGCCATATGCGTTCCTAAGCGTTCCATTTGAACCCCAAAAGCATATCCCCTCCCAAATGCGAATCTGGGGCATGGCCCCCATGTTGCCATATGCGTTCCTAAGCGTTCCATTTGAACCCCAAAAGCATATCCCCTCCCAAATGCGAATCTGGGGCATAGCCCCCATGTTGCCATATGCGTTCCTGAGCGTTCCATTTGAACCCCAAAAGCAAAGTACAAACCAGACCCAGGATGGGCCAGGAGCCCGCATACACCAGAGTCACAATAAGTAGGGGCACAGCAACACACCCATCGGCATGGCCAATCCGTCCCATGCCACATGTGCACAGCACACAGTCCCATTGCCAAGCACACACAACTACAGATGCTACAGCCACACACACGCCTCCGGGAAACCCATGTACGAGATTGCACGAACTGCCAATGTCAGACGACTAATACATACTTCGCCAGGTGCAACACAATAACAAATCTCATTCTCTCCACAGGTGACGAACTGCTGGACGCTGGGGATGGAGACAGCAGCCAGCACAGCCAGCCTACAAGCCCCCAACGAGGACACACGGATCTGGAGGATCTGTCCACCTCTTCGGACACGGACCACCAAGCTGGCCCATCTGGCGTGGCAGGGCCCAGCCGCTCCCCAGGACCCCTCCTACCCACCAACCCATCATCCAGGGATGCTGAACAGTCCCAGTCCCCTGCTGCCACTGTCGTTGCGGCCACACCCACGGTCATTGCGGCCACTACCACTGCCGCAACCGCCACCATCGCCGCACCGACCACCACCGCCTCCACCACCACCACGTCTTCGCTGGCACCAGCCCCAGCGCAGGTGGTGGCCCGGCCGACTGGATCCACCCTGGGAGCCACAGCGAGGACCGTGGTGAGCAATGTGGCTAGTGGGCAGGCCGGTGGCAGCAGGACTGGTAGGAGGAGCAGGGTCAGGGAAACGCCAGCCTCCCCTGGGAGCCATGCCCTGCCTCAAATGGACAGAGTCCTTGGGGCCTATGAAGAGGCCCAAGGACAATGGGCCAGGTCTGCTACTGACACGCGGGAGGTGCTGGGGGTGCTGAGGTCCATGGACGCCCATATGGGCCAATTCGTGTCCCGTATGGACCAACTCGTGGACCTCATGGGCCAGCTGGTGGTGGCGGTGGGGTCACAGGCAAGGCCAGCAACACCACCTCCGCCACCACCTGCTAGGGCGCAGGCTCGGGCAGCAGTGTCCACTTCCCCTGCGTCCACAGCCAGTGAGCACACCTCACCCACCACCAGCAGGTCGCCACCACACACCCCCTCCCAAACGTGGAAGGGGCCGTCCGAAGAGGAAACAGATCTCCCGGGAGGACTTCGCACGCTCCAGTCGCAAGTGAGGCAGCCAGCCAGCCTTCCGCCAGCCTTCCTTGACCAGCCACTGCATTGACTTGCTCTACGATCCCACTCCACACAGCCATCTGGATGGCATGTGTGTGTTGGACTATGGACATAGAACCAGTGGGTACACCCTGATCATCACGCAGCCATGACCGACAGCTCATTGTCACTGCACGCACCACTTTTGTCATCACCTTACACACAATCACATGTCACAGTTTGTAATAAATGCACCTTTTTCACTAACTGCTGTTTGTGCCCTGTGTCTTTATTGTACGGAATACAACGGCCACCTTGGGCGGAAAGGCACCTGATGCGTGGCATGGAAATGGAATCCGGAGGGCCTGTAGGGACCTAGGGGTGGGAGACAGAACAGGAGCACATTCAATGAGTGTGTCACACACCCATCACACAGTACATGTCAACAACTACAAGCAATGTACACACATCGCACAGAGCAATAGGGCACAATGCCACAGCCACCAACAGTGGCATACTACCCTGGCCATGGAGCGTTGACACACTGCACGCAGTGAACATACGGCCACCCTGACACAGCACACACACACCTGCATAGATACAGACACATCATCCGTCGTACATGGACACTCACCGTCAAGTGAAGTAGCGGGCGATGAGCTGCTGGCGCACATTCCCAGCTTCCTCCTCTCCGCTGTCCACCTCACTCGAGCTGTCCTGGTCTGCGGGCTGGGGCCCTGGTTGATCTCCGTCATCCACAATGAGGGGGATCTGCTTCCGAATGGCCAGATTGTGCAGCATGCAGCACGCCACCACTATCTGGCACACCTTCTGTGGGGAGTACGCCAGTGCACCCCGGTGCGGTCCAGGCACCTGAACCTGGACTTGAGGAGGCCAAAGGTACGCTCGACCACACGTCTGGTCCTCCCATGTGCCTCATTGTATCGATCGTCTGCTGGGGTGCGAGGATTCCTCAATGGACTGAGCAGCCATGCCCCATTCGGATACGCAGAGTCACCTGGGTGTGAGGGACACAGAGAACCGTTGCTATTCCAACTGGACAGGGGACAGCATCGCACAACCAGCACGCTACACCACTCCACATACTCACCGACAATACAGCCACGATCCTGTTGCAGATTGGCCATCAGTCGTGGCAAGATGCTGTTGCGCATTATGTGTGCGTCATGGGCCGAGCCTGGAAACTTTGCACACACGTGGGTGATCACCATGTCCGCAAGGCACACCACTTGCACATTCAGGGAGTGCGTGTGCTTCCTGTTGCGGTACAGGTGCTCAGTGGCCTGTGGTGGAACAAGGCCAACATGAGTGCAGTCAATGGCTCCCACGACGTGTGGGATTCTGCCAAGGGCATAGAATGCACCCTTCACTGCCGCCAATTCACGAGCCCTGGGGAATCTGATGTACCTGTTCCGGTACAGCATCATGGCTGCCAGTACATCCCTCAGCACCTTGCTGAACATGGGCTGGGACATCCCTCCTCCACTGCCCACTGTGTGCTGGAATGACCCAGTGGCGAAGAAATGCATGGCGGCCATCACCTTAGCCGTGGGGGTGACAGCAGTCGGATACACCCTGCGGGGACGGAGATGGGGCTCTAACATGGCACACAGTCGATGCAGAGTTGGCCTGTCCAGCCGAAACTTCCTGATTACCTCTGTATCGTCCATGTCCGCCAGCAATTGGTATGGGCGGTCAATGTTCGGTCTCCGCCTGGGTTAAATGGCAGAGGACACATGTCAAAGCAACACGGCACATAGCAATTTCACATACACATCACTGACATGACTGAGCAAGCACATGAGCCACAGCCCAGCTGTCAAGCTGGGACGGCACGGCCACAATACTCTTACACAGGTCTCCCAACAATGGCAATGGCAAGTGAGACATACCACTGCCATGTGCATGCACATGGGGATCTAGGCCCCAATGACTTGCGGGGCGTGCTGATGGGGACTGACTGCATATTCGTCAAGCGGCAACGCCACGGCAACATGAGTGTCTGCTGAGCATGGTACTGCTTCCGAGGCTGGATGAGTATGGCACACGACGACGACGATGTGGGCACGGGCTGAGCGGCCAATACAAGTGGGACCTGTGGCACGAGGGGATATGAGACAGTAGTAGGTGTCAGCACTGCACCCTATGTACAGCACTGTACGGATCACAGCTCCCGAAACATTGACTGGTGTCCACATTGACAGCCCCATGCCAAGACGGCTGTGTGCTTGCAGTCACACGTCACAGGTGAGAGGTTACATTGCACGTGCCAGGTGGCAGTCGTACATAGTGGGAGCTGGCATGTGTGTGCATGTGTCTCCTGTTCAGGATCCACCAGATGGGCGCTGACTCTGTACTGACCATTGGACACAGCATGTTCCGTGGAAGGCTTGTGTGTGTGGGATGGTGGCACTGGATGTGCCTCCGTTGGGGGGGGGCCATGCACAGGGCGGGTACGTCGATGATTGCGCATTGTTGGTCACGGTGGGTGCACCAGCTAAGATGTGTTGCCCTGTGTTCAATTCCTATGTCCGCATGATGATGGACTGTGGATGTGGGCAGACTACACATTGGTCGATGTGCTGTCTATATGCATGTGCCTTCACACCAGGCACAGCTGCCCCTGCACATGTGACCCCTGCTGGACTCGCTGCTGGGTCTGTGGAGCTGATGCACCTTCTGCGCGTGGGGCGGACAGCTCTCCTCACTTCCCTCATTGCGCATGTCATGTCTTTGCCGCAGGTGACATGGATCATGGAGGGCCCACATGTACGCGTGGGTAGGCTACACATGATTGTTCACTGGTCGCCACCCCCAGTCAGTGTTTCGAATGGGAAGGTTGTCGTGCTGGTGGTATGTTCGATGTGGCGGATGGGCGGGCCTAGGTGCGGGCTTACATTCCGGACATGGGGGGTAGTTGGATTGGCGACTAGTTGCAGTACACACGGGACACGTCTCTTCCTTTCCACATCTGGGTCATCCCTTGTACTAACTGACAGTGATACAGTCATCTTCGCCCCAGCCCTCATGTCCTCCCCTCGCCCCCCAATATGCATGCTCACCTGCGAGGCTAGCGCTTGCACAGGCAGCCCCAAGCTCGCACCAGAGAGGGCAAGGAGTGTATGTGTGGGTCCAGTTGCACGAGTGGGCTGTCTCAGGGTATGATGTGTGGCGGGACGCCGTCCACCTGCGTGGTGCCCCAAATGGAGACCCGGCCTGCATGGACTATGCATCACAGTCTTCGCCTTCCGGATCCGCCACCTGCGACACCCAGTGGCTGTGGCTGCCCTTGCGGCCATGCCGCGTCCGTCTGTGGCTGATGGCCCACACATTCACTCTTTGGCCTCTCTGGGGAGGGCTCAGGGGTGGTGGCGCACGCGCTTGCACTTAGTCGCAATGGCATGTGTCGTGGTTGGTATGATGGGCAATGGATGGGATGGTGCGAGCCACCTCCCGTGACGTCAGTGCTGCTCGTGCTGTGGTGCGTCCCCCTACACTTCCATTTGACTTTTTGCCATGCTGGACGTTGAGGTTCTATTGCCTGCGTGATATGAGCAGGAGGAGCGCGAGGAGACCTCTCACACACCATGCTCCACTGCCATCCCGTGCCCTGTATCGCCTGTGCGGATTGACTATGTTGGGGTTACACCTGGTCGACTGGGGCTGTGTGTGCCTTGTCAAGGGGCATGGCGGGCGCACAACAGGATCCAGCTCGTCCACAGAGGGTGGGCTGAGGTGCGCCTGGTACCGCTTTGTACGTGTGCCCGGCTGCTGTGCACACACGTGTTCACTCCCCCCGACAGGTGTCCTCTCACAATGCCCAGGGAAGCGGTGGTGTACTGTTCATGAGCCCTCCCAACACGGCGTGCTCCAACTTGGCATGTGCGCATCTACCCGTCGCACCCACCCACCTGAGCACTGCGTCCATACGACTTCACACGACACATGTGTGTCTTCCACAGTAGTGCTACTCATTTGCGTTGACATCCAATACCAGTGGACTACATGGTCATGTCACGACTGCCGTGTACTTCACATACTCTCATCCTCTCTCATTCGTACTTGTGAAATGAGTCAGCGGAGACAGTTCTGGTTTCAAACATTATATTGAGTCTTCTGTCCTCTGTGATGCAGTATAGTGGACACTACTGGCAGCGGAATACATATTGAGGATATACTGAGCATGATTACAAATGGGATAGGGTGTGGGGTTACATCTGCTTGGCCAAGGCTGTGCTAATGTACAATTACGTATAGCTGCGGAGCTGCGGACTTTGACACAGACGGTATACATGTAGCCTACCAGACCGCTCGGCATCATGGGCACAGTCCATCTCAGTTCCATGTGACAGGTTTGCTGCGGTTGTTCCTCATGCACGCGTGCATGTGAGATGACATCAGGGCATGTGCTTGCGTGCATGCAGCGGCGTGCCACTTGTTGTTGCACTGTGGTGGTTACTGGACATGTCACAGTCACTGGGGTCGTGTTGTTGTTGTATGCACTTGTCGTCCATGCAAAGGTCCTGGTATGGGATTCCCGGGGCGGGGGTGGGAGGGGTGCAGCACCCACAGACTCCAGGCGACCTATTCATGTCCACTGAGCGGTGTGTGTGTCCATGTGCGCTGGATCCATGTCGTGTCCTGGTTGTTCGTGCAGTTCCGTCCATGTGGGTGCGATGCACAGAGCCCATGCCACTGCCTCCCACGATGCATGCGGTGTTCCTGGATGTGATGGGGAACAGTGTGCATGTCCCGGTCATATCCGATGTCATGGCGATGTCGTTGATGGTGTGGTTACAGTTGCCGGTCGTTTGGTATGGCTGTTGTGGTGGTGACTGGCCAGTCCGTGCGGAAGCTGAGCATGGGTGCGGGGTTGGACTTCATAGGTCAGTCGGGGAACCTGCGTTGTGGTCCGACGTATTTACAGGTTGTCAGGTATGCGATGCCGTCCAGCAGGGCTTCCATGTCATTGGTGGTGTACATGTTTGCCAGCCAATGAAGCGGATGGTGGCTGTCAAGGTGTTGTTCGTAGGTTGTCCCTTGGAGGACCATGATGGGGCATGCTGGGTGACATTCGATGTAGCTGTTCTCGATGATCCGTCGTGTGGAGGCACAGTGGTTCCATTTCAGTGCGCGTGCGATGTTGGCCACATACGCCATGCCCCCATAGGCAGAGCAGGCCCTGTCGTGTGCGTCCAGAGGGAGGAGTAGTGGTAGCAGGTCCGCCTTCAGACATGCCGGGTTGGAGAGGCATATCTCGACGGGATGCTGGTAGGGACACCTCCGACAGTAGAAGACGGGCATGACGCAGCTGAACAATGTGATGCGGTAAGTCAGTCGGTAACTTACGTTCAGCAGGGACAGGAGATCGCATCCCAATGTACGTATCGTGCTGGTTTGGTACAGCTTGAGCTCTTCGGCGTAGTTGGGTAGGTGTGTTGCGGTTGCCATTTCGCAGCGGTGCGTTGTGGTGGCGTGCTCCGGCTGTGTGTGCAGTCTGCAATGTGCACACTCCGGGGTTGCTGTGAGCTCTGTGTAGTCGTGGGGAGACAGGACTTGTGTTCTGTTGGCTTGTTTGGAGGACACGGGCCCTCTTCCCACATGCTTCTCAGACAGTTCAAGGTCGGTGCTGTGTGACTCCTTCCAATTAACTTGCATGTGGCCGACATGGGGGAGTGTTTTCTTCTTTCTTCCCCGTCCGTTGTGTGCTTCTGTGATATGCGCTATCTGGCCTGTGGTCGGTCTCCTCGGCAAGCCTGTGTTGGTCTATTCTTGGACAATGGCTGTATTCACCGGCTTCTGTCGTAGGGCTGTGGTTTCGGAGTTGGAATGGAAGGTCATTCAGTGCTGTCTGCTCTCCCTTGTGTGGGCGGCAGCCTGCCTTTCCGCTCTGCGTTGGGCCTTGTGTGTGGATGTAATTCTTGGGCCACCTGTTGTCGGTCCCCGGGCTCTTTGGTGTTCCGTTTCATGTGTATTGTTCATATGTGCAGGGTGGTATGGGTTTTTCAGTGTGGTACTGGCGTTCCTCTTCCCGAAGGGGCCCTGCTTCTCCTAGTTGGTGTTGCCGCCGCTGTGTGCTTCGCCATGTTTGTTACACTGGGGTGTGTCCTGCTGTTGCGTGACTTCACTGACATGTGTGCGTCGGTTGTGTGGCGTTGGGTGTTGTCCGTGAATTGGGCGTTGGGGACATGTCTGTGGCCGGCCTGTCACGTGTCATGTGCGTTCGGGGTGGGGCTGATGTGTGTGCTGCTTGGTTGTGTCCCTGTGTCTGTGTGCGACGCATGCATGGCGCTGCGGTTGGCCTCTGCGTTGTGCGCATGTGTGGCGGCGTCATCGGCGCTTTGGGGCCGTGACGGGGTGGTTGGTTCCTAGTCCCAGGTGGTGTGTACACATGTGTTCTGCGATGTTACGATTTGGCCTGTGTGTCATATGTGGATGCAATGGTGGATGTGTAGTGTGCACGCGCTGGTGGGGGGTTGTCCGCTTTTTCCGCCCTTGCACTGTGTGCGCTGTTTGCGTGCACTTGTTGTGTGTGTGCCTACCTGCGTCTCCGCGGTACGGTGCGTCCTTGGTGGTGCATCAGCAGAAGCATGGGAAGGGCCTGCAGTGCTGGATTCATGCCCGGGGTGCCGCTTCTTCGTTGTCCGTGCTCTGCGTCCGTGTTTCCGCCTCTCTTTCACGTGCGGTGTCTCTTTGCCGTGGGAGCCGTTTGTTTGCGGCATCGTAATTTATGCGCCGGGCGGGACGTGTTTCGTCGGACGGTGTGTGTCAGTTGTGCTGCGCCGCTACGTGTGCGGGCGCACTTTGATGGCGGACGGTGTTGCTGGCTTGCCGGCGGTGTTTGGCCTGCTTTTCGCATCGTAATTTGGCGGGCGTGTGGGCTGCGGCATGCGGGCGGTAACTGGTGGTTTTTGCATCCGCCAGCACGGCGGTAGTGCTTCCGCCCGCCATCGTAATGGGCCCCTTAGTGTATCTGTGTGTTCCTGTGTTCAATTTCTGGCTGAGAAATCAGGTTTAATTAAGTCGTAGAAAGGTTTTACTCTTTCTGCGTAATCCAAAATGTATGTTTGACCAAAATTTAGGAATCCCAGTATTGATTGTAGATTTTTTTAAAGATTTCGGAGGTTGGAGCAGCGCACATTTTCTAAAAAATTGGCTGCCAGGCTCGTTCCTTTACTTGAAAGTTCGTATCCCAAAAACAGGACACTGAGGTGGGCAGTTTTTGATTTTTTAAAGTTAAATTTGTAGCCCTCAGATGCAAATCCCAAAATTATGGTATTTACTCTGTTCAAGTGTTCCTCCAGGTCATCGTCCGTCAGATAAATATCATCCACATAGGACAATGCCTCTTCATCCAATTTTTGAAGTAACTCGGTTACTCTGGCAGAAAACAACCCGGGCTGTTCTTATACCCTTGGGGGAGTCGCGGAAATTGCCTTTGTGACCCTAGCGCTGAGAATGCTGTTAAATACCTGCTTTCAGGCGCTATATTTTGGCAAAAAAATCCATTTGAGATATCAAGTGTTGTTTTGTATTTTTTCCGCACAATGTTATTCGTTAATGCGGCACTGTGTGCATTCTGAACTGCAAATGTCTTAGTGCAAGTGTTTAAATGTCTGTAATCTAAAACTAGACGATATGTATTGTCAGGTTTCATGACAGGAAACAAAGGATTGTTCATTTAAGAGGTGCAAGTTTCAATCACCCCTTGGTATTCAAGTTGATCTAAGATCTTCCTGACCTGTTTTTTAGCTTCTTGCTTTATTGGATACTGCCTCTGTTCAGTTGGAGTATTTTTTACAGGAATCATGTGGTGGGTTGAATCTTCATCCCATCCAACATGGTTCTTATATAATGCTGGAGCCTGGGCTACCACCCACTCCTGCGCATATGTGTGTTGCAAATGCTTGGGAATATCGTCTGAGAATGCCGGCATCATTACCGTTTCTCCTTTAGGACAGTCCATGACGAATGCTGGCGGCCAATCTTTTTCAGCTAACAAAATGTCATAGCAAAACGTTAGGTTCTCCCAAAAGAGACCTCTCACTTTCCTACTTTTGTCCCCCTCCATTTGGAGCGTTATTGCATATACTTTATGTGGGACACTCACTCTAGTATCAGGTGTTTCCACCGTGATATAATCATTCAAGTCCGCTGTCACCAGAAATTCCATCAGGTTCTGGCGAGCTATTGTTATTTCTGCCGCACTGTCTAGCATCGTCAGAGCCCATTCCCCGTTCAGTAGTCGTGTCCTCAGAATTCTGGGCTTGTCTGATCTTTAGACCTGCAACTTTCTTCTTTTTGAACTGTGGCTTTTGCTTTGGTTTGTCTTCTTTTTTGGAAGTGTAATCTTGAGCGTGTTGCTTGTCTCTGGACTTTGTACACTCTTCTTGTCTTTCTGACCGTCCTTCCCTCTCTGAGTTTTTCGATGAACCTTGAAAGGAACGAGAGGAACGTGTATCAGTATCCTGATACCTGTCAGGTTTCCTAATATTATCCCTATTCCTAAGATTGTACCTCTTTTCGGAGGGCTCCTATGCAGGAGATCTGCCTCTCGATTGAGATCTGTTTCCTTGAAAGGTTTGTTGCTTTTTATTTTCCCACTTCCTTTTAGAAGAAGCAGGTGTCTGCGTGGAAGTGTCCTTTTCAGGACTGCCCATCAGTTGTGGTTTAAAGCTTTCCCACCCAAACTGTCTCTGCCTAATTCTGCATATGCAGTTTCAATTATTTTTGGTAGTTCATGTTCCTGTTCCAAAGGACTGAACTCCCTTAGGCGTTGGCGGATGGCCTCTGAAGCTGCTTCCCCTTTAATATTAGCTAGTATAATGGCTGATACCTGGGCATAGTTACCTAGTAACTTCATCCCTAAGTTCAGAGCAGGTTCTGCTCCGTACTCATTTTGTATTTGCCTTAATACATCTGGTATCACCACTAATGAAGGAATACCATGAGTCCTGGTATATATGGCAGCAAAGACTGTACCCCAAGTGGTACAATCCTCTACTTGTGGTGTTATCCCCATGGGCAAGCAGATTGTCAGCATTCTGTGTTTTTCATACGGGGTAGTATTCGGGAATACTGCCTCGAGCTGTGTGATTTTCTGAGCTACCCAGAAAGGCATTTGTTCACGTTTAGAGGGCATTTTACCCATCACTGCGTGTAATGTTTGTGGTGTGATTTTAGTTGCTGTACCCTGAGATTGAGTTCCATTTGTTGCAACTATTGCTGGTTGGACAGTGAATGTCCTCATGACGAATTGCGTCATGTTTCTATAGATTTTAATTAAATCTTTGTGTTGTACGAGTAAGTCTGCCTGTGGCATTGTGTCAATGTCAAGATGTGGTGTGTAGGTCGCTAATATCGGCCATGTTGCCCCTGCTCCTCCGAGCGGGCCTAATCTTACTCTTCTTCTTATGTGTGGTAGGGCGCCTTTAAACTAGTATAAATGTTCCTGGTATGTGAGTGGAACCTCTATGTCCTCGAACGGACAATATTCCACTGGTGCATCTCCTTCTGTGTAAGAGTGAAATGTCTGTGTTCTTGCATTTGCTGCTGGGAATGTAACCCACGAATAAAATACCTCTGTTTTGTTTGATTCGTGTGCCTCAATCACGAAAACTACTAAGCCACCCCTAGCTGATAAACCATTATCTAACAGTTTGAGGGTCATTGTATGTCTGAATTTTTCTGCAATCGGTATTGCGTCCCCATCTTCTTCTCCGGCTGAGAGGTGCAGATCTACTACTACGTTATCTCTTGTCTCAGTCATTTTTGAAAAGAAGAAGTTTGTTCAAGGGAACTAAGATAAAGGTTTTAATGCACAATTTTAGGAACACTGTGTCCTTCAAGCTTGATTAACCAACAGGCAATAAATAGGATTTTTAGCCTACTCAGCTGTGGCGGAGTTTGTGCCCACCCACTCCAGACGTCTCTGGTGTTTTGTGAGTAGGGGTCTCTGAGAATAGCACGACTGAACTACTCAGATTCTACTGTTAAATAAGTACCCAACCAACGTTGGCTGCGCCATGTCATGTAGTTCCTATATATCCTATACAGGACCTGCGCGTTCGGATAACATAAACTGTGGGTTTGGTGGCAGACTGGTTCCAAGCACCCCCACCGGATACGTTAGCCTGTTTGCATTAGCTAGCTCACAGTGCCACTAGAATCTCCTCTTATCGGGGAGAGAATAGTTTCTGGCAACCTCAGAACATGACAACCCTGATCCCCCAGGATCGTGGAAACAATATACTACTTTTCGCTCAGTCACTCGTGCTCACTTAGTTTGTCTCAGAGATACACAGAATAAACAGTCTAGGCGTTTCAATAAGGATTTATTGAACAGTTGTTATTCTAGAACAGAATATATGAGCTGCAACAACCAGTAGACAGTAGCAGAGATATATGGTTAGCAATACTACAAAAGTAAAGGAATGGTATAGTTCTACAATCTTGCAGAAATCATGAATATATACATGTACATAAAACACATGATAAAAAGTGCAACCTAAAAAGTACGTACTCCTACGATGCCTCCCTAACTAGATGTACCTAAATGTACCTAGCATCTGTGTAGGTGTTATGCCAAGAATCCCTCTAGGATCTAGTCAACACCCATTACCTGAGAGTTAGAGAATGTGGGAACTCGTCCTGGTCTCGTGTTGGACACCCCACAAGGGATGTTAGACCACTGCTAGCTGGAGCGTCTGCATGCAGGAACCTCAGCGTCTCTGGTCAGTGTGTCAGCCGGGAAGTCACGGTCTCCACTGTCTGTCTAAGCAAGACATGATATATATATACCCACAGGTCTCCCCAGGGGTCCTACCTTGCTGTGTTACTGTGTCGGCCTAAATGATGACGTCGGGCTTGAACTTTAACATAGGTATTATACAGGAGATGTTCGTCCTGCTGTGAGTCCTGCTGTGCTTCCAAGAAGCCTCATGCATAATATATGAGTTTCGAACCAGGGAAAAACCCGCGTTCTGAATGCAGTGTTGTATCTAGGTAAAAGGTCAGGTCCTATGAACTGTTATGTATGTAATGTAGGGAAGGATATAGGTGAAAGGTTTCAGTGTTACCTGCGCCTATATAGGGTACCTATACGGAATATAACAAGGGCTATGGCCGGTACAGTCCTTGAGAAGCAGCTTCATATTATGTTTCACGCTTGGCAACACCGTGAGGTGCATGGGCCATCGCCTGTGAGTTTGCACCCAGTCTTCATACTTTGTTTGCAGTTTTGTTGTTATGTCTTGCTCCTTCCTTCTTGATCTCCCTGCAACTGAACTGAACCATTCCACTTCTCTGGATCACTTTGGAAATCTTGATCACCACACTCCTCAGGTGATTCTTTTCCTACAGCAGATCAGGAAGTACCCAAAGACTTTACAACTGTTTATCTATTAGTTCATGCATATCTGTTACCTTTGTTTTATCATTTTGTTCAGGACTCCATTCATGGTCCAGCATTTCTGTGTTTATGTCTCTTTCTCTACCCCTGGATTCTCTGTTTTAGAAGTATTGCTGTTACAGCTTCCAAGTATGTCAAAGTGATCTGTAACCATAGAGATCAACTGTGGGTTCTGCCACTATTAAGTCTTCGAACCTGAAAACTAAAAGTTAAAAACTCTAAAAACACGGTAAATGTGCACTATGCATGCATTCAATAGAACATTCAGCTTGTCACTTTCGCCCGTTTTGAGCAAAATAAAGTGACCTGCAAAAGAAGCTTCAGTTATGAGTATAACAGAACATATCAACATAAAATACAGATGAATGTTTCATTAACAAACTTTTTTATGGAGGCCTACAGCAGATACAGACAACCATGGAAATGTGATGTTTGATATCGCATTGAAACTTATGAACATTGAGGGGCGGAATTACTAAACTTTCGTGTTGGGGTTACATTACTTTTGTAGGGCAGCCTAATGCAAAATCAATGTTGTTATTTATTAAGCCATGCAAAGCCCTTTTACGTGGCTTAGTAAATACAAAGTACCGCAAGGTACCTTGCGTTGGGAAGACGTTCCATGGGTGGAGCATGGGCATTCCCAGATTTGCAAAGACTTGCAAAAGTGAATGTGTCAAAATACTTTGCCTTCCCCAGTGAGTCATAACAAGGAGAAATATCTTTATTTCTCCTCGTTACTTCTTCTTTCCTTGTGTGCTGCATTTTACAGAACACATTGAACGAGGGAAACACCATTAAGGATTGCTTTTGTGCAGGAAGGTGTACACAATGGGAGAGGGTAGTCCAAGAGTGCATGTTGGTGTGTGTGGAGTAAGGGGCAATACTTGTTCCAGTTGGTGGAGATCCTGGGGAGCACTCCAAAAAGGCTGAACTCCCGGACCACTGAGCTGAAGTTATGGGTTGGCTCACAAAGATAGAGGGTGATATCGTCTGCGTAAAGGGAGATGATCAGATTCCGCTCTGTGAAATAAAGCTCCCTTTTGGCATGCAGCTGCCTGACCACACACACCAAGGGCTCTGTCGCCAAGGCATATAAATTAGGCAAGAGTAGGCACCCCTGTCTCGTAATTCTTTGAATCTGCAGAGTAGCGGACAGAAGACCGTTCAGTCTGATACTGTTAGAGGGTCTCTGATATAAGAGTTTTATCCAGCTTATAAAATTAGTAGGGAATCCCATCTTCACCAGGATAGTGATAGGAAAATCCCATTCAAGGGAATCATATGCTTTGGTAGCGTCCAAAAAGACCGCCACTGTGTTCAAGTCAGGGTTCAGCTGGTGCAACACTGCAAAAAGGGTGTGGAGGTTATGCAATGTTGACTTCTCGGGGATGAATCCTGCCTGGTCTGGCAGGACCAGAACCGGAAGAATCAGCAATATCCATTTGGCAAGTACCTTTGCAAGAATGTTCACATCCACATTAAGGAGGAACAGTGGGCGATACGAGTTGCACCAAGCAGGGGACTTGCCTGGCTTCAACAGAGTGATTAGGGTCGCCTCCCTAAAAGAAGGGGAAAGAGTGCCCAATGAGAGCATCTCATTGTATAGTTGGAGTAGTTTGGGGGTGAGTATAGAAGAGAAGGTCTTGCAGAGCTCCATGGGGAGGCCATAACCTTCCTCAGCCTTGCATGGGGGGAGATACGAGATTACATCTACGACCATGTCCAGACTGAGCAGCGCATCAAGAAATTGACATCTGGGGCCCTCCAGCCATGCCAGCGCAATGCGCTCAAAGTATGTGGAGTAGTCTGATGGTTGAAAACTAGCTTGGGATGTATATAATGCAGTGTAATATTGGACAAATTCCTCCAAGATATCCTCAGTCTCATACACAGTTTCGCCAGTTTCTTTATCGATTTAGAGGATCTCCTGGGGTGTCCGGTCTTTCTGCAGTAGCCGGGCCAGAGTCCTGCCTGGGGGCCCTGCCTCACCATAGGCCCTAGCTGTAGTGAATTTGTAGGGGTGCTTAAGTTCTTCATCTGCTGTTTCCGCAAATTCACCAGGCTTAGCATGAAGTTCGGCCAGTATCTGGGTGGATGGTTGACCGTCTCCCCAGTTTTTCAAGCTCTTAATCTCCCTCTGAAGCTTATCCAGGCGCTCCCTCAGTGCATTGAGACCTCCATGTTGTTTAGTGATACACTAATGCATACTCTGCATACGTAAGCTTTAAATGTCTCCCATATAGTACTGATTGAGCTCAGTAAATTGTCATTCAGCTGGAAGAAGTTGAGGATCTTGCTCGGAGTTCATCCCTAAACACAGTGTCAAACAAGGCTGAGGGATTTAGTCTCCATGTGAATGCACAGTGCCTAAACTGGGGCATCTGAAGTACTAACTTAACCGGGGCATGATCAGAAAATGTGCGGGGGAGATGCTCCACCGAGTGCACCAACATGCCTACATCTCTGGATCCAATCCAATAGTCTAGCCGTGCCCAAGAACTGTGAGCAGTGTATAATATGTTCCCTCGGCTATTTAGGGGTGCCAAAGTCTCCATATGTCCACCAGATCCTCGGTCCGCATAATATCTAATAGATCAGTAGCAGCTGCATTGCATGTGCGACTAGTGGCATTCGAACAATTTAGGTGTGTGTTAAGCACTAAATTAAAATCTTCAACCCTCAGTATGGTCTGAGGCGACAGTGCGCATGTATCCCAAAGAAGCATGAGAAACCAGGCATCATCAGTATTAGGACCATAGGTGTTAATGATGGTGAAGCATTTTCCATGGATTAGGCCTTTATAATGGCATAGTGGTCTAGGGAGTCAATGGTCTCATGTAAAACTTGGAATGATGTCTCTCATTTAACCAATAGTTCTGCACCTCTTGCATATGTGGAATAAGTGGACAAAGAACTATAGGCACACCACTTAGAATGATGGTATTGTTGGCAGCAGGACCTAGATGAATCTCTTGCAGTAGCGTTATGTCAATCCTATGCCTGTCCAGAAAGGCAAGAATTTGCCTAGTCGTGCAAGGGTTATTTAGCCAAGGAGGGGCTTACTGTCAGTTTGTTTCAGCTTAATTGTCTGTGCTGCAGTATCTGTCAGTACAGATGCTGAATAGCTGTATGTTATGATCTAAGAAGGAGTAGGAGTAAGACTGCACAATTACATTTAACCTGGTTATGTACTGTTGTGTGCTGCCCTCCAATGCCAATTGCGAACCTCAGCTTCCTGTCCCTCCCCCACCCTCTACCCACACTAGCTACCCCCAACTCACTAATGGCCCTCCCTCCTTTCCCACTCCACCACCTACAAGCGCAAACAATCGCATCAAACCAACCTAATTTCATAATAGGTGTCATCATGGGGGTCACCCCAAGAGTACCACAGAGAGCCGGTCGAAAAACCTCGCCACAAAGATAGGGTGAGCTTTGCCTGCTGGGTGCTGGCGATGAAAGTATCATCCATGGGTGACACAAGGACCACATGCACAGCTGCTGAGCAGTGTTATGTCCAGGGGATGACTCTTGACCAGGGTTTCTCCAGAGTCTTCTGTGCCGAGCCTTAATAGGGCTATAATATATTGGGGACGAGTTAACATAGCTGATTGTGACGAGCAGGTAGGTCTGAATATCGGCACATCCCGGTCGGATGGGTACATAGAGGCAACCTGCAAGAGCCATGTAATTGATGGATTCCTAATATAGTGATTTATTTAACATCGGTCAAGTTCTCATGAGGGGACTGTATGTCTTCCAGGTGAACTTCCATTGGACTCTAGGTGCAGGGTCTTGAGAAATGAGTGGGCACTCTGTGGCTTTGTGAACAGGTGTGACTTATTCCGATTTGTAATTCTGAGTAGTTGTGGGCAAAGGTACTTGACTCCTTCTTCTTCTTCATCTTCATCTTCGTCTACGTCTTCTTCTTAATCTTCGTCTACACTATTGTCTTGTAATTTAGTTATGAATTCTGAGATTTGAGGCAGAATTGTGCCTAAATCCATTGCTCATGTTGGATGATAAAATAGACTAGGCAACTGTCAGGGTGCAATAACCTTGTGCACAGGATCCAAAGGGAGCATTGCTCTTATGTGTCTCTCACAACCACAAATAGTGACCACATATACCAAAATATGATGGCCAGTGGTAGAAGCAGGGAATGGGGAATGGATAAGAGAGTTATTAGAGACACAGACTCCACCACTCTGCCTCGTCACTGCAGATGGTTATTGAGATCTGTGAAATGTAGCAGAGCTCTACAAGACTAAGAGAGATTTTAAGTGACTTATTAAGAAAGGTAAAAGTAACAGTGTAGTAAATAATGTCAACACATAGGCAGAAGAGGTAGGTAACAAACAAAAAAAAAAATAGAAATAAAAAGAAATACCAAGCGTGCCTCTAGATCACTGAACTTCATCGGAACCTCATTGTCAAGCATCTTGAGTGAGAACTCCTGCAAACAGGGGTGAGACTACTACTCTACCCAGTGTTGATCAGAACTTCCCTACACCTAGATCTTTCATTTACTCTTTGTTCATTTGCAGAATCCAGTTTAAATTCTTCTCCTTCATGAAACACCTTAACTACTCTTTCAGTATTCCACCAATTACAACCTTTCCCCCTGATGGCATTCCCACAGACTTTGTCAACACCGATGGGATCAACAGACCTCCTCTCTACTTTTTCTTAAAAGCCCTGTCTTTTTATACACACACACCACCCACCTTAGACGTAATGATGTGAGCAGATTCTTTTTTGCAGAAAGCAAATTTTGTATAGCTTGAGAGTCAAAGACATTGTTTCTAACACAATATCATGATCATGTACTTGTATTCCTAGTTTGACCCATACAGGCTTCTATCTAGGACCCAATTTTGTAGCAGGTTTGCAGCCTATGAAAAGTTTAAATGGAGACACCTTCGTTGTACAGGGTGGAGAGGTACAATAGAACCACATAATAGAATGCACTGTGTTGATCCCCACACGCTTGCTAGAGACAGCCCATTGTACATATTCAACCAACACGTGTTTCATCCTCTCCTCCAGGCCATTTGTTTGAGGATGGTACAATGAACCCTTTAAGCGTTTCACTCCACCTTGCTTAAGGAACAGATTAAAAAGTTGACTCCATTGTCCAAGACTAAAATAGTTAGATAACCGATGACAGTTTTAGAATTTCCTCCTGACACAAAACACACATCAATCCATTTGCTATAGTAATTGATTAAAACGAAAGTAAAATGAGATTAACTCAATGAGGTAAATGGTCCCACTAAATCAATGCCTACCTTCTCCCATACCCTAGATGGGAGTTCTTTGGGCTGTATTGAGGGATTTATAACATTCAACCTGTTTTCTGCAACATTGCAAACCACACATTCTTTGACCATATCATCTAAATCCAGTCCATGCTGGGCCACCAAAAACCTCTCGAAGTCTGGTGATGGGATGGCTTAAATGACCTTCATGAGCACAACTTAATTAACCTCACCCTCAAGGTTTCAGGAGGCACCATCCTTTCAACTCGCATGGGATCACCATCTTACACTGACAATTCTGGTACTATTTTTGCAAATGGTTGACAAACAATCACAACATTTCTTTCCTTCGGCCACCCATTTATCACACACAACACAACTTGCACAAGGACAGGGTCACTTGCCATTTCTCTAATCCATTCAGACTCAAGGACCACATTCATGGGTTCTAGATCAATAACTGCAATAAGACAACTTTCTTTATCATCATCTTCTGCCAACTCTGCATCACAGCCCTTAGATGGAAACCTAGAAAGATAATCTGACTTGACATTCGTTCCACCTTAGATGTGGACAATATCAAGGTTATACTGGAGCAGTTTCGCAGACAGCCTTGCTACACTTGGAGTATGATCTTTAACCTTGTCACCTGAAAGAATGGAAACTAACAGTTTATAATCGGTTTGAATCAGAATCTTCCCTCCCAACACATAAGGATGACATTTCTGTATGGCCCACCAATATGCTAACAATTCCTTCTCAATCACTGAGAAATGTACCTCCATGTTTATAGGTACTAGTGACACATATCCAACTGCGTTTTCATAATTCCCAATAGTTTGGGTAAGCACAGAGCCCAACCTTATGTTGCTAGCGTACACCTTAATGCAACACGGCAAGCTGGGATCATACACCTTTAGAACCCTAGAACTGACAAGTTGACCTTTAATCCAATCAAGTGCCTGCTGACAAAGCTGATCCCAAACAAATGGAACACTTTTTCTCAAAAGATTAGTTAGAGGTCTAGCATGAGAGGCATAGTCATGTATGAATCTCAAATAGAATTCGCACAGCCCAATGAAAGACTTCAGACCACTCTCATCCAAAGGGAAATTAGCATTGACAATTGCACCAACCAGCTCAGATCTAGGTTCAAAAGCATCACTAGACATAACGTATTCCAGATATTCAAACCTATCTTTCAGGAACTCACATTTCCCTATCATCAAGACTACCCTGTGTTCTTACATTATCCCCAAAACCTTCTTCAAGATCTTTTCATGACTTTCCCTAGTGGCAACATACATCAATTCTTCATCCTAAAAAATAGTCACTCCTTCCATTCCTCTGGACATGTTAAACATGACCCTTTGGAACACCAAGGCCCCTGAGGCCAATTCTGACGGCATTCAGTGGTACTGGAAAATGCCAACGGGTATATGAACGCTGTAAGATGTGTAAATTCTGGGTCCAACTCATTCTAAAAGTACGTTCACACCAGGTGTAACTTGGTGAACCAGTTCGAGCCACCAATAAGGTCTAACAACTCAGTCATCTTGGGAAGAGAGTGTGAATCAACTCATATTGCCTTGTTAAGGCTCCCAAAAAAATCGACACACACTTTTAGTTCCCCTCTGCATTTGTGAGTAACCACCAAAGGCGAAAGCCACAAGGAAGACTCAGTGCGTTCAATTATATCTTTCTCACATAGTACAGCTGGCACTTTTTCAAGGTCTTCTCCTATGTACAAAGGTACACT
This sequence comes from Calotriton arnoldi, assembly GCA_963921515.1. NCBI lineage: Eukaryota > Metazoa > Chordata > Amphibia > Caudata > Salamandridae > Calotriton > Calotriton arnoldi. The sequence goes on along the minus strand of CAWUFW010000981.1, from coordinate 291,459 downwards.
TCTCAACTTCTGCTTGACCGGAGATCCCTATCTCTGATTTGAAGTGTTTTATGGTTCCCAATTGTTTTTCAAAAACTGAAGGGAAATTTCCAACTACAGCTTCTATAAAATTGTGCTCAAGACAACTGAAATCTAATCTTTGGTACCCAGTCTTAACATCATGTGGAACAACCCTTGGTGAAACCAACCTTAAATGTTTGAACCTTTCATCGCAACGTAGACATTCCTAAAAAACTTTCTACCCCTGAATTCTAAAATGTCCTCAAAAGGCCCAGACAGTTCAATCTTACGCCCCTCATAAGACACAGGTATATATGATCTGGGGTCTCAGAACCTTAGCTGGACAAGTTTCACAAAATAACTCTGGGGTGATCATAGTTATCCTTGCTGTGGAATCAAAAAGTAATTTCAACTAATTCCAATGTCCACATATGGATCCATACATTCCGATGGATTACCCTTTTCCACTTCACATTCACTCACAACCAAAACCATGCCCCTCAAACACTCTTGGATTTTATTTAGCTTATTCCTTTCAAACCTACATCATTAGAAACATTAGGTATGTTATTTGCCCCACACTTTTCCCTTTGACACATTTTGGCAAACTGTCCAACTTTGACGCACAGGCTGCAAATTATATTTTTAGTGTGGTAAACCCTATCACTCTTCACATTAGCACTGTTCCCACATCTGAAACAGACATTGCACTGTCATGAATGACTGTGGACCACCCTGGACATCTTTTGACTCATGTCTTCCTTAGTTCCCACCGTCCCAATTGCTTCATTATGTTTAACGTCTAATTCTCTTGCTGACAGCTGAGAGGTTTCAATGCTTTTGGCAGTTCTTATTTTGTCCTCTTCAGATGGATTACCCATGGACAAAACTTTGTGTTGGATTCCTTTGTCGGAACAGTGGCAAATTAACTGAACATGCTCTGTCTGATCTGTTAAAACCTCAAATTGGCAATCTGAAATAAGCCTCCTTAAAGCAGAAATGCAAGAGTCTACATCCTCCCCTGATTTCTTCTCGTTTAAAAAATTGATGGTGAAGGACTAGTAGACTGGGCTAGACATCAAACCTCCTTTCAAGTTTTCTAACTGTCTCAGAATATTCATTTAAGATTTCTCCTTCATTTAACATAACATATTATAGATGTTTGAACACTGCTCTATCCTCAAAACCAAGAGAAAGCAAGAGAAGGAATTTGTCCTTTCAGTATAAAATCTTGACACCCGATAACCCCAAAATAAGCCTCAAAAGCATCAAACCAATTTCTCCATGCTGTGGGTAGCTTATCAAGTGTCTTGTGGAAGGAAGGTGGTGAATTGACTGACTACATTGTGATGTTGCTAGAGTACTCTACTGCCTACAACAGGACAAGATGGAAAAAAAATAGAGGACAACACTAGAGTGCATAGGTTTACAAGGCTAATCTAAAAAAAGCAATTTTCCTAAAGAGCAAGAGTCATCATATACAAAAAACAAAAGCAGACTACACCACATACAAGTATAAATAAACTTAAATGCAAATGTAGGCACCAACACAGCAGGATGGTGTGCATGTCACCGTGCGTGTAAATGTGAATGCACTAATTGTCCACTGTACAAACCACTTAGGGCATTGAAAGAGTCTTTCTCTTGCCGTGCCTTTTGCTGAAATATTGCCAGGAGATCCTTTCTTGTCTTCTTGTTGCCCTTTTTGGAGGCCGGATGTGTAGGACATTGTAGCGCTGCCACTTCTAACTGTCATCTGCCACAACACCTCGGGCGAGGACTACAGCCCCCAGGATGCACCGGTAACTCTCCAGCTGCCGCGAGTGAGGGGGAGGCGTGGTCACCGCGCATAAAGTGCTGCCTCTCCCCCCGCGGCGCGGGAGACTTTCTCTGGCCGTGCCTTTTGCTGAAATATTGCCGGGAGATCCTTTCTTGTCTTCTTGTTGCCCTGTTGGAGGCCGGCTGTGTAGGACATTGTAGCGCTGCCACTTCTAACTGTCATCTGCCACAACACCCTGGGCGAGGACTACAGCCCCCAGGGTGCACCGGTAACTCTCCAGCTGCCGCGAGTGAGGGGGAGGCGTGGTCACCGTGCATAAAGCGCTGCCTCTCCCCCCGCGGCGCGGGAGTCTTTCTCTGGCCGTGCCTTTTGCTGAAATATTGCCGGGAGATCCTTTCTCGTCTTCTTGTTGCCCTGTTGGAGGCCGGCTGTGTAGGACATTGTAGCGCTGCCACTTCTAACTGCCATCAGCCACAACACCCCGGGCGAGGACTACAGCCCCCAGGGTGCACCGGTAACTCTCCAGCTGCCGCGAGTGAGGGGGAGGCGTGGTCACCGCGCATAAAGCGCTGCCTCTCCCCCCGCGGCGCGGGACGCGCGCGGGATGAAGCCCGGACCAAGGGCGGGCCCATCTGAGCCCGTCAGAGACTGGCAGAGACTGGGCTGGGGCACCCCCCTAACGTCTAATTTGTAAGCATTGTATTTGTAATACTTGTTGTCACTGCTCTTAAGCTACGGCTAAAATGAATAAGCGAAAGGTGGGTGTGGGTTCTGGAGTTGTGGGGACATTAGATGCGTTTCTTTCTAGGGCTGAATCAGCATTGATTCATGAGATCCAGCTCACTGAACGCAGATTATCGCTGGAGCCTTCACAACCTTTGACCTGCTTAGTATCGATGCCCCTCCCTGAGGGCATCTCCACTATTGATGTAGCTTCACTGACTAGCCAGGTTTTACCGGCATTACCAAACCCGCAACCCCCAGATACGGGGAACACAGCCCCCACCCCCGATTCCCCTAAGGTACATACTAGGAGCCAAAAGCCAAGCCAGGCCCGTGGTGGGGAACCGCCCTCCAAAAAAAGGAAATCTCGGGGTCCCGCAAAGTCCATCCAGCAGGTACCTAGACCTAATAAACGTAAGGCGGGCGTAAATGGGTGCGAAGGTAGTTTAAACTATAACTTTGTCCCTAACAACGATTGTATAATCCCCATCACCAATGCACCAACTGACTCACCATCATGTCCATCTGAGGATGTTCTCTTCACACGGATAGAAAATAAACTCATATCCCTGATGAACCCGCTCTTAGAAAACTGATCCTGATAGAAGGAAGGCTGACTAAAATAGAGCAGACTATTTCCAGCGCCCTGTTAACCAATTCTAATGTGCAACAGGGTGAAGGGTCGGCCCCTCAGGCGGTGAACAGAACACACTCCAGGGCAATCATTAACACTGTACCCTGCCACCCTCCCTTAGCCACTACAGCATCCATGACTAATCAACCCCTGCATTCCATCATTAGTGGCACACACTCCACATCTCATCCGACAGCAGGGGACTTAAGCACTCGGGCCCCCCGAAATAGGGTTATTAGTAATTTTAATGCTCACACGTCCTTACATCTCCCTCCAGATGCAACACCCTATACAGTCGTTTTGGCCAACGTCCCAGTGTTACAGCCTGCAGTACAGGAACACTGGTCTTCGTTGAGGAATAGGGCACTACATCTGCTGACCGCCAGGACAGGTATAAAACATGACCTCTTTTCGAACTTTAAAATGGCCCGCAGAATATCATGGATCGGTAGCGCACATAAGTCCTTATCTGGGGACTGTGTGGTGGTAAGCTTTGGGTCTCCAGGGCTGGTCCAACACATTTTGGATAGGGCAGGAACTCGACAAATTAAGACGGATGACATTAACATCCTCCCGTTGTTTTTTTTTTTATCAATCGACTATAGTTAACAGGGGCACCAATTGGGGGGTGGCACCACAAGTTTGTGATACACCACACTGTCCAATCCCCATGTACAATCGCTTTGGCGTTCTTGCCTCCCTAGACGATATAGTTTGACTTGGTTTTGATACTGATCTACCGCTCTTAGGCTCATACGATTACAGGGGTATTTGCAAGAACGGTTCTGATCCTAACCTCTCGCCCATCAAAGAACTAACCTCTAAAGGGAACTACAATTACATAGGGGCAGGACATGTGGGTGGTACCCCAGATCAGATGGAAAATGGCCTAGATGGATTGGACAGGAGTAGCGTGGCAAAGGAGGTCCATTTTTCCACCCCCCCCTTATTGCAGGGCTCCCAAAGTCCATTGACGGATGCAGTCAGGTGGTTATGGATAACGTCATCATCCCACATCCTCCTGCTATCTCCAGCATTCCCACCCAAGGGACTAACAAACCCAATCTATCATTAGTCTGTTGGAATATTGCTGGTCTTTCTACCAAAACCCCCTCATCTGAATGGTCTGCATTCATTGATAATCATGACATTTGGGCATTCCAGGAAACCTGGGCATTAGAACAAATTTGTTATCCAGGATTTCTAAATTTTTATAAACCAGCCCTGGGGGGACAGAGGGGTAGACCCAAAGGGGGACTCGTCATCTGGGTTAGACAGCAACTAGGCTATACAGTGGAGGAAGTCAAGACTGATAGTAGGGACATTATAGCCATTAGATTGCGGATGGGAAAGGTCCCGGATATACTGGTTATTAGTGTTTACGCAAGAGGGACACCTGGGGGTAGAGGATCTAGCACTGTTGCATCTCTAGAAGGGTTTTTAGATCAGCACAGGGGACGCGGCAACCTGATAATTGTAGGGGATTTCAACTGTACCTTCGAACCCCTAGATCATGAAGACAGCAATCTCAGTATTGAGGAGGACGCACAATGGGACATTCCGTCCCTTGAGCTCCCACCCATTAAAAGATGGACCGAGTCGGCACTACAGCTGAAAGGGCTATGTCTGGAACGGGGAATAAGGGCAGTGAATGGGAGGTCTAAGTCAGACAGGCGGGGCATACATACTTTTAATAATGGTATAAGAAGCAGCCGGATCGATTACATCCTTCTTAACATGGAACTCTGGTCGTCCCTACAGGACATGGTAGTATATGAACGGCTCGAAAGTGACCACAACCCTTTAGTACTCTCTCTGCAGGTCCCTGGTCTTTCTATTCACAACTGCCAGGAAATAGTAAGGGACACAGTAGAAGTGGAGCTTACCAATGACTCCAGGAGAGTCAAATGGGCTAAGGTTGCTGTTAATGAAGGGCACTTAGAACAGATGAGGGTACTGGTCGAGCGCTCTTTAGCAATCCTCCAAAACTGCGACACTCAGGAGGACGTAAACATAGTTATTCCGCAGGTTCATAATGAACTGTTCTCAAAACTTAAAACCTTCTTTACCAAGAAGTTAAATAAACTAAGGAAAGAACCATGTCCAAAGGCAGCCTCGTGGTACAACAAACTATGTAGAGAGGCCTATAGGAGATTATCAAGAGCCATCAGACTAAAGAACATGGAAGACATCAAAAAGGCAAGGGCTGGGTATAAGCAAGCCCTATCACGAGCCAAAAGGGATTGGGACAAAAACCATTGGCAAAATCTGCTCAGCGCTAGCAAGGAAAAAAATATGGCCAATTTCTGGCACCTCGTCAAATGGGGGAGCGGTGCATCAAACCCAGCCCCAGTCAATCATGTCGCACCTGAGATGTGGATCTCCCATTTCGAGACCCAGTTTGCTGTAAGCAGTGTAAGCATAGTTCAATTCACCATGCCAAATTTTACTACCACCTTGCATTTTTCTAAACAAGAGGTCCAAAACGCCCTCAAACTAATTCCGAAAGGTAGGGCCCCCGGCCCAGACCGTATACCAGCGGACCTGTTTATGCACGATGGGGATAATTGGGTGACCTACATTCAGCTACTCGCTAACGCCATAGCGGGTGGCGCTTCCATCCCGGAGTCGTGGTCTGGAGCAGAGATTATCCCGATCTTCAAAAAGGGGGATCGATCAAAACCTGGCAATTATAGGCCTTTAAGCCTTATTGACTGCATCCAAAAGATCATTGCCAGGCTGGTTTTATGCAGAATCCAGACGTGGATGGATGATTCTGATATTTTGTCACCAATGCAGGCAGGGTTTCGGCCACACACCGGCACCATTGACCAGGTTCTCAGGTTTGTGACTATCTATTGGAGGGTGGTAATTATAGGAGGGGGTACACTATTTGCAGCCTTCATTGATCTTAAGTCGGCTTTTGACCTGGTGCCCCGCGCTAAAATGTGGAGAGCCTTCATAGATATGGGGATGCCACCAGAAATATTGGCCATTTTAACTACCTTGCATAACTCTAACTTTGCCCAGCTACGTTGGGGTATAAATGGGGAAGTTACAAACAAGTTCCCAATATCTAAGGGGGTTCGCCATGGGTGTGTTCTTGCCCCGACCCTGTTTTCCCTCTTCATCAACAGGGTCGTGGAATACTACTCAAACTACCCCACAGATGCCCCCACCCTAGCAGGTCTGAAGATACCCCTGTTAATGTTCGCGGACGATACTCTGATATTATCTAAGACCCAGAGAGGGCTCCAGACAGCCCTTACCAGGTTCGAGGAGTTCTGCCGCGATCATGACCTTGAGGTTAACGTGGAGAAGACCAAGTTTATGGTTCTCCATAATCGCAAGGCCATTAAAGGGAGTGTCTTTATGAACAAAGCCCAGCTAGTGCAGACCGATGTTTTTACGTATCTGGGAATCCCCTTAGGAAGGAAATTAAACTGGAAACCCCAGATCGATAAGTTGGCTCTTAAACATGCCCAATTAACAGGAGTCCTTATGAAGCAGCAGAGACTATCCCACACAAAACCAGTGGCTCCTGTCATAAAGATTTATAAAACTAAAATCAGTACCTCGGTTCTTTATGGGGCGGAACTGTGGGGCTTTGAAGATCTAACATCCCTGACTGCAGCCCAAAACAAGTTTGTGAGAGCCTTATTATGTCTCCCATCTTCGACTCCACTGATGCCTCTTTATCTTGATTTGGGCTGCAACCTAATTGAGAACTTAGCCCGATTTAGACCTGTGGCTTATTGGAGAAGGCTATGGGTTACCCCCGAACTGGCCCTGTACGCCCAAGCTCTTCTTGAAACCAGGCGGGCTGACAGCTCATGTAAGATCTCCTGGTTGAGAAGGATAAAAGATACCCTGGGTGACATGGGGATGAGCAGCTTATGGGATAATCCCGCAGGTAACTCTTTCCCTTCAAAGAAAGAGTTTAAGACAGCCTATGGAACATGACTATGACGAAACGATTCTCATCCATAACGAATCCTACCCTGACGAGGGATTTTCTGGAGAACAAACATGAGTATTTGTACGAACGTTACTGGGATTTTATCACTGTACCAAAAGATAGGAAATTGTACCACCAGTTCAGAGTGGGTTCACTTCCCATCAAGTCCTTTACATGTAAATGGCACCCTCGGAATGAAGACATCTGTATTGCATGCCCATCACAGAAGGAAACAATAGCACATATTCTGTTTGTTTGCCCTGCCTACAAAGCCCCCGAAACAGATGGCTCAAACCAGTCTGTTTAAATCTTGGAACTAGGTCGGGCGCGGAGGCACTAAGGATTTTAAAGTCAGATATATGTGAGTCTGCAGTGATTGCTCTCGCTAAATTTCTGGGATGGATGTGGGCCATTCGTGCAAAACTGACAAGGTCAATGTAGCAGTGAATATTTTTTTTTACTGTCTCTAGCACTCATGACTCTATAGCTGTTTTTATCCCTTACTGATTACGTACATAGATTTGCTTCCCACAACTGAATGTTCTCCAAGATGGCATATTAACGGTTTTATGCAAATCACTTTTATTCTGTTTTTATTATTCTTATTGTTAAATGTTTTATACTTGTGATTTAGTTTGTCATAAATTTTACTATATGATGGATTTTAATGGTTTATAATATGAATTTCTAGATTTCTATCAATGTATAATGTCTTTAATGATTTGACAATCGAAATAAAGACCAAATTGATTGATTGATTGACTGACTACATTGTGATGTTGCTAGAGTACTCTACTGCCTACAACAGGACAAGATGGAAAAAAAATAGAGGACAACACTAGAGTGCATAGGTTTACAAGGCTAATCTAAAAAAAAGCAATTTTCGTAAAGAGCAAGTCATCATATACAAAAAACAAAAGCAGACTACACCACATACAAGTATAAATAAACTTAAATGCAAATGAAGGCACCAACACAGCAGGATGGTGTGCATGTCACCGTGCGTGTAAATGTGAATGCACTAATTGTCCACTGTACAAACCACTTAGGGCATTGAAAGAGATAAGCGACAAGCAACAAAAGATGCTGAGGAGCGCACTATTCTTTGAGAGTGAACATGACTATGAGTCTTGGCGAAAACGTAGTAAACTAGATTTGATAAGGTTATGAAGTTGAGGAGAATAGCATGAAAAACCAGCCCTCATTTAAGTCAAGAAATGTCTACACGAATATGTTGAGAGGGCGTGCACATCACCATAATGCACCTGAAGAGAAGATTCAAGAGAAAAAATGAAGTTAAAATGCAGAAAACAATAGCCTGAGAAGAGTGTGGAGTGATGAAGGCAGCTTGGCCCTCCACAACCACTGAAGATTCAACTTGCGAGACAATCTCCGTGAGAAAAAAAATATTATTGAAGCGCTGACAGAAAAAAAGAGCCTTCAAGGAACAAACAATGTACAGAGTGTATGGCATGAAAACGAGGCTTGGTTGCACAGGTGCGTTTCACTTGTTTGCATAATAACAGCCTATCACTGAATCGGATTGAAATGAGTCTTGAAATGCATGAATTGTGCATTGCTGCGTAATCAATGAGTCGCACGTCCCATGCCAGCACAAAGCCTGATGAAAAGCTTGCATTTCACTTTGCGTACCACTTGATCCAGATCAAGGTTTTAATATATTTTATCAAAGAAAGGCGACCCTCCGCTGGGCCTGCGCAAGGATGGGGCCCACCTCATGTAGATTATGACAACCCTCGCCATTTTTTGAGAAATGCTGCAAATAATCCAATCTGTTGCCATTCTGCACCAATTGCGTTGGAGGAGAGATCTGTGATGAGGAAAGGCAACAAGGCATAAGTGGCATCAAAAGAATCAGCATGCACTGGATAGATCCCCTAGAGGTGATATTGATCCCCAGTTTGAGCAATCGTTGCCACAAATACTGTAAAAATAACTTCAACATGTAGACAAAAGAGGTTAGTTTTCTGTTGAATTTATTCCAAGGGACTGACTCATAGTGCACACAGGTGCATCAGTTAGTCTTTGCCTCCCAGCCATCAGTGCCCAGTACAATGCAAGTCCACACATTCTAAGAACCCGAATGAATCAGTACATAGAAACAGACATGATTTAGTCTCAAATCATACAGGTGACTTGTAAACTACTGCAAAGTGCAATTTTGAATGAATATACTGTTACATGGTTTCTACATCTGTGAACAAAACTTCATAATATAGGGACTGAGTCTTCTTATATCATCAGTAAATGCTGGTTCGGCTAGCTCACAGTACCACATCTAAACTCCTAAACCGTCAGAGTTGTAGATGCTATTGGCAACCTTGAACATGACCACTATTATTCCGAATCAATTAGTGGAAACAGATCTAACCCTTTCATTTGTCACTTGTGCATGCCCAAGGTTTCACAAAGAAAAGAGACAATAATACATTTCAAAAGTTTATTGAAAAGATCTAATCCTTGTAAGTAAAACATGAACTGAGATTATTAGACAGATGAGACACATCATTGTTATAAGTATTATTAGAATGGTGAAAAACACAAACAATTCAACTATGTTCCTAATATTACTCATATCTATTACTAATACCACTATACTAGTGCAAGAAGGGTGGGGTACCCTTCTGCCAGACCCAGTTGAAACGATCTAACCCCACACCTTGGTGCAATGTCTCAGGAAGACAGGCTCAGTGCATTAACGAATGCACTCCGTCTGAGTGTGCAAGCCTGCACACATCTGCCTTTGCAGCTATCTTCCTTCTAAGAATGAATGTCTGGGCCTGCGAGCTGCCTCTCATTCACAGTTCTCAGCAACTTCCATGATAACTCCGATGTGAAGTGCTTCTCACCGAATTCACAACGGACGCTATTTCAATATTAAAACACCTGCCTTATCTCATTCTACTAGAGAAGCAGAAAAACATCTTTACTTAGTCTGGGTAAAAGAGTTATTTCCTACGGGCACAATATAAAGCAAGAACATCACGTTCTAGTATGTGTCCCTAAAACTAACAGTGCAGACTACAGGACTACAATGTCTAACCATAATAAATACGTGTGTGGCATTTTGTCGTGTTAGTGAAAAACTTGTTCAATACACCATCTCAAAAAGATGCTAAGTTAGAAGGGAAAACTAAAATGGAGACAAAATGTAATCCCTATAACAATACGTGAACACTATCTATGTAATTCAGCACAAGTCTGGTAATTCCTGGAAACTAAACATCTATATGAAACATAAGTAGTTCAAATATACATGTGCTTTAATATTTTTCTCCAAATGTTTTGAATATAAAAATAACCAATGCAGTTAATATTGTGTTTACCACAATCTTAACAATTGCATGTGCATCCTAAAACCCTAATACCTCATACATGACATTTATAAATACATATGCAGTAACCCACTTTAAGAGTCCTCCCTTTTTCTGCAAAGGCTGTTCATAGTAGAATATAATCCCAAGCCTAACAGTTGAGATAGGTTTTCAAGGAAATAGTTAAAGGTTTGTTTTAATCACCAATATGATTTTTAGGATACTTTTTGGTAATTCAAAAAAATGAAATATTAATGTAAAATACATGTTGAACAGGCAGGTACAGTATATAATCTGTGCACAAAATTGTTTAACACAATGTAAGGGGAACAGAAGGAAAACAAAGCATAAGGTAAACCAACCCAAATCCTGAATGTGAAATAAAACATAAGAGTAAAAAGTGAGTCAGGAGATTTACAGCAGTAGGCATGACAAGCCTGTACTTAGACGTGCCAATATACATATTTTTGAGAAGGCAACAGTCTGGTGTCAGACAAGAGAGTAGTTCAAGGTAAATAATGGCAATGAGGACAACTCATGGTGTGCTAGGGGACTCATGGTGGTTTGGTATTGGCAAAGTAGTTATCAAGTGTCTTCCAAACGAATGTATGACGTTACAACGCGATCATTTAGATTGCGGTACGTTACATCGCGGTTATTACAACGCAAGTCGTTACAACGACTTGCGCTAGAGGCGCTGGACTTAGGAATAGTATGATTTACTATTCCAACTCCAGTGTGTGTAACAGTAGGGAAGGTGTTGGAATAGTAAATCATACTATTCCTTAGTGTAGAGCGCCATCCAGCGCAAGTCGTTGTAACGACTTGCATTGTAATGACCGCGATGTAAATGTACCGCGGTGTAACGACCGCGTTGTAAAGGTCGTTCTCCCTTACAAACAGGTCTGATCTGTGGTCTCCAGGGAGAGTTTTGAAGAGTGATGTTGTCGGCACCCCTTAAATAAGATACTCAGTTCAGCCAGGATTGAAAAGTGGTAGCAGCAGTGTTTTTCCAGTTAGCGAGGATGGACTTATAGGCCGCAGACAGTAATATGTCCCTTTGGAGATGGATCCCAAAGAGGGTTCGGATAAAGTCAAATTTGCAGTCCCAGAAATGAGAAACAGCGCTACAGTGGAAAAGTAAATATGGGAGATCTCCAATGGCTTTTTACAGTTCCAACATGTTGGGTTCTCTCTAAGAGACATCCTATGAAGACATGACGGGGTCCAGAAAGTCCTTTGTTTGGGATAGTGAGGGGGTGAGTTTATGAGAGACTACTGATTTCCAAATTAGGCCCCAGCTGTCTGGAGAGATAATCCCAAGTGAATCCCATTTCTTCATTAGTTTTGAGTTTCAGTATGTCATTGTAGGTTTTAGAAGGTGGTAAAACTTGAAAGATTGGGAGCCTGTTTTATTAAAGGAGAAGATGATCTTGAGAAGAGAGGGTTCCTCATTACGGCATTTAGTTTTAGATAGACTGCCTTTTAGCTTAAAGAAGTCATAGAATATCTAATAGATTGTATTGTTTTTGTACTTCTCTGAAGGAAAGAGGGACTTGCTATGTGCCTAATTGTTTCAAAACATGGATACCCTTAGATGTCCATGAGTGCCAAAATATAGGCTCACCCTGAAATTTGATTTTAGGGTTATACCAAAGTGAGGTCAGATTAGAGCAGGCAGCTGTGGTCTCTAGTAGTGTGTTAGTGCTCAAGAAAGCCTGTCTTGTATTGTTAAAGATATATTTTGCTGGTAGGAAGGATTTTGTTTTGATAGATAGAAGTGTTATAGAGTGCAAATCTCCAAGAATATCTTTTTCGACTACTAGCCATGTGGGGGTATAATCCAGATGTTGGGAAAACCATAGAGAGCCTTGTCTGGCTAAGAAAGCAGTTTGGTAATTCCTGAAATCGGCCAGGTTAACTCCTCCCAAAACTGTGTGTAGGCGCAGGTTTTTGATGGAAATTCTGGGGCGCTTGTTCTGCCATATAAATTTTGTTAATAGCTTGTCAAGTTTTTGATGGAATTCATCGGATAGTACTAGGGGCAGCATGCTAATAAGGTAATTGACTATCAGAGAAACCCACCATCTTGATAGTCTCAATGCGGCCCCACCAAGTAAGGAATTTGGGTTTCCGTCCATCCAGTAGGTCTTTAACGTCAAGTTTTCATTATGATGGCGCATTTCCAGCAGGTGTGAGACAAATTCTAGACCCAGATATTTTATGAATTGAGGTTGCCAGGACAGCCCTGTAGACTTTAAAAGTTCGCTAGAGCAGCAATTGTTTAAACCCTTGACTTCAGAATTGACCCTGTTGAGCTTATAGCCTGCAACCAGGGCATGTTTGTCTATTGTTGGAAGCAAAGGAATAATTGATTGACTGGCATTCTCAGACATGATTAAAATATCATCGCATAGGCCACCGCCTTCACTGTGGTTTTATTGAAGGAAACACCGGCGATGGAGGTGTTAGTGCGAATACTATGGAGTAAGGGCTCAAGAGTCAAAGTGAATAGAGAGGGGGAAAGGGGACAGCCCTGTCTAGTGCCTCTTTCTAAGCTAAAGGCAGTGGGCAGTAGGCCGCCAGGTCTCACTTTGGCAGAGGGACCACTGTAAAGGGCCATGACCATCTTAGTAAAAGCTTCACCTAAGTTAAACTTCAGGAGGGTTTCACAAAGAAACGACCAGGAGACCCTATCAAATGCTTTTTCAGCATCTAAGTTTATTGCAACAGTGTCCGAATTCGTTGATTTGGCTCTTTCAATAATAAGGCATAAGAGGTGAGTGTCGTGATTGGATAGTCGATTCTTCATGAACCCCACAAGTGTGTGGTCAATCAAGCTTGGTAAGAGCAGTTCAAGTCTTTTGCAGAGAATTTTGGCATAGATTTTTGTGTCCAAAATAATTAAGGAATTTGGTCAGTAGTTTTTTGCCAGGGTCAGATTTTTGCCCTCTTTTGGGATCACTACAATAGTGGCCACGCTAGCCGTGCCTGCAATGACGCCTGATTTTGAGAAGTGATGGAAGAGATCAAGAAGTGTAGGACCAAGGATGGAGGCAAATGTTTTATATAAGTTAGCAGTAAAGCCATCAGGTCCCAGAGCATTGTGTGGTTTAAGGGATTTGATAGCAACTGCAATTTTCTCTAATGTGACTGGTGAGCTAACACAGAAGATTTTAGGATTTGGGCAATAACGCCATTGTGAGGCTTCGCTTGACACCCTCTTGACTCCATGATAGGGAAAACGTTAGATCACCGCTTTATAACTAGTAGCAGGCCCGGGGGAGGGGAGGAGGCACTGGGGGGTTCTTGTTGTTCCTTATAGGTAGGTCCACAGTTCATAGATCAAGGGACCTTGGGTGCACAAGATGGTGCTGTGATTGGCATAATAACGTTTTTAATCTGTAGGATTCCATTGCTTATTGGGAAGGTCCGGAAATCCTGAGTTCTGCCGGGTGGGAGGTTGAATGCATTATCAACCTGTTGTGATTTGTCAACATTGAGGGTCTATTTGTCCTATTTGGTAACAGGCACCTGATTGTAACTGAAAACAGTAAAAATTTTGTTTAAAAAAAAACAAAGTGTGACTGGTGAGCCAAGGGACTTCTTCTCTAGGTCAGTGATAGCGGGCAATTGTATGTTTTTTAGGTATTACATGCATTCCTCTGTAGAAGAGTTTGAGTTGTCCTTGTCTCTGAGGGTGTCCATGATTTTGTGAGGATTCGTAGAGGTTACAGTCAATTTATCTTTGAGTGCATTGATGCCCGTGCAGCTCTGTTTATGTTTCAACTATGAAGCCAGTATTTTACCGGATTTGTTTGCCTCACACAGTTTTAGGCTTTTGTATTTGTTAATCAAGACCGGGGCCCTCTCACTCAGGATTCTACTGTATTCATATTTTGTATTGGTAAGGGTAGTGAGAGTTTGAGCGTCTGCATTGAAAATGTGAGCAGCCTCTAGGGATTCGATCTCTTTTTCAATTTCTAGGAGATTGTTATTGTTGGCTTGGTTTAATTTGGATTGGATCTCAATTAGTGAGCCTATAGCAGTTGCCTTGACTGTGTTCCAATAGGTGGAGAGAGAAGTATCTGAGGCTAAGTATTCTTTAACGTAGTTTAGTATGGTATTTTCAATGATGTCTCTGGACGCCGCATCTCTAACTAATTCATCGCTAAACCTCCAATTTTTACAAGATGGTCTTGCCTTGGTGCTGATAAGAGATAGGTTGACGGCTGAGTGATTAGAAACTAGTCTTGGTAGGATGTCTATATGATCGATTAGATGTGTGTGTGTGTCTTAGATATCAGCAGGTAATCAATTCTGCAGTGATTTGTGTGGGTTGGAGAAGAAGGTATAGTCCCTGGAAACAGGGTGTTGTAGTCTCCAGGAGTCATGTAGATTGAGACTAGAGCATAGTTTAAGAAGCGACTTATGTGATTTAGAGGGTGTAATAAGGTCTTTGATTGCCTGTCAATGGTAACATCCATAGGGAGATTAAGGTATCTGCCCATGATAATTAAACCATTGGTAGAGACTTGGCTTAGAGCAGTAGCCATGGAGTCCCAGAATTCCGGATCATCGAAGTTTGGGCTGTACACATTGAGGACATGGAAGCAGTTTGCGTTTTGGGAGATTTTTGTCAGGCTCCATCTACCTTCATCATCTGTTTTATGGGAGTCTACTGATAGGCCTGAATTTTTAGTAGTCAGGCTTATCACTTTTCTTATTAATGGCAATGGAACACAGGACGTTGCTAATCCAGTTGCTCCCAAACTATGACATTTCTTTGTGGGTAATCTTGGTTTCCAGTAGTAGGATTAAATCAACTTTAAGTTTATAAAGGTAGTTTTCAATTTTCTTACGCTTAACTGGATGGTTGAGTCCCTTGACATTTAGGGACATTAATTTTAGATTCAGATCAAGGGGGTTGTTAGTCATTTTGTAGGAGTATATATATGGTTATGAGATGTATGAGCGGAGGGCGCGAATTAGGCCTACAGTGAGGATGGCCATATTGGTCATTGATCATAAAAGATAACCATAATGCCTGTAGCAGCAGACTTTTGTGGTGTAGTTGTCTCAATGATATACCTCTGAGAATGCGATTGAAAGTGATTTGTCACCAAGAAATACACAACAACAAGGAAAACACATGTATTTTGTAAAGCACATGTTCACCCAGAAGGGCATCTTGATGCTGAATAACATATGTTTATTGTGGAATGTCAAGCCACCCAGTTTGCCAAGTGTAAAAGAAAAAAACACCTGAAAATACAACTGAATACAAACAAAAATAGAAAGGATCCTATACCCTAATCCTTCCCCCTTCCCCCTAACCAGTTCTTCCCCCCTACCCATGCCAAATCCCACCTCGAACATTGAATGTGAGGGAGACGACAGTGGGGTGACAACCTGACCCCCACGGCAATGGCTGTCATAACAAATGATTAAGCAATAGGTCTGCAAACGGGATGATCACAGTAGCTGCAGAGGCTCTCGAATCGGAGTGTAAGTCATCCACTAAGGCCAACAGTGGCACACAACTAGAGTTTTGCACAATGTCACACTTACGGGTCAGGGAAGGAAAACCTGATAGGAAGATAGTGTGCCTTATCTTGTGTTTAACGTAGGGGATTGTTGTTGGCAAAAGTAAAGCGTGCCATTGAGGGCTATCAACAGATGAATTGATCCTATGATCATCGTAAGATTACCCATGAAGCTGAGGCATAATATAGATTGTAGGGACCCCTTAGTACTGCTTGGTAAGCACAGAAGAATGGCAGAAATAGGGAGATCTCAACCCTTTTATGAGGAAACATATGTGTAGAGAAACAGGTGGTATCCAATATCAAAACTCATGAAAGACGGGTACCATACATGTAAAACTGTGAAATGTGTAAAACATGTAAAACAGTGGGCAACCAGTGAATTAAAACCAGTATGAAAAAACCCTGTAGTGCAGTGTTAACACCTGCACAGGACTCAGGGCATTCAGGGTTCATGAAGCTCCTTCGTCGTGTCAGCAAAAAGTGTGAGTGTTCCTACCAGCTAAGCAGAAGTGTAGCATAAGATGTAGACGTGAGTTAGCGACATTTGCAGAGTCTCATGACTTTGGCTTGGTGGAAGACGTTTGATGAGTATCCATTAAAACACCATCCTTTTCATCTAGAAAAGTTTGTAGATCTCTGAAATTGTAGAAGATATGGTGTCTTCCATCAGCAAGGACTTTATATTTCGCCAGACCAATGAAGGAGAACTGAAGATTCAAACTCTTAAGTCTAGGTCTAAGGACAAGGAAACTCTTCCTGGCTTCCACTGTGGGCTTGGATTATTCTTGCAAGATAAATATTTTATGGCCTTTCTACATTATATGGGTATTTTTATGCATATTGTTTAGGATTAGCTCTGTGTGTTGGTATCTTAGAGGACGACAGACAATTTGGTGTGTGATGTTCCTGTTGACAGGTTTGAACGATGGGACACGATGCGCCCTTTCCAGTTCTAAGTCTTTCTTGAAGGGTAAGCCTGTCATTTGTGGTATCCATCTTTCCAAAAATGTAATGCAAGAGTTTTATGAATCCTCTGATCCTTGGTCACTCCAAAAATATGCAAGTTCCTCCTGCGATTTCTATCTTCCAGCTCAGCTATGTCCCTTTGTAAGGTCTTGGTTGTGATCTGTAGTTTCTGGACATCTTTGCTTGAGAGACCTGTTTTATCTTCCAAGAAACTGATTCACGCTTCTGCGTCGGTCACCTCGGCATTAATAATGTTAATGTCAGTTATGATCGCACACGGTTCCTGTTGCATCATATCCATATTGGACTTGGTGGACTTAGCCAGGTCATATAGTTCAGCAAGCTTTTTAAAGATCATGTCCATGGTGTTGTTTATGTCTCTTTTCCCTTTGATAGGTGAGTCAGGAAGCGGAGGCTCTGCCTTAGAGCGTTTGTGACTTGTTTTGGTTTCTTTTTCTGCCATGGTTTTGCCAGAAGAAAAATATTTTAGTGTACATGCCAGACTGATTCTGAATGAAGATTAGGATCGCAGGCACCAAACCTCAGTTCAATTACAGATGATGATAAGAGCGGAGGCGATGGAAATGCGGAAAGAGCGCATTGAATTTGTAGACCGCACCTGTCTGTAGGTTGATTGAGAAATCAGCGTCAGCTATATGGAGCCTAAATAAGCAGAGTCCAATACATAGAGGTACTTTTTTTACAAATCGTTTGGTGTCTAAATCAGGGCTGTAAAACCGAGATCAGGTACTGGCAGGGGCACCACATCAGTTGGGTTGAGTGGCGCTCAAACTTAGCCAGGCTAAGGCATAATATAGACTATATGGGGCAGCTGAACTCAGGGGGGCAAACGTGCACAAGTATTGATGCTGGGAATGGATCGCAGTCAGTCAACAAGAGTCAGGGACCAGCATAAACCTGACCAAGAGTGCTCATGGTGCTTATTCAATATCAATAGCAGTATGTAGGTGCCCAAAAGAACAGAAGATCGATGGCTCTAGTGATGTTTAGAGTGCCTCGTGGTGGTCCACCATCTTAGGGTCAGGCAAGGTGAGATGAGACCCTTAGGAAGTCAAGAGAGGCATGTAGACTCCAAAGTGGGTTAACATGGGTCACTAGTTTAGTAGATTTTATCTGGCCTTCAGTGGAAACAATAGCGCCATAGGTGAGAGCTTACTTGCATTTTAGTGCTCGAACATGTCCATATAACATTGCCTGGTCTCATCTGTGTCCAACAGTTATTTTGTTTTTCAGCAAGCTTTCGTGCTGGAGAGTTCGACACTTAGCAGGGATATTGCAGGAAGGCGCCAGTAATTCCTTACGTAGATGAGCTTCCTGGGTGCCTGCAATCTTCCGACACTCTGATCTGTCAGTTCCGTCAAATGAGGTAACCTGCAGACTGCATTAGCATTTGATTTCAATCCGCGGTTAAGGGAGCAACAGAGTCAAGCCGCCATACACCGCGCTTTCCAAGTCACCCCGCCCCATGGTCAGCAATATTAATTTTATTTGTTCTTGTTCATCTGCATTAACATAGACATTTCCAGGTGCAGATGGTTGTATTTCTCTAGAGCTGTTTTACTACTTTCAGCCCTATTTGTGAAGATGTATTCTCTGATGAGAACTACAGAACATGAAATAAATGATTTAGAACCCTGACTATGCCACTGAGGTGGATGCACATTAAGCAAAGTTTGTGACATAGGTTTCAGTGGTTCCTTTACATGGGAGCAATGCCCTTAAAACTGGTTTAACTTTCTCAAATAATGGTGGTTGAGGTCAACCGAGTACACAATACTACTGTCTGGGTTTCTGAATGCTGGGAGAAAGATGCAAGACATGAAGATGGCTGGTGAGGCCTAAAGGGAGACGGGTGATTCAGAAGAGTATCACGCTGCTTACGACTAGTGTGAAAAGCCACATTGATACTAAGCTGCTGAGAATAACTAATGACAAAGTCGTGGGCAATATCGAGTGGGTTTCCTCTTGGTACCACCATGCCCAAGCATGCAATCAAACACACAGTCAAAGTATGGTCATCCATGGTTGACCACAGAGAAACCATGAATCAACAGTCTGGCAACGAACATAACCCAGATTAGATTGGCCACACTGCTTTGCTGGTCTTACTTGGTTTATTACAATCAGTGAATAAGAAATCTGAAATTCTCGCTGACTCTCAAGAACCAGCCTCTAAGAATACATTAAACAATGTAACAATGAATACAATTAGATAGGTAGTAGTGGTCCCTATAAGGTAGATTACCGCACAATCAATGAGTAACAAATATGCAAAACAAGTCAGTCACGTGTGCATTAGTAAATTTACATATAAGACTAACCCCCGTTCTACTTATCTTTGACTAGATCTCCTTTTGGATATCTAATGGTTCTGATAACTAACAGGACAGCGCCGCACGGAATTTTACTCCGGAATACATCGTCAATACTCTACATTTATCGGTGGGTTTAACAGATTGCAGTCTTGCTAGGCTCAATTTTGATTAGGGGAAGTGGAAATTCTATACTCACACTCTTTATGTCAGTCTTTCACTATAGAGGTGATTCACTATATAATCACATTTTTGAGTGGATCACTCATTATTTCTTACACCTTTATCACAACCAAGCTATGGTCTTCTTTAAATCTACTGTGGTTGAATCCTGGATCTTTTTCTGAATATCCCTTTGACTATTTTTTGACTTCTTTCTAATTTCTTGAAAAATGAAATATATTTTCTGTCACATTAGGGCTGTTGAAAAATCTCACCTGTTGTTAAAACTTTGTGTAAAAACAATTTTTGATTTCTGTTTATACAACAAACATGAATGTTTGATATTTACCTTTCCAGCCTTGAAAAAGTCTATGGATAGACGAAACACGTGTTCGCTGATTTCTTGCTGGGAGAACTTTATAAGAATAAAACCAACTAACTGAATCTTTGGACGTCTTGGGACTTTTTGTATACTTTGTGGACAGTGTTATTGGTTTTCCTGTTAATTCTGCTTTAATAATTTAGTTAGAACATACAACCATAGGTTGATGACATTATCCAGTACATTTTGGAGTACTAGAATTACTAAGGGGAGTGCTTAATATAGCTCTATGTTTGATTTAATGTAACAATGAAAGACTGCAAATCTGGTCTGGACCCATATTGGACCTATATTGGTTACTCCATGACAGATTTTTTGTCTGAGAATGCATTTCACTAAATCCATATTAGTTAAATCAGGGCTGTTGAATTCCTATAGTACAACACACATGACGTAGCGTTTGGAGTCAATGACAACAAGTGTTCACGTTCATTTTGTTAACTGGACAAGTAGATGCAAGCCACTGCAGCACAAACCCCTTGGCTGCTAGTTTACAGCACAACAGTATGGTTGTGAGAAAGGGGATTGTCTGCCGCAATGTCAAGATATGTGCCCTGGTGTATAAATGTTGATATTGTGTATACCATTAAAACATTTAAAACCTCTGCTATTATGGCAAGTGCGCTAAGGGAATACAGTGAATTGTAGGCTCAGCTTGCACTAGTGAAAGTGGTTCCAAATAAAATGACAACGAAATGTCTCTGCTTCCAATAAGTGTTGCGTGAAGCAGCCTTAATACTATTTGAATATATTTGTGTTATTTGATTACCGACATCATCTGTCAATGGATCCTTTTTCTTGATATATAATAGGCAAGCGTTTGAGAACACTGCAGTAATACATCTGTCCGCTTCACTTACATCCTATTAAGGAGAAACCAAATTCCCCCAATGGTAGATGCACTGGATATTAAATTACGCTGAGTCTGCGTGTTAGAGTTCTAAAAATATCACATAATGCAATATTTGATAGACCTATCTGTAATCTAGCGAGTTTACAGCCATTGTATTCTTTCCTAAATGCAAGGGGGGAGACCACTTCAGAATCCTTTCTATCAGCAGTCTGGTCCAACAGACACCAGGGAGTCTTTGTAAGCCAAGACAAATAAACAGGGCTTGTGTAATTGGATGTCTGCTAAGAGATGCCAGGGATGCAAGCAAGTATTAAAGAATGAAATCAGCAAGGGACATGACAGCCTCTCTGTGTTTCCCCTATAGCACAGATTGCACTAAATAACTTACTGGAATATATCATGCATAATTTGTGCCCATTCTGGGGCAATCTTGAAAGATCAGTGTCAATACAAATTGATATCTGACACTCTGACTAATATTTTTATTGCATGTAATCTAAAATTGTTTCATATCCCTCAATTAGTTTTAAAATTATTTTAGTGGCATTAGAAGTGAGGAGATTCTGGCTTTGGTATGTCTGTCCATCTCTTGCTTTCAGCAGTGCGGGTCACTTTCCGCGTGGTTCTGAGGTTTCCATTGCAGACTGCAGTCTGATCCAGCTTGTGATTATATATTACCGGTTTTGTGCTGTAGACCTGATCTCAGTTAGGTGGCTACGTGTTATTCATTGAAACGTGGGTGCATGATTGTCGTGTTTAAAAGATGAGTTTGGAGGGCATTAGCAACTGCTTCCACTTCTCCTAGGCCAATAGGCATATCTATTGCCTAGCAGATGAAGGTAAGTGAGTGAGTGGCGCTTCTCAGAGGTGGAGCCAACCTAAATAATCTGATGTTGCTTGAAAGCTTCATGTTTTTTTTGTTGTTTTTTTCTGGCTTATAAAAAGCCGCATAACATTTTAAGGCCCTTATTACGAGTTGCTGTGATATTAAGTGAGATATTTAACTTCACCTAATAAATAACCACACTGTTTAGTACACAATTTATATGGTACGCTAAATAGCACCTATTACCAGATTTCCACTGAAATGAGGAATAACATGCGGATGTGGGTACTTAATGCAACAAAATCCACATGTCTCAGTAATTACCAGGCATTTTCACTCCGATAAATATTTGCAGGTTTGATCTGACAAATATATCTGTGTATGCGGTTTTCATTGCACTCTGTAGTAGTAGTAATTACGTTTATTTCACATATTGTCAACATACATAAAAACATCAACAAAAGACCATAAAAAACCTAAAATATTAAATACATAAAAAAATTAAATATGCATGTTAAAATAGTAAATAAATTATCAAAGCATATTCCTTTGATGGACAGCAGCTGATAAAAAATGACTTACAGAGTAACAAAGAAAAGCTGAGTCCAATATCTAAGTACAACATTGCTGGCTTACATTTTGTAAAACCCAGGGGGTGTAAATAAGTTTCAAATATTTGGCACGAGCTTTGCTATAAAAAATTACAGAAAAAAGAGAAGTGCAGCACATTTTGGAATGAAAAATCATCACAAGAGCAGGGCTTGTCCTCAAGGCGGTAATTCCAGCCCTTAGGAAAGGCGATGATGCAAATTGAGCCTTGTCTAAATTTGGAAACCAGCTATAACAATGAGGATTATTATTTGGGATGGGCAGTCACCCACCTAAGGAATAATAACACTAACTTGTCACGGTGAACCCTAAAGTCACTAAATTAACCTGAGCTTGTACTAAAACATAATACAGTCAAAACACCAAGCAATAAAAATCCCAAACCCAATTAGAAAAATAGAGTAAGTTGTAATAAACAAAATGACACCAAAACAACAAAAATCCAATACGGGCATCCGGAAATATGAATTTTTAAAGCTTTAAGTAAACTTGCACAATCCTTTCTAAGAAAGGGCATCCAATATGTGGAGGGAATCAAATTTTACCAGGAAGGTGCATAGAAAATGATTTAATTGGTTCAGGTTTAGTCCAAACTGGAGATAAGGACGCACTGTCAAAATCAATGTGGGCAATTTGGAGGTAAACTGCAATCCATTCAAGAAACATAAGTCGTATGGTAGGGGTCAGTTCGGTACTCAAAAAAGGAGCCATAGCTAAGTCAGTGTTACTGGACCTGTGACTGGTCTCCTTTTGATTGTGTTTAAATGATGCAGGGGTGAGCCAATGTTCATGGTTAGATTTTCTCTGCAACCCAACATTAAAAAGATGAACCCGTTCTAAGTTATTTGACTAAACTTGACCCCGGTTTGCTGCCAACTTTCCAGATACACTAAAGATAAACACTCTCTTGTTGAGTTTGTAGTGAAAATTACCATAGAATCCCAAGATGCATATTGTGCTGACGATGTTGACAAAAGAGAGAAGGTGGCACTTACTTGTATGCATTCAGTCTCCACCTCTTCTCTCAGACATAACATCTATTCAGTACATACATAGAGCCTCCCCCCTCCAAGATTTAGAGGCCATTGTTACGGCACTGGAAGATGGCTCTAACAATTTGTGATTTCACAGAAAAAACAATTTCATTGAATACAATCACTGACATACAATTTCTCCTAAATTGTTTAATGGAAACCTGCAGGGTGAGTCCCATGTACCATTTCATAGAAACACATTTATAGAATGTCTGTTTTTGGGAAATTGGCTTTTTCATGCTTATTTTGTAGGGTGTTAATGCATTGGTTGCAGATCTTACTTTCAGAAACATTTTTGTCGGCGGTATTTATTTCAGTGCTGTGCTTCAGAGGACATCATTTCGGATTTATACCTTTCACACTGTCCATCGGAAGTTTCTTATTTGCTGACACCTCATCACCCCTAAACACCCTCGATCCATGATCTCTTCACAACTGTTAAACACCATCAATCCTTGCCCAATCAAAAGCCCTCAGCGGGCCTAAACTTCACCCATCCCGTAACCCTAATGACACCCACTCCTAAACCCTAAAAACCCTTTCTGCCCTTAAGCTTTACCCATCCATGAACCCTAAAACAACTCTCCACACCTACATTATACCCATCCCTGACCTTTAAACTCCACCATTACCTGATCCCTAAAAGCCCGTTCTACTTCTTAACTCCACCCACCCCTGAACCCTAAAAAACCCTTACCACCCCTAAACACCATCCATACCTAACCCCAATTTTCCCTTTACCACCACTAAACCCCACCTATCCCTGAACCCTAAAAGACCTTTGTTCCCTTAAACTCCACCCATCCCTGAATTTTAAAACGTCTTACCCCTAGACACCACTGGTCCCCAGTGCTTAATTTGAGCTGGTGGTTGCTGGTGGAGGCCACTGGCACTCACTTTTGGGGACTCACACTTATTTTACCTCTTCAGACATTTCCCGAGAGTAAAAGAGTGAAAAACATGCAAAGGGGGAAAAAGGAGAAAGAGAAAGATGGAATAACTGTCACAAAGGGAGAACACAGGAACCCATAAGAGTGAGATAAAGGGGCAGTGAGTGTCTAGCAGTGGATTAAAGAGGCCTGGGATGGATTTAAGATTACCTAGCTTTGGTATTTGACATGATGACATTTAATAGCGCCAGCCGCAAGCGTCTGAGCAGAACTCTGGGCACTGGCACTCATTCCTTTACAAATTAAGCACTGCTAAGAGCAGAACCCTTTGTATGCCTAGACCCCACCCATACTTGAACCCCTAAGACCCTTCACCACCCCTAAACACCACCCATCCCTGAACCCTAAAAATCCTCACCACTCCGTGAAACCTCTCACCACCATTAAATTCCACCGAACCCTGAACCCTAAAAACACTTTCTATATCTAAACTCCACCCAACCCTGAACTCTTAAAACCCTTCCCCACCCAAAGCCCCACCCACTCCTGAACCCTAAAACTCTCCCTACCCATAAACTTCACCCGTCCGTAACCTCTAAAGCCCCTCACCAACCCTAAGCTCCACCCATTTCTAAACCCTAAAAACTCTTCACCACCTCTAAACTCTACCCATCACAGAACTTTAAAAACCATCACCAGCCCTAAACTCTACCCATTTGTGAAACCTAAAAACCTCTCAACACTCCTACACTTCACTCATTCCAGAACCCTTAAAAACCTTCACTGCCCCTCAAATTCACTCATCCGTGACCCCTGAAATCCCTCACAACCTGTAAACACCACCTATTCCTGAACCCTCAGAAGCCGTCACCACCCCAAACTCCATCCATCCTTGAACCCCAAAAGCCCCTTTCTATGCCTGATCTCCTGAATACTCATAAACCATCCTTCAACCCAAAGACCCCTCACTACCTCTAAACTCCACCCAAGTTTAATCTAATTTTGGAGATTGACTTCAAATTATCTTTCCTTTAAAATGTTCCTTTAAGTTTTGAATTATTTTTATTTCCTTAAAATTGTTCTTACTAAAAATGAGTTTTCTATGATTTGCTTTCTTCCAATATGGTTTCTCAAATTTAGTTTTTCCTTTAATTCACATGCATCAGGCTGTAATATGAGGTGATGGTCAAACTCGCATCAAATGTCAGAGACAAATTGAAGCTGAGGACAGCTGCCTACTTTCTGTTTTGGCAGTGTCTAGGTGCATTCAAAAAACAAAGACCTGGTTATGGAAAAACACATCAATTTTTCGAAAAAAAATCTTTTAAAATGAGTATTATGTCCTACTTCTTGGTGAGGCAATGCTGACTATCTAGTCATGCCCACCAATATGTGTTAATCAGATAAAAAATTAATCAACCACTCATGACAGGTCCTTACTAAAAAATGTGAGCACGTAAGCACCATCCATGGAGCTACTGGTTGGTACTCACCAGCTGGCTCACTCTGTCATCATCTGCACTTTCCTGACAGAAAAGAATGTGACCTAACTCTAAACTAATATGGAAAATGATATACAAAGGAGTGAGGTTTTTAATTGAAGGTGATATCTATCTACCATTTATGCCCCGTAATGTGAAAGAGATAATCTGAACTTCGAAGACTCAAGATCAAAAGCTTCTACGACGCTTCACTATGACATACATCACCACTTTTGCCACATAGATGGGCTGGTTCAGGTACAAGCACATGAGTTTGGGCATTGTTTTGGCAGCAGAGGTCTTACATGAAATAATAACAGATAGTTTGAGGCATCTAAGGCAGTGTCAATTATAGTGGCAACTTGCTGGCATTTGGAAATATTTAACACAAAGATGATGATACTCTTTAGATGGTGTCCAAAGGGCTGGCAGATGTCAACATTATCCTCAATAAGTCAAAATGTGATTTTTGTCTTCCCTGCTGTGAAATTCTATCTACAAATTTTCTCCCAGGAGAGCAAGCGGCATGGCTCTGGAAAAGGTAAGGCCCTCATACCAGTACACGTCCAACAAATGTGCCTGCTCTTTGCTTGTTCGTGGCCATGGTCAATTACTGCACCTAGCACATTGAGGAGTCTGCCTCAATCAGTGCACCATTAAGAAACCGTGCAAAGGAAAGAAGAATACGCATAGTCACAGCATTGCCAGACAGCCTTTGATGTCACCAAACTGCAACTGTGTCATATTTTAACCCTGCACTACACTCTCTGGTTGGGTTGATGTTAGCCCTGTTGGTTTGAGAGCCCTTCTGACTCACTGTGAAGCGGGGTCCAAAGTCACCCCTGAGTGTCGATGCCGATATCAGCAGTAGCCTGGACAACCACAAGAAACTATACACCCAAGTTAAAAAGGGAAACGCTAGCAGTTAAATGGTATGGGAACAGCACATTTCCATGTAGTCCTATAGGAAAAATCTTTCACGGAAGTCACTGACCATCAGGCCCTTCTCACTGTCTTCAGAAACCTTTACGCAAAGATGCCTCCCTTCTTACACAGAGGAGTCTGTGGCTACAAGACTATCATGGTTTATATAATGCTTAAGCCTTTTCGAGGTTCCCTTTGCCCTCCCTAACAGCCCTCACTTGCTGAGGGGTACATAAAGTACACAGTGAAACAAGTCTGTTTTCTTGCCTTAAGCAAATGCTCTATAACTGAAGCCGCCCTTAAAGTGCCCGCACTGGTAGTTGTGATGGAACCTGCTCAAACGCACTACTGCAGAGACCTTGGCACACTGAAGAAAGCTCACTACCACAGTGACCACAAAGAAATGAAAGAATTCAGACTCAGGCATGAAAGCTTGTGATTCACAGAAACGGCCTCCTACTGAGGTGCACTTGTTTGGACATCCCATGATTGCTGCAAAAGGAGGTTGTACATTTGGCAAATGGAGTCTATCATGTAAACGTCTTCTGTGGCAGTAAGTATGGTTCCTGTCCTTCGATGAGCTGGTGGAATTGATTGCCCCTGTCATTTGTATCTACGCTTGAGCCAGCAACCTTCCTTATAGTCTCTAGAAATGTCACTTTTGCTGCAGCACATCTGGGAAGATGTGGTTGTCAATTTCCTCTGATCTGTCATGAGCTACTGTAAGCTGAGATGGATGCCAGCAGACAATCCTGATGCCCTCCTAGAGCGGAACACCAACAGAAGCTAAATATGCTCAGGTCCTTCTACTCAGGCACTGGGGATACAGGGAAGAAGTGGTAGTAGGTAAAAGAGAAACACTGGTACCGCAGGCATGCAATCCGGCCATCATTTATAGCAACTGCGGCTGCCCATGGCGCACGCAATGTGCCCTGGAAAGAGGGCGGCCAACTTAGTGCTGCATGCTGGCACATCCACTGCACACAAGTTACTGGGACCCCCCCCATGGGAGTCCCTCAAAGTCTGGGGCCCTCGCCATGTCATTTCCGGTGCACATAGTACTAGGGCCGCGTACTTATACCTGCCCCCATTCACTGGCCGTCAAAAGTGGCTTAACGCCGCTTTGTAAATATGGAGAAGGGCATATCGCCACCAGAACGTTGCTAAAAGTGACGTTCTGGTGGCGATATACCCTTGTAAATAAAACCATAGCCTGTAGTTATGTCTCACTTTAAACTTGTTATTGAAGTTGTTGTTTATGAAATAATACACATGTGTTCATGGAATTTCTGGGTGTAAATGCTCACTGAGATGTTACAGTGTCCAGATGAAGTGGAGGTAATGGAAGGGCTATGCGTCCCTGGGCCACCAAGGTTGAGCATGTAGCCCAAGCTAACGAAAGCATGCAGGAGGACTTTGGGTTTCCAGATGGTACTGTCCTCTGAGTCCCTGAGAATCAATGGACATGGGGGCACTGAACTGTCTGCAGCTTCTCTTCTTGGTAAGGGACGAAGGGTGTCCATCCATTTCTGAGTTTCTGAAGTGAGGAAGCATAATGTGTAAAAGAAATGGAAATTAAACTTGGTATCATTGTGAGGAGGTAGATGTTTTGCTAGGCACACTATCTGGGTCTTCTTTAGTACATACCAGCAATCCAGGCAAGGTCCAACAAAATGTGTTAATTTAAATAAATGGACAGTAATTGTCCTAATAAGAATGTATGCCTCTGGCTCAAAAATGGTAGCAAAGTGGAATGTCTTTTTTAACAACTGGTCAGGTGTCATGACCATGTCATGAGTGATGTAATATGTGAGGTAATAAGCAGTGCATTGCAGGGGCATAAGTTATAGTTAGCTCAGGTAACTATAGCTTCTGAATTTCAATGGTTTTGTATGAGTGAAATCTGAGCCTAACTATAACGTCCCTGTAAATGTTGTCTTTTTCAGTGAATTTCTGAGGTTTTTAAAATTCTTTTTCCAATAATTAACGTCCCTGTAACCTTTGTTTTTTACTGAATTTCTACATTTTGTTTATGTTATTTCCTAACTAAAACGTCCCTGTAACCTTTAGTTTTTTTAGTTAATTTCAAAGGTTTTTAAAATTTTATTTCCTAACTGTAACATGTAACCTTTGAGAGCGAGTGAGTGAGTGAGTGCATGAGTGCCTCAGTGGGTCCGTGAGTGGGTGTGACAGTGTCTCAGTGGGTCCGTCAGTGGATGTTTGAGTGTCTGAGTGGGTGTGTGAGTGCCTGAGTGGGTCTGTGATTGGATGCATGAATATGTGAGTGGATCTGTGAGTGGGTGCGTAAGTGTCTGAGTGGGTCTGTGAGTCGGTGCATAAGTCTGTGAGTGGGTCTGTGACTGACTGCATATGTCTCTGAGTGGGTTTGTAAGTAGGTGCATGACTGTCTGAATGCATTTGTGAGTGGGTGCGTCAGTGTCTGAGTGGGTCTGTGAGTGGGTGCATCAGCATCTGAGTGGGTGCATGAGTGCATGAATAGGTCTGTGAAAGGGTGTTTCTGAGTGGGTCTGTGAGTTGGTGCACCAGTGTTTTAGTGGGTCTGTGAGTGTGTGTGTCAAGGTCTGAGTGGGTCTGTAACTGAATGCATGATTGTCTGAATGGGTCTGTGAGTGGGCGCATGAATAGGTCTGTGAGTGGGTGTGTTAGAGTCTGACTGGGTCTGTGCATGGGTGAGTTATTCTTTGACTAGATCTGTAAGTGAGTACACCAGTGTATGAGTGGGTCTGTGAGTGGGAGCATGAGTGTCTGAGTGAGTCTGTGAGTGGGTGCATAAGTGTCTGAATAGGTCTGTGAGCAACTGCATAAGTCTCTGAGTGTGTCTGTGAGTGGGTGCAAAAGTGTCTGAGTGGGTCTGTGAGTGGGTGTATGAGTCTCTGAATGGATATATGAGTGGGTGCATGAGTCTCTGAGTGGGTCTGTGAGTGGGTGGGTGGGTCTTTGAGTGGGTATGTGAGTGTGTGCCTGAGCCTCTGAGTGAGTCTATGACTGGGTGTAAGAGAGTGTGAGTATGTCTGTGAGGGGGTGCATGAGTATCTCAGTGAGTCTGTGAGTGGATGCATAACTGAGTGGTTCTGTGAGTGGGTGCATAACTCTCTGAATGGGTCTGCGACTGGGCGCCTGAGTGTCTAAGTGGGTCTGTGAGTAGATGTATGAATGTCTGAGTGGGTGCGTCAATGTCTGAGAATGGGTGCATGAATGCCGGAATGGGCCTGTGAGTGGGTGCATGAGTCTCTAAGTGGGTCTGTGAGTTACCACATCAGTCTATGAGTGGGTCTGTGAGTCGGTGCATGATTCTCTAAATGGGTCTGTGAGTGGGTGCGTGAGTGTCTGAGTGGGTCTGTGAGTGGGTGCATGAGTCTCTGAGTGGGTCTGTGAGTGGGTGTATGAGTGTCTGAGTGGGGCTGTGAGTGGGTGTGTGAGTCTCTTAGTGGGTCTGTGAGTGGGTGCATGAGTAGGTCTGTGAGTGGGTGTGTGAGTCTCTTAGTTGGTCTG
Organism: Calotriton arnoldi; assembly: GCA_963921515.1. NCBI lineage: Eukaryota > Metazoa > Chordata > Amphibia > Caudata > Salamandridae > Calotriton > Calotriton arnoldi. Next base: position 261,507 of record CAWUFW010000981.1, on the reverse strand, counting down.
TGAGTGGGTGCATCAGTCTCTGAGTAGGTGTGTGTGTGTCTGAGTGGGTCTGTGAGTAGGTGGGTGTGTGTGTCTCAGTGGGTCTGTGAGTGGGTGCATGAGTAGATCTGTGAGTGGGTGCCTGATTCTCTGAGTGGGTCTGTAAGTGGGTGCATGAGTCTCTGAGTGGGTGCAAGAGTGTCAGAGTGGGTCTGTGAGTGGGTGCATAAGTATTTGAGTGAGCATATGAGTGTTTTTCAAAATTATTTTTCAGTAGAATTCACTAATCCATTGCAACGTTACAAGGGGGTCCATGCTGAGCATTGCGACTGATTCGCGAATATTTACACATAAACAAAAAAACATTTCTGGGCATGTTCTTCTTACCAGGGGTCCCTCACAGACCCCCTTTATTGATCCCAGGGGGTCAGGGTACATCAATCCTGCCCCCTCCACTACATTTCATGTTTTTTTTGCTGCCGGCAACTGTTGTCCGGTGTGTAAAATAGTGGCTGCAACTCTCTACTCAGGTTGCAGCCAGTCAATCACAGCTGTGCTGTTGACGTGTTGATACGGGGAGCGCTGCAAAGGATTCGTAAAGGTTCCGCGTCCCTAGATATACAAATTTGGTTTCCTTTCAATAACTCTAAAACTAGTGAACGGATTTACACCAAATAACAAAAAGCCTACTTTCTGGACCAACAGCTACCATTCTGCTGAATTTGGTGTAATTCCGTTCAGCGGTTTGGGCTACAGTCGTGTTCAAAATGCCTATGGACATTAACATCGGAAACACACTTTTTTTGATCCCCCCTTTTTCTCAGACTCCGCTTGATGGACCACCCCAAAACCTTCCATGCACAACTAGAATGACTGGAACAACTTTTTGGGGAAATTTTCATGAAGATTCGTCAACCGGCGCTAAAGATATAGCCAAGTCAAAAAAAAAACATTCCTATGGAAACTAGGTCCTAACTATAACTACCTATTGGCGACGATATCATATGAATACCCTGAGAGTTTCGTGTCCGTATAAACAGTCCGTGAACATTTCACAATGGCTTACTCCAATGATACATCACACATTCGTTGTAGGCTTCAACACAAGTTATCTTCTTTATTTATAAAAATTCAGAACTTTCAAAGCCAACACGTGTTTCACAGCTTCTGTCACTTCCTTAGGGCTGTAACAAAAAATAATATAACCAATTTCGAAGCCATAAAGTGTTCACCAACTTTACAAAATTCCACAACATTCTCCTGAAAACAATAACTTAAAAACATATATTAATCCATTCACCATAGTATGTTATATACATTGTACTTAGTTCACATCCTTGCTGTATCATTAAACATTGGATAAGTGGTTCCATTATTTGCACCCCCTCTTCTTTCCCACACCCGCTTCCCAAATAAAGGGATAACCCTTTCAAATCTATAAGCACCTCATCCCTAATAGATAAGTGTGGCACTTGCAACGAGCTCTTCACCCTAGTTCAATGGATCACCATCACATCTATTAGCACATAATCATCATAGGGTTTGTATCCATCCAGACTTGATAGATTCCTGACCATTTACATTCACCAATTCAGTGTGAGTTTTACTTCTGAATCTTGTCTCCCTCTTATGCTTTGGTTTCTTGGGTCTGGATGAATACAAACCCTATGGTGATTGTGCACTAATAGCTGTGATGGTGACCCGTTAAACTAGAGTGAGGAACTTGCTGCAAGTGCCACACTTATAGATTCGGGACGATCACTGCGGGCAGGGAAATCTGAAGTCCGCTCCCAGCTGGCGGGGGTGGGCACTCTGGGACATAGCAGGATCTGGCCCTGGGGGATGGGATCCCCAAGGCCTTTAATGGCTCCGGGAGGGGAGGTGCAGCCTCCCTGTCTTTTCAAATTTTGGACGGACCCTGGGGAACAGGGTCCCCGGGGTCGAAATCAGCCTGAGGAGGGGGGCCATATTGCCTCAGGGGATGGGGTCCCTAGGACCGAAATCGGCACAGGGAGTGGGGTGTGTGGCCCTTTTCCCCTTATCAATATCGGCTGGGCCCTGTGGGATTGGGTCCCCGGTGCGAAAATCAGCCTGGGGAGGGTGACTACGTGCACCCCATTCCCCCATAATAACATTATTAATTCTCCCCAGGACCTAGCCCACCCAGGGGGAATTAATAATAATTTCCCCCGGGTGGGGGAACTCATTAGTTTAAAATGTTGTGGCAAATCCTTGTAAATTTGTGGCAAAATTTAAAAAAACGTTTTTGCCCTTCTGCGGGGTCCCGGTGGGACCTCACTACCAAGCCTAGGGGGGCAGGGTATTCCGACCCTGCACCCTTGTGTTTTTTTTTGTTTTACTTGAGACTCAGGCAGAGTCCCAAGATGGCTGCCACCACTTCCTGGTTGAAGTGGTGGCAGCTAATCAGATCTCACCATGAAATCTGTCGGATCCAAGGAGGATTCGCGTCCCTAGATATACACAAAGCTTTTTTTCTTTAATAACTTCAAAACTACTGAATGGATTTTCATCAAATTACAAAAAGAACTCTTTCTGGACCAAATTCTAGCTGTCTGCCAAATTTGGTGTAATTCCATTCAGCGGTTTGGGCTGTAGTCGTGTCTAAAATCTCTATGGGAAATTGCATGGCGAAAACAAGTTTTGGGACACCCCTTTTTCTCGGCCCCCGCTTGATGAATCACCTCGAAACTTTCCAGACTGCAGCTGAAGTGAGTGGCAAACTAATTTTGAAAATTTTGTGGTGATTCGTCAAATGGCACCACAGTTATTAGTAAAACAAAAACGCTTTTCCTATAGAAACTAGGTCCTCACTATAACTACCTACTGGTGACCGCCAGTAGATAATATAGATATAACACAAATATCCTTATGTTCAGTATGATATTCTAAAAAAAATATATATATATATATATATCACGCAATTCTGTTGCCTCCAGGATGCCTCCACACACGGACCACTCTGTAAGTGCGTAAATTAGGTTTATTGCATCGTCGCCATTACGCGTTTCGGCTCCAACGAGCCTTGATCACATGACATGGCATAATAATTTCGACTTTGTTTTTAAAGTGACAAGTGCTGGATGTGGCGTACCACGTGCGAAATGCAACTATAGACATAGTTATATATATATTTAGAATATCATATTGAACATAAGTATATTTGTGTTATAGAGAGATCTTCTGTCATGGAGAAGAAATATGTATTTGAATTTTCAAAATATATTGTAAATGGAGGACAGGAGACTTCCTCATTTTGTTTCTATGTATTAGTAGTAGCAATTAATTTAGCTTAGACTCTCAAGGCTCGGATAGGCCATTTAGAAATAAATTACGTTTTTAAGATGTGAACAGATTGCTAGGTCAACAGGTTGCCAGTGGCAACACTGACAGGAGTAGTTGCATTGTGGAGTTGCAGTAGAGGAACGAAGGCAGAGAGAAAGTATCAGGTACTCTTTGCTTCACAGAGATTGCTTGTTCTAAATCATGTTAATGGCACGTAAAACCTGTCAAGAATCTTGTTTTCAGATAGTGCACCCTCAAATGTGCAAATCGAAATTTCACCCTACTCGCCAACAAGACCATCGGCAGGCTTTACTTGACATAAATTTGTGATCAAATAAAGCAGGCTATGTAATTTGCATTTGGCTAATAGCGCATGCACATTCAGCACAGAAGCAAATACCGCCTGACTTGGAATCCCAATTCAGGTGCCAATGTAATTGACAAAGCCCAAGTCTGTGAAAAAAATCTGAAAACAAAAACTCTGAGGTCAAAGAAGGCAATATCTATACAAACGACAGGGAAAAATATATATCACTTTCATTCTACTTATTTTTCTTGAAAATAAAATATTTTTAAAACGCATCGGCCAATACACAATTATATACATTCACTGAAAATCACAAAGGTTAAAGTGATGCTATAGTTAGGTATGGTAATAATATCTTACTTTGCATTAAAAAAAAACTCAAAAATTAACTGAAAAAAACAAATGTTAAAGTGACATTAAAGTTAGGTGTAATGACAGTTTAAGCGTAACGTTTTACATTAAAACAACAATGAAATTCAACAGCTATGGTTGTTTCAATGAATTATAACTTGTGCTCCCGCCATGCACAGTGTTGTAGTCAATGATGTCAGTTCAGTTGTCATCAGATATCAATGATGTCACAGAACATGTCACGAGTGTTGTAATATATGAGGCCATAAGTAGTGTATGGCAAAGGCGTAAGTTATAGTTAGTTGAAATAATTATAGCTGTTGAATTTCAGTGTGTAGTTTAGTTTAAAACTTTACGTTTAAACTGACATTTTCACCTAACTAATTTTCACTGTCTCTTTAACCTTTATTTTTTTTCAGTGAATTTCTGAGTTTTTTTTAATGCAAAGTAAGATATTATTAGTGTATCTAATTATAATGTCACTTTAACCTTTGTTTTTATTAGTAAATTTCTAGGTTTTTTTTAAACGTAAAGAAATATTTTATTGGCATACGTTATGCAAACACCCGAGCCAGGTCCTGGGGCAATCTAGCACACACGGTCTTCATTTGTTCAGAGCAACCCACCACAGTCACTCAAGCCCGTCCCCTTTTGTTTAATTTTTCTGATTCTGCGAGTCTCTTGCGGGAGGGAGCACAGCCCCTGCGCTCCTGTGGAACTTCCAGGGGACCACTCCACAATATCTGGGAGGTCAGGGTACCCTTACCCTGCTCCTTTATACCTTTTAAAAAAAATATTCATGACATGGGGACAGAGTCCCCGTGTCCTGAAATGCAAGGTGCACCTTTTTCTTCATGTTTTGGCCAACCAATCAGAGGGCGAGCTTCTGTGGGAATCCATGGAAGACTTTCACTGCTTGTGGAGAGAGGTAGCTGACAGGGAAAAAATCCCCCTTTGCCAATTAGATTGCTCTATTATTTAAAGTTGCGTGATCGCTGGACTCTCGCGAGCCTCCCGCAACCCCAACCATCCAGATATACAAAGTTTTTGAACCCTAACTTCTCAAAAACTACCAATTGGATTTACACCAAACTCATGCACTCTTTCTTGACCAAGATCTAACTTTTTGCCAAATTTTGTGTAATTCCGTTCAGGCATTTTCACAGTATTGCTGTTCAATTTTCCTATGGAAAATTGCATGGGGAAATTGCGCTTTGGGACCCACCTTTTTCTTCCAGGTAAGAGCTGAGGTGGATGTACTTTTTCTGCAAACTTTCGTGAAGATTCATCAAACGGCGTCAAATTTATTGGCAAACCAGAAAATGCTCTTTTTAAGGTATCTAGGTATATATGTATATATATATATATATATATATAACAGCTCCAAGTTTGCCCCCTAGGCATAGACGCACTCTACATCAGGTAGCATAAGCCATTTATTGGTAAGGAACAGCACCGGCATCCCAAATCATGATTCCAGCTTCTTGTCGTGAATTGCCTGACGCGTTTCAGTGCCTATAGCACCTTCCTCAGAGGCTCAACAATCTTACAGGCACAGCTGAACCACCGCCATTAAGTACACAGTTCCGCTCTCCGATGGGCTGCTCCGTTGAGCAATGTGGCCATATGGGTCATGTAGTCCGCAAATAAAATCCCAAATGGGCGCCATGATTACATGCTGGTGAAAAAGTTTAAAACCCACAAATGGGCCTCAGCATGCCGATCTGTTCCTAAATCCACGCCCGATGTCCCACACAGCGGCTCCGTATGATACGAAGCTCGTGGCCCCCATTTCTTTGCAGGGTGGTGCGTCCATCGCGGCCGGGCCGCCGCGTAAATATTACAGCTCCAAGTTTGCCCCCCTAGGCATAGACGCACTCTACATCAGGTAGCATAAGCCATTTATTGGTAAAGAACAGCACCGGCATCCCAAATCATGATTCCAGCTTCTTGTCGTGAATTGCCTAACGCGTTTCAGTGCCTATAGCACCTTCCTCAGAGGCTCGACAATCTTACAGGCACAGCTGAACCACCGCCATTAAGTACACAGTTCCGCCCTCCGATGGGCTGCTCCGTTGAGCAACGTGGCCTTATGGGTCATGTAGTCCGCAAATAAAATCCCAAATGGGCGCCATGATTACATGCTGGTGAAAAAGTTTAAAGCCCACAAATGGGCCTCAGCATGCCGATCTGTTCATAAATCCACGCCCGATGTCCCACACATCGGGCTATTTGAACATATTTAATGAGAGGGTGTGCCGCATATGCACGTATCTTGTTCCGCCAGCCTCTGAGGAAGAAATGATGAAACGCGTCAGGCGAAGACGGACCAGCAGTCAATTGTTCAGCAAGTTGAACCAGGACCATACCTAACGAAGGCTCGTAGCCTCAGCACCGCTATTAGAGTGCCTCTCACCGGACAGGCAAACTTGGAGCAACAATATATATACATATATATATATATATATATATATATATATATATATATATATATATATATATATATATATAGCTGCAAACAAGCCCAGTACTTGATGAACAGAACGGCAAGAGCAGACCCAGTTCAGTGCAAGTTGCTTCTTTATTTATTTCCAACCAGCCATCACCATGTTGCCATTACGCGTTTCGGCCGTACAAGCGGCCTTGATCACATGACCATATATATGTATATATATATATATCCAAGAAGTTGCTGTGCTTAGCGATTCCCAGCCTGCGGCATCGGTGCCAGCTTGACGGCGACAGCAGCCGTAGTAAAGATAAATATGAAGTCCTCCAATTACCACAATAGTAACAAGCATTGGCATTGCCAATAGGTCTCGCTTTTGGGACCTTATAAGTATTTAGTTATGCAGCACAATATCCTTGGTGCAACAACATCAACCGTTGCCTGGCTAAACACTTATAAGGTACAAGGTTCTAGCCATGCAACAGCTGATGTTGTTGCACCAAGGATATTGTGCTGCATAACTAAATACTTATAAGGTCCCAAAAGCGAGACCTATTGGCTATGCCAATGCTTGTTTCCTGAGTGACGCAGACGGAAACCGCCTGTCTTCACAGAAATACCTACTCTACATTTTCAAGGCTTGATTGTTTTACAAGCCCGCCCCGAGGCTTTACACATAAATTATTATTTTCCAAAGCCACGCAAAAGGCGTAAACCCTTGCGGGGAGGAGGTCTAGGAATGGGCAGGGTATGCGCCGGCATAGTGAACACTTGTCTGCTCAAACTCTGCGTTTTCATTGGGCGATGAGTGGGCCACGTGACCGGTGTTTTCTCTAAGGAGCCCCCAAGGAATAAAGCCATGTCAGCCCAGCTGCAAAAATGATTACCCAAACAGACCCTTTGGCTAGTCCCAACATTCCTTGAATGTCAATGTTTTAAAGTATGAGAGCAGGCCGCATTTTTTTAAAGCAAACCCTAGCATCATCTGCTTGCTTCAGGGATCAGGTTTGCCTCCCACTGCTGGCACTCTGACAGCGCACACTGTTCAAGAATCCGATACACACGTTCGGTGACTGCTTACAATACTTTGTGATAAAGCCAGACAAAGCCGCATTCAAGGCACCTTTCTAAGCACTGAAGGCATTAAAGAAACCTCCTAGAGGCCAGATATCTGACACTCGTGTGATGACTGACAGCGCAGACAGCGTTAGCTCATCTATATGTGAGCATGAATACAAATCACTATAAAGAAATGGATTTGTTATGCCCAATGATCTAATGTTCTCCTACATCTGGCGTGAGTAGCTCGCCCATTTCCACGCTGTGCTTTGCATTCTGGGATTTGTAGTCCACTATAATGAAAAAGAAGGCAGTTTTGTTTCTATGAGGCTAGTGAATTCACCGCAGATGTCTGAGTTTGACCTTGTGGTTACAGGTTCAAATCCTACTTGGTATACTTGACCTTTTATCCTTGCAAGGTCAATAATATGAATATCATGTACATCCTCATTCTAAGTGCCGGGTCAACTTTGAAATTGAGTGCAAACTGTGGGGCTTATTTACAAGCCTCTTGCGCCGTCAATACGTCACTTTTTCCCATGTTAAAAGTGACGCACCGGCGGCGCAAGGGGCTGTAAATAAGCCCCTGTGTGTGCGCCTGATTTCCAGCTATGGGTTGTGCACAAATTGTAATCAGTTTCTGCAAATGCACATTCCTCCACCTAACATGTGCGTAAAGGGAAGCAATAATGGTCTAGTGTCAGGGCAAAGAATGGACTCAGCGCCTTGGGGCCCTTACGGGTGCGTAGCAGCGCTATATAAACTCCTGATTGATTGAATGACTGCTTTACAATAGGTTAATGTCACCTAAATGATTCGTTTCTGTGTAATTTCCTTGCGGTCATAAATGATCCAGCGTATTTAAAATGATTCCATTTAGTTTCAATAGTGAATGTACAACAGTTGCCTTTGTTTTATCTGATGTAACCTGAAATGGCATTGAATGAATGCAAATGTATTATAACTGGACGAGCTATAACAACCAGACAATTAAGTATCACATAACTGGCTAAATAGTGATGCCTATTGCGCCTAGAAACTGGAAATGGTGGTATGAAGCGCTATCCAAAAGAAAGCAGGTGTATAATAATAATAATAATAATACAGACACTTGTAAAGCGCGACAGCTACCTCAAACAGAGGTGTCCCAGCGCTAAGCGGAAAATAATACAGCATTGGACCGCTCAGGGCCAAGTCATGGGCCCTCAGTCTTCCTTAAAAAGCCAGGTTTTCACCATTTTCCTGAAAAGGGGCTCAGAATCGATAGTGCGGAGATTGTTCAGCAGGGAGTTCCACAGTTTTGCAGCCCCGAGCGTAAAGGATCTGCCACCCATACGTGCCTTTTTAAAACGGGGGATACATAGTAGATTATGGGAATTGGATCTCAAGGTTCTGGATTGTTGGTAACCACGTAGTCTGTGTTTCAAGTAGATAGGGCAGTTACCATGCATAGCACGGAATGCCAGAGTCAAGGCCTTGAATTTGACTCTTTTCCTCACTGGGAGCCAGTGTAATGCTTTTAAATGCGGAGAGACATGCTCGCGAAACGGCACTCGCCTAATTAGTCTCGCAGCCGCATTTTGCACTATCTGCAGGCGTTTAATCAGATACTCTGGCTGACCCAGATAGAGGCCATTTGCATAGTCTAGCCTGGAAGTTACCACAGCATGTACTATGTTTTTCCGACACTCCTCTGGAAGCAGATACAAAAATTTCTTCAGATTCCTCAGTTGACAAAAACAGGTGGCCGTCACCTGACGTATCTGAGCCGAGAAGGAAAGGTCAGACTCCCACTTAACACCTAGATTTTTTATACAATCTGCCGGTGAGGGAGGTGGACCCATTTCGGTAGGCCACCAGAGATCCGAAGCTGGGGGTGGCTCTTTCCCGAAAAACAACACCTCAGTCTTTCCTGCATTAAGCCTGAGTTTGTTGTTATTCATCCACCACGCTATGTCTCTCAGGCAACCCTTGAAACTCTCAAAGGCAGCCACGGTCTGCTCTTTGAAAGTGAAAACCAATTGTGTATCGTCTGCGTAGGAGATCGCTCTTATCCCCCAATTGGCTATCAGGGTAAACAGAGGAGCCAGGTACACATTGAACAATACCGCAAGAAACTAATGTCTGTTAGACTCGGCACATATCTAAAGACAGACGCCTATCAATTTCATTTTTTCAAAGAAGTAACAGGTGTCCCATTGTGGGTGGGGCAGTGTGAGTGGTACTTACCGGTCGTCCCGGTCAGTGCTGGGGATCCGGTTCAGCAGTGATGGTCGATCCCCTGAACCGGGCTAGCCGTCCATTGGTCTACTCCTGTCCTCGCGGCGGCCGGCACAGTTCCCCTTGGCAGCCCGGGCGAGCAGTGAGTGAAATGTCAGCTTCCTCACCCGGAGATGGCTGCCTCTTCCTCACACAGTGACTCGTGCAGGGCGGGCCCGGCTGCAGGCCTCGGACACGGACGGGTTAAGGTGCAACACGCTCCTCCGGCACCACACACAGGCTTTACCTCCCAGACACCCTCAAAGCCTCCTCCAGTCCACAGATCCGCGGATCAGACGAGTGTCAGCACATGGGATCTTACCTTCCAAGGCCTGGTGGCTTAACAAGGTGTGTGGTGAGGCAGAGAGGAGGCCCGGGCCCTCCCCTTCGGTGCTGCCACGTCCAGGACCGAGGACGCCTGTCACATTACCTGCACCCAGCGACCCTCGGCGCCTCGCAGGACACGCCGCTCCGGCCTTGAGTCCAAGCTCTACATTCCACAGACGTCAGATGGGACACACCAGCCCTTTCCAGCACGCGGCCGCTGCTGCTGCCCCAACAAACCCATCCGAAGGGCTGTGTCAATAAATAATAAAACTCTTTCGTTTAACTCTCCGGGTAGGCTGATGGTGGCTCTCGGGTTTCTGCCTTCTTGAGTTACCGCGCATACCATCAGTGCTTTGTTTCACAGAGGGGAACCAGCTTCCACCCTCTGGAAAGTCCACGCTCACATGTGCCTTTTTATTTTAATAGTTTCACTACCTTACTGGAAACGAGTGGTGCGCGCGCTGTAAGAATGCGGCGGCCGCGAAAGTGAAAGCAACTCAACAAAGCTTTGAAGAGAGGAGCGGGGGCGAGCGAGCGCGGCAGCCTGCTGAGCTGACCACACGCTCGTGCATCGTGCGGGTAACCGCAGGGAAAAGGCCATGATGCACGAGCGTGTGGTCAGCTTTCAAATGCCCCTAACATAAAGTCTTGCCAGAGCAGCGCTTGCGCGCTACTCGAGGCTCGACCTAAAAAGCAGGAAGTGGCACACCAGGAGACAGCACAATTATTTTATTGCGCACCAAAGTTAAGGACGACACGTTTCGGCGTATTGCCTATATATATAGTCCGCAGTCTAGTTTATGATGTAACATTTATAAATAGGCATGAAGTCTCTCTCAAAACTTTGAATGGTGTGCTCCCTTTCTCCCTTGCTCCAAGCTCAGCTTGTCTCTTAATGAACTGTCTTCTGTTCAATAGTTTATCAACATCACCGGCCCTTGCCTGCGAAGTGCACGGTTGCATTCATGGCCCTGCTTTGCGTCTTATAAAACCACGTATGAAAGTCACATAAACGTAAACATATCCAGGTAAGGCCTACCCAGAGTCTCCTATCTTCACCACGGATGAGATGAGATGGTAAGCTGAGTGGCTTACGCCAGCAAGTATTGTTAACAACATCTGCAGGTCTACTTCTGAACACCTACTTGGTAAAATCAATGTACGAATAACCTATAGGTTATTACTCAGGGCAATAGAACCACTAAAATGTAACCCTCGATGCAATGGTGTTTACATTATCTGGAAGAATAAATGCAGATTTACAAAGAAGAAGCATGAGTATTTTTTGAGGAGCAAAGCATCATTCAACTGTGAGTTAGTACGCTGGATTCACAAAAGCGAAAAAGAAAAAGTTGGAAATTTGTTCAGCTAGCACTAGTGTTACACTGACCTGCGGCAAATTTTAAACTCCCAAAGTCATTGGTGTCCTCTTAGAATCTGCTTCGGGCACAGATTTCCAGGGGTACTCACATGATATGTGCACGCATGCAGATTTACCACCAGGTGCCAATTTCAGGATGCACAAAATGACGAAAACATGCTTTTGCACATTTATATTTTATGTGATTCTCCATGTGGTACCCTTTTTACCCTGTGAGGACTCACTCGCTCCAGTTATATGTAGAGGGGGGTCCTGCCCATTCACACCTTGAAAATGCACTCACCCCTCCCTTCCATGACAGGTATACATTTGCAAGCTTTTCCAGGGTGGCAAACTGCCTGGAAGCGGTAAAGGCACACCAACACAAACTTCTGAGGTCGGGGGTATTTGGCTACTGTAGCAGGTAAGATTACTCAGGAATTTATATAAAACAACCCGTAACAAATTCACATTACAATTTTCGTGGTAAAATTCAGTCAAACGTCTGTCTGCGAATCAGAATTGTGACTTTGACTTCACAACAGCATTTTTGGGTCACATACCTCGAGCAAGTGTGCCCACCGCTTTGTATCGACCGAATGTGATAATGAAAGAGAGTCTTCGGGAGCTTTTCAATTTTATCTAACTGAATTGAAGCCGGGGAAACAACAACTTACAGCCACAAGATGGCAGTATTCACCTGCTACAAACGTGTATTGACTTTGCTGCTTCAGGCATAGTAAACGCAGGAATCACGTTATTCCCCAAAAAGCCAGAATAGAATAGGTTATAATTGTTGCATCGGATAAACCTCTAATTCCTGGATGCCGTATTTTGGTTTATCGCATCCAACTGGGATGACGGATAGGTAGCCAGGCCCGTTAATGATGTATTTTTCGTGACTCTTCTGCTATGGTTAGATTTGTCCTTCACCTCTGCGGATCATAAAGGTGTTAGATTTCCTGAGTTCTGCGCCTTCCAAAAGGGATACGTTTCTCTCTGAATTTTGTGTTAGCACTAACATGCCACCTTACAGCCAAGCCTACTTGTAGGACTTCTGGGGCAAATGGGACAGTGCCAAGGTTTTTGGGGCAAAGGGGACAGTGCAAACGTTTTTGGGGCAAAGAGACAGTGCCAGGCTTCTTTAACTTGCATACAAGTTGTATGTTACATTACTCTCACTAGATTGAACACAATACCCACAGGCCCTTTATCTGCTAGGCAAGTAGTGCTAGGACAAAGTCAGTCACATGCAAAGCAAGTTTCTAAAAAGGGAAGTTGAGCAGGGAAAGTGTAATAATTACTGGGTAACGTTCTTTATTTTAAATATAGCGCTATATAACACACCTGCCCTTTCTAAACACTGTAAATAGCAAATGTTACTATCACCTATGCGGGGAGGATAGAAAGCTGAGCCTGCCAGGCAGGCGTCAAACTCATAACATCCATAGTACCATATTTGTTTGTCAGCAGGGCGCCTTCAGCTCACTGAGCCATCCTGCCAGCAGTTGGCAGGTGTTAGGGACATCCTTACGTCTGTCTGACTCTTCCTCACATGATTCTAACAAAATAAACTAGTTGACGGGTTTGTTTTAGCCCCTCTTACTGCCTATTCACTCCAATCGTATTTCTCAGTCCTCTACTTCGCATCCCCTTATAATCAGATATCTCTTCTTTCCCCTTTCTCTCCTTATGTCTTAACCTACAACCACTCCTTCCTCTTGGGTCTTTGTTTTGCATTCCCTTTTTTGTTCTTTAGCCCCTCTTCTTTTCTTCTCCATCCCTTTCCTCTACCTCTTCTTTCTCCCTCTTCTCTCCTCACTCCATTCTACTTTCCCTTTCTCCTTTGTTTCATTTCCCTCTCCTCCAACCCTCTCTTCTTCCCATTTCTGTTCTTTTGCCCTTGTTTCTTCTCTTTTTCCCGTCTCAACTGCACCTGATCTCCCCCTTTACCCCCTTTCCTTCTACCTTTCTGTGGCGCTCTCCTACACTTCACCCAATCTCATATGAGTCTTATTGTTATGCTGCATATTCTTTCCCCAATTATTCATTTCCTTTTCTCCTCTCCCTGTCTTCAGCTTCCTCCATCTTGATCTCGTTCTACCCTCTGATCTTCAATATTGACACTGCTGCTTCTCTCCTTCTCTTCCCCTGCCTCCCCTTCTCTCCCTTCCTCTTCTCACTTATGACCCTCACCTGTCACTCGATCGATTTACAATCTCCCTCCTCTCCCTGAGGCTGCCTGACCCTTAGACCCCTCGCGGGGACAGACCATCTAATGAAAAGCCAACGAGGATGGCAAAGGCAGGCTCGGACTGGGACAGAAAATAGGTCACCAAAATAAAATGCCCCCCATTAGTGAATCGATATCTAAATAAAAGTGGCCCACATTCTGCAAATGGGCTCAGTTTTGAATTTGTAAAGAGATGCTGTAGAAGTGTTTTGTAAGGTATAGAAGACTGCATGCTTTTGTGCTTGTTGCGGGCAATGTTTGTGATAATAGGGAAAGCAACAGTAAAAACAGGCCCCCCAGACCAGAAAACAGGTGCATAAACAGCCAAAAACTGTCCCACACACTGACCTTTCAGACAGACCTTTGGGCACTGTCTGGTTGCCCCTATCGGCCAGTCCGACCCTAGGCAAGTGGTCATTTACAGTTAGTCAGAGCCTTACACAATGCATATGAAAGATTCTGTCACAACACACCCAAACTTTGTGCAGCAGTTCAGACAGTGGCATCTGCGGAGGGTGAGAGGAAGGATATGTGAACAATGTTCTGTCCTGGACCAGCAATTGCACTCTGCAATAAGGGTGGCAAGAATACATGAACACTATCAGCACACTTGTGGAACTGTGTTCCCCTTAATGGCAAAGTGTCATGGCTTTGAGTGTGAGAGAACTATGCCGCAGCAGGGAGCAAACATAATTAATGGCACAGGGGCAGTGTGGTACATCTTCGCCGTATTTGGCACTTCCACAGTAAGCAAAGAACAGAGGGGTCTTTGTTTATTCAGATATATATGGTCACCAGAACCTGAGAGTTAGTGCCCTTGAGAAGCGGTGACACCTGCCTTCAGCATGAGTGGCTTGGGCCATTATCCATATATTTTTGCTAAAGGTTGAATTTTCAACAGTGATGACCTGGTAAAAAACATATGAGGGTCTCCGTCTAGTCTGTTTCTAAGGATATGCCACTCCCTCTGGGCAATCATTAGAAATATAAACTTCAATGAAAGGTGATCTGCGCTGCCTGATACAGGCAAATGTAAAAGCAGTCACATCCTAAAACCACATTTGTTCTAGGTATTATCAGTCCAATAGGTTGAGCACCTCTGGGTAGTGTCAGTGATAAATGGGATGGCAATTACATCAGTTTGTCTCTCCTGAACTGTAAGGTTACCCAAGAAGGCGGTCTGTGACTATACGGACAAGGCAGGCACCCCGCAGTCTGCGCAGTGGTAGCTTCTGCGAGCTGTGCTGCAGGTGGACCTCATCATCATCAAAATCTTTATTTGTCTATTAAAAGCAAAACAGCCATAAAAGCACAGATAGTATAATACATTTTAAAATTTGCACATTTTTTAAAATACAGGATAGTTAACACCATTCATTACTAATTTACAGCACAATACTTTTTCTTGCATTAATCGATAAACAGGGCAGCTTTATAGCACGTCAATGGATCCTCTAGGGTTACCAGAAATTTCATTGCAATTTTGTGGGACCTAATATTATGAGTAACAAACCGGGGCTTAAGATAAAAACATCTAAAATTACCATAGAATTTACAAAATAGTAGAAAGTGCAGCGTGCTTTGTTTACTCTTATTGTCGCACGGACATGGTATTGAATCTGGGGGACGCGATTTCATTTTAGGGAAAGCAACACAATAGTGAGCAATATCACATCTTAATCTCATTAAGACAAATCGATGCTGTGCACTGGTCACATGTGGCAGATAACTATTAGCTCCCTCATCTGACATGTAGGATTTATATAAAACCACAGTCGATTTAGTCAGGTCCGATTTTACTCTAAGTTTTTGTCTTAATGACAGGAAGGAGTCTTTAATCTCTCTCTTTGTGACCGACAATAATTTCCCAGTATCTGACCATACCGACATATCATACAGGTTCCCCAACGTAGTATTGATGTAAGACAACCATGGTATTTTCAGTGCATCATCCAAATTTAAGCAATCTAAAATAATTGACCTAGTAAAAGCTGTCTCTTCTCGTCTCCAGATTGATGCCCATAATAGCAACGGCCCCACCATCAATGTATCCCCTAAAAATTGCAACCCCACCTCATGGTGTACGATGGTAATTGATACAGATGGTGGTAAAGACAGTAAACGTTTTAAAAAGCAGTTTTCTTCTGTTTGCAGGACCATACTATTAGTGTAACCCCATAGACCTGCCCCATATGCGGCGGTACTTATTCCTTTGGCTTTATAAATAGTTACCATCTCTTTAATTGGTCGGTTACCCAATTTTGCAGCAAATTTAAAGATCCCTTGGTTGGCCCTACTCATTTTAGCTCTTGTATTTACAATGTGTTGGGACCATGTACCGTTTCCTGTGAATGATATGCCAAGGTAACAAAAGGAATCTACAGAATGTATTGGGGTTTTGTCAATGAAAAAAGTTTTACATGGCTTCTTTTTGACCCCACAAATCATGGTGAATGTTTTCAATTTATTAATTACCATTCTCCGTTGTTTTATATAATCTGAGAAACCATCCATCAATCTTTGGAGGCCTACTGGGGTCTGTGCTAGTAGTACAGCGTCGTCCGCATATAGCAGTACAGGTATCGGTCGACCGGCCACCCTCGGCGCATCAGCCTGTATTTCTTGTAAATAATTATCTACCTCATTAATAAAAAGGGAGAATAAAATCGGTGCTAGCACGCATCCTTGTCGTATACCCCGTCCCACTTTAAATTTAGGTGTGCATTCAGCCTGGGCACCAAAATGGACTGCGCTGGTTAGTTTCTCGTATAGACGGGAAAGAAAACTGATAATCACCTTAGGGGCTCCCAGGGAGGTCAGAGTTTGCCAAAGTAAGTTATGATCAACTAAATCGAAGGCACTACTCAAATCAGCAAAGCAAAAGTATAAGGTACCTGGCTTAGCTCTAGTGTATTTACCGATGAGTAGCTCCAAGTTTAGGCATTGTTCGATTGTCCCCAGACATTTCCTAAATCCATACTGTACTGGTGTTACAATATGGCGCTCCTCTGCCCATTCCTCCAACCTTTTAAGTAAAACCCTACTCATAACTTTTAATGAGGTATCTAGGAGGGAAATCGGGCAATAGTTTTTGGGGTCAGTTTTGTCCCCTTTTTTGTAAATCAGGACAATAATAGACTCGCCCCATGTTTGTGGTGTTGTATCCCTTACAGCTGCATTAAACACTCTTGTTAAAATAAGTCCCCATAATTCCGGTTCAGATTTAAAAACATCAACTGGGACTCCATCAGGACCTGGGGCCCGCCCCCCTCACTCTCCCGTATTGCCTGGAGAACTTCTTCACAGGTAATATCTGGGGGCTCCTGATCTAGACCCCCCACCAACTCCTGGCCTGGTCCCCCTACCGTCTCCTCATTATCACTAAAGATACCAGAAAAATGTGTCACCTATTTATCTGCCAGGATGAAAGAACAAATCTCTGGGATATCGTCGTTCTTTAGGAATGGGGCGTTTACTATATCCCCGAAAAGTTTGTTATTCCCAGTATCTGAGGATGTGATCAAATTTTCCAAGCTTCTTCCTGTAGTTCCTTTTTCTGGGCTACTAGTACTGTTTTATATTCTTGTCGTAGGGATCTGATCTCCAGTGTGTCTCGTGGTGTTTTGGACAATGCATACTTAAGCACCTGGAGTGCTTTGGTGCAGGTGCTATCGAACCACCCCTTTTTATTTTTGGGGATTTTATCAATCTGCCTGGTTAAAAGTAATTTAATAGATGAGGTAATGGAGTTAAAATTTCTGATTATTATAGTTGGGGTGGTCTCATCCTGGAGACAGTAAGTAATTTCATGCTGGTTATTTGTTACTATTTGCTTTAGTATCCTACTTGGATCAACACCCGTCCACTTTATTCTGATACCATTTGTCCTAAAGGGAGAGATATGGTCAGCTAGATCGAATACTTCACTCTTAGAGCCCCAAAAAAACAGGGACAGTGCAAGCAAATTATGATCACTATAAATCGAGGGGACAACAGTAGGGTTTCCACACCTTAATATATCCGGGGTAGACACTAATATGTGGTCGATAATCGAGTACATATTTCTCCCTATAAAGGTTGGGAGTATGACCCCATTTTGTCCACAGCCTCCTCTGAGTAAGTGGAGATCATATTTGGATATCATCTGATTTAAGATTTCTCCGTACTCAGTATGGCGAAAATGGTCAATTCCCTCCATGTCGCCATGAATGGGGCTGCATGCCTGAATATTCGGCCTATCGCATGTCTGTATGTTAAAATCTCCTGCCCACAGCAGAACGAAGTCAGTACTAATTATATTTAAAAATGATTCCAGTGCCTGGTCAAGGGCTGTTACCACGTTAATATGTGTTGAATCGAAAATATTATTATAAAAGTTTATTAAGATAAGATCTTTCCCTCCCTTTTTACTTAGCCATAGGATCTGTGCATGAGGTTCCACTAAAATAACTTTTTTGACCCTTATAGGAATTTTGATGGAAATGAGTGTCTGTAGGCGCCCCTTAGCTCGACCTGCTTGTGAACCAATTGCTGGGAGGAAATAGGAGGAGTATCCATCAATATGTACAGGGTTTATGCACCAGGTTTCCTGCAAGCATATAATATCGTAGCGGGATATAGCACTGACCCAGTCGATATTCTCAGCCTTTTTTATCAGCCCATTCACGTTCCAGGTTGCGAAATCGAACCCTTCCCTATGGAGTTGTCCTATTAGCGCGGTATCTATTGTGCTGCCTCTGGGGGGTCTTTGTCTGGTGCCTCGTATGCCTCCCCTACCTCAGACACCATAATTTCAGCCTGCTCACCTATGTTGAGAATCTTTAGTGTGTGTGGGCTAAACCTAGTCCCTGGTTTACTCTGCTTACTATCTATAGGTGGCAGAATAGTCGACACTTTCTGATTTCCGCTTACTGCTGATTTCAGTCAATCACATTGTTCTAGATCACTGAGGGGGTAAATCTGTTGTAGAGGGTTAGCCCTCTGTTTCCCTCCTCGATCGAATCAGCGGTTCTCATCTGTCTTTCACCCCCTCGTGGGCTACATTCATTTACCGATATAAAAGGGTATCTAGAAAAGAAGAACCCATAGGGTAATACTTTTATCTGTGTACCCCTAAGTCTATCCCTACACAGATGATCCAGTAAAACTCTGGGGGTATGATAGTTATTGAAATTCAGGACAACACAATTCCCGTTCAATGTTTTATTTGTCGGGCCTAGCCACTCCAGCCTTCTAGCCATAGTAATTTGTTTTGCAAGTGGGTCGACCCCATTTCCCCTACTGGGGACCTGGCGGGACAACCAATGCAAGGATTTGTCCAGTAGTTGGATAGTGTTTTCCGTCTGATCCTTTCGTAGGGGCGGTACATTTGCCAGGATCAGAACAAGAGGGTCTGAGGCCCGAGGAAGGTACAGGGACCGGTATGTTTTAGCGAATGCCCCCCTTGGCGGTCTATGTTTGATGGATAGAGGGACCCTTCCCCCTTGTTCATGTACGGTTAGACAGGTATCATTACCTAGGTTTTTGTCTAGGTCGTTATTGGCAGGGACGGATTGTAATGAAGAGATCTCATCTCTTCGGTGCAGTTGATGCTGGTGTTGATGAGCTGGATAAATCATTTGTGTTAATGTTTGGGGCTCCGCCTGAGCTTGAGCAGTAGGTGGTAGACTGCTCATAATGGTTGGCCTAAATATATACCCCTCTTTTGTGTTAGTGATCTCTGGTCCTTCCTCTCCCCCCTGAGTATACTGGTTCCCCTGGGACATTCCACTGCGTAGACACAGCGGAGACCTAACGTGTTGATGTGTAAGCCCTGTGAGTTGATGAAAAGATGGTGTAAACCAGACCTTCAATATGTGACAATCGCCCCTCAATTCTTACTAGTTGTGCTTGCAATGGGTTCAACAATACAGTGATTAAAGCCTCGAACCTCTTCCATACATCATCACCCTCTGTCGGTGGGAAAGAGGCATGGTCCGTTGTCATCGAAGGAGACAGTATGGAGTTTGAGCCACTGACAGTTCCATTGGTAACTACGATTCCTTCCTTTCCTCTACATTTTTTAGGTTGGGGTTTCTGCTTTGCCAGCTGCTTAGTCAATCCGCCACCCCTTCTAAGTTTCTCTAGGGACTCATTGTTCTTATCAGACCCAGCTATCGGACCCCGGCCTACTGCTGATGACTTAGATCTAGTTATAGGTTCTTCAGGAGGATTGGGGCCCACTGGTACGACGGTAGGTGTAGATAATGTCACCGATAGTGAAGGGGGGGGCGGTGAAGCTAATAGGGGAGTTAGTGGGGTATTGGCACCAAGTGAGGAACGCTTCAATGCAATCAAAGAATCCAACGAAAGGTGTCTCTCGGTTATTGCAATCTCGTGGGATAGCACCGACTCTGCCCTTGTTAAGAATGCATCCAATGTCCCTCCATATTTCCCACTGTCTGATCAGCACGGGTCTTCCTTTTGGCCATCACATATATATGTAGAGATAAAATGCAAAATAAAACGTGCAGTCCAGCCAACTATAATAAGTTACCGTGATGCATGTCTTTATATGGCCCCGGGGCAAAGATAACAGAGGGTGGGCCCAGTCCAGTCTCTTTCAGGCTCTGACGGGCACAGATGGGCTGCGGGAGCCCGGAGCTGATTAAGAGCGCCTCTGTGCGCGGGAAAATCGCGTTGGCGCCTCCTGGCGCGTGAGGGCTGCTGGGGACTGGAGTCCCGAAGGTAAAGTGCTGCGTGCGTGGGCTCGAGGGTCAAGGAAAGGCAGGTGGATCTCAAAACCACAGTGGGTGGTTATTCAGGATAGTCTGTCCCTGAAGAAAAGCTCATTTGTTAAGTCAAGTTTCAGTGACGGATCTGTGATGTTTGGCCCAGGCAGATCTCAAAATGAGAAACCTAAACCCACAATGACTCTGGCTATTCTGCCCAGTGGTGAGCAGAGCGCTATGGATGGGCAGTGGTGCACCAGACTGCAAGCATCTTGTTTGGCTTCAGTTTTCTCGGTTGAAGAAGAAGGGCAACCAATCTGCAAGTAGAAGGATGAGAAACAGATAGCACAGGTGTGTGGGGCTTCCTGGGCAGCAGCAAGCTGCCCAAGAGGCTTGGCGGGGTTGCAGTGCGGTCCAAAGGCAATAGCTGCATCAACGAATCCCAATATTTATCAGACAGGGGGCTGCAAGGCATCACTTTGGGGGCCTCTACATAGGGGCATCAGGGGAAAGTGACAGCGCCTCCTATTCCTGTAGGAAAGTTCAGAGCCTGACTTACTTGCCAGCAGCAGAAGTTGCTCCAGTCTCCTCACAAAGCTGGATAGTTTTTATTTTTCTCCATGTTGGTGGAGTGATAACAAATCAAAACATTTTCCCCATTTTGAAGGTTCCTAATTCGCTGTCCAGGGTGCACAGGAGGAGGTCTGGTGTGACGTCACGCTTTGCCGGCCATAGAGATTCTTGCTTTTGGCCGCAGGTCTCTGCAGCCTCTTGATCATCATCTTTGAGCAAATGTAATTCTAGGACATTCTCCAATCTGACAGAACTTGGGTAGCCAAATCATACCAAGTCTTCCTGTCGCCTTTCTGTCGAGTCTGGGAACTTCTCCTGAGAAAGATCTCAGGTGTAGGTAGTGCCCTGTTTCTTAGGTGTGTGAAAGGCCTCCCTCTGTGCTTGGGGAAAAGCATGGACCAAAGTGCTAATGTCAGCACTGACTGTAGAAATACTAGAAATACTAGTTGAACTGATCCCAGTTGAGGTTTTCGGAGTCTTGGTGATTAGCACAACAGTGACTGACCACAGGGTTGTGATTAGGCCATGATAAAGTAGCAGCTTGAGGCACCAGACTTTTAGAAAGGCCCTAAAAGCGGCCCTTTTCAATTAATGTACAGTACTTTATCAGGCAAAATGTTATTTAATCTGGCGTGCTGGAAACCCTTGCACCGTTTCTATTTTTTTTTTTATAACATTTTTATTGATTTTCAATGTTCAGCAGAAAAACACAACAAAGACCAACAACACAATCACATTTGTAGCCCCAGCTGCACAGCCGCAGCACACAGGAGACTAAACAGAGAAGACATACAGCAGCACACCATCAGTGCTCCAGGTAGGCAACAACAATGTACTCTGACAGAGGCACGCTCCGGGTCCTGCAGACGGGAACATGAAAACAGACAGAGGGACAGGAGCAATGTTCCCTCTAATTTTTTTCCCCTGTGTGCGGCAGTGTAGGGTCTCTGTGCGCTGCAGCCAATGCTATGTGCGCCAAGAACCGGACCGCGCATATGGGTGCAGCGACAAATATCAGTGCAAACATCACTCCAAACTTTTGCTTAAAAAATGAAAATACGGTGCATTCCACACATACAGCGCCACATGATGGCTCTTAAGGCAGGTTTGCAATTTACATACACACACCATGACATGAATTGGTTACACAGGTAAGTACACTTCGGCTTTAGAAAAGCACAGGACTCCAACAGTGGTACCAATATAAGATTTCACTAAAGATTCTCAACTAGAGCTCTGGTCATAGGGTGGGGAAATGTCGGGAGCCTATACAAGATCGCATACCTGGGGATGCATGCAGGGGGCACATGTTATGCAACCCTGTGTGCATGCACCCCAAGTTCCTGCAGGTCATGGACTTGGCAGTCCATGCCCTGCAGGAATTTGCTTTGGCATTCCCATTTAGGTGCCTTTTTTATAGGTACCGCCGTGGAACAGCCGGCACTTTGAGATCTGCATGGTGCGCATTCTTTGCAGCAGGCATATTAACCCTCTGTGCTACCTTAGAACTTCCACTAGAGAAAACTCAGAGAGTTATCTTGACATATTTATTATAGCATGAAAATTGCTGGAGTCAAGGAACATCGCAGCAGGTGCTATTAAAACAATAATATACCTGCAAACTCGGCGTTCCCCCCACCCACCCCCCGAAGTCCGCACCTGGTACAGTGGCACCGGTCGCACCCCCCCTAGAGCCGGCCCTGGCCCCGCGGCTGAGCCCTATTAACCAAAGAAATGCAGCAAGTCTACCAGGGACATCTTAAGAATTTTGGGGACCCTGGGCCAAACCTATTTTGGGGGCCCCTGTTCAGAACAGGTTTGAATTTATGACTTCATTTCAGCTCTTTCTTGCCCTTGTAGGCCAGGTCACTGACAGTATACAGGCGCAATTGTCCGAATTCTAAATGTGTTTACATCTAATGTTCAGGGATAGTGATGTGTGTTATTAATATTGTAACACATCAGCAGTTCACTAATATTACTGCAAATAATATCTGTGACACACTCCCATTTCTCATATGTTTGGTCCTATTGCGATCTAAAAGAAACCTTTTTATGGATGTTGCATGAAAAATAAACATTTCTCTGCAGAAAGGCTATAATAGACTCTCACACATCACCCACCTTAAAAATAAATTAAGGGATAATGGTATTCAAAACAATCGGTTTAGTAATTATTCAAGGTCAACACGGCAAGACTATCAGGAGGCTCCCCTTAAAGGCTGGGGCCCTGGGCCAGAGCCCACTTTGGCCATGCCTTAAATCGTCTCTGAAGTCTCAGCCCTGCCAAGTATCACGCATCAGGCGTTAGACTAACTTATTTCAGTGTGGTGGTCCGCATCACTGCACTGAAATGCAAAGTCACACATAATTGCGGGTCCTCAGGAGCGCTAGTCATCATGCACTAATACTGACTGATTGATTTTCACTGACTAACTTTAACTCCTGTGCTTATGTTAACTGACTGACTTTAACTCCTATGCGCATATTTGAGTTTTCTAGTGACTGCTCCCTCCAAGCAAGACAAAGCTGAGTCAGAATCGTACCTTTCAAGTATGACTTGATGGAATGGTGGAGCCGCCTATCGCCGTGGAGTCAAGTGTGCGACATACGGGTTGAATATGTCACTGCTAACCGTGCGCCTCCTTTGCCTGTTTCACACCGCGTCTGCTAGGCCTCTTGTGGATTAGAATATTTGCTTTCTACGAGAGTGCAAGTCGGTATATAATTGACAGAGCCGAGTCGGACATCCTTGTTGGCTGTATGGTTTCCACATTGAGAAACATACCGGCCGTTTGTACAGTTCTCTTGAGAGGCCAAAGTTTGTCCCCGTACAGCTGCTACTGAGCCATAGAATCATGCTTGTGCCGGCGTTTGCCAAGGGAGTTGTTACGGTGAAGCGGCACGTACCAATTGCTGCTCCTCGAGAGTCACCTTGCAAAATAAGTAGTGCCTCGGTGAGGCATTTCTCTCACTGCTTCAAAATGTACTTTCAATTATTAATAGCACCAGCGTGCCGCCCCCTGGTGCCGGTCCAATTAATTTCAGCACCAGCGCGTTAAGTCAGCAGAGCCGCCAGCCTGGTCAGTGCCAGTGGTGTGTAGTTCTGTGACAGCCTGTGGCTGCAGGGCTGTATTGGTTACATCATTTTTTTAACAGTACGATCAGGTTAGCTAAGTTAGTGCCCTTCCAATTTTGGGGGCTTGCTCAGGGGCGCATCTAGACCCGAACTTCTGGGGGGAGGGGGGCTAACACTCCCAGGCAGAGGTTAGATTTACTGTTCCCACTCCAATGTAAGTAAAAACAACCACTAACAAACAATTAAAATAAGTAAAACAAATATAAACATGAAACATTAATACTCAAATAATTATTACATAAAACAAAAAATTAAAACAATTAATAAAAATAACATTATTTTAAACTAATCAGTCAACAATTAGTTAAAAAACAAAATAGCAATTACTCTATCTATTTATTCCCTTACTTAATTATCAATTAATACATTCATTTAAATTAATAATTAACTATAAATTAAAAGCAATAATTTACAACCCACTAATAAATCATAAATTTCAAATTACATTTAAAAACAATTAAATATCAGATTAAAAATGACAGACTATACAAAAACTAATAATATAATACTAATACCTTATAATGCCATAATAACTAATATTTATCAAAATTATTAAACCACAATATTTTTAGAATAAATAAAACGATATTACAAACTACAACATTTAAAAAAACTATATTATGTACCTATAAACACAACATGCATACCTTCTATGTTCTGTCCCAGACTATGTTTGAATCAACATTGAAGAGATATGCCTGTTACAGCTGTTATGTGCAAAGTTTGAAACGTTCCCATACTGAAAACCAGCCCTTTTTTTCTTCTCAAGAAGAAAAATCGGGCGTGCCGGAGATAAGACTCCAGACACTTCCCAGCCGAGCCCACAACACAATCTGCCCCTCTCTATTCACATATGAAATGCAGCAAGTCTACAAGCACGACGTGCTTGTAGACTTGCTGCCTTTCATTTGTTAATAGGGCACAACTGCAGGGCAGATTGTGTGCCTTTGTTAAAGTAATCATGTTGATTGCAGCGCATGACAGGCGCTGCGATTAACATGATTGCTTACAAAAATCCACACAATTGGACCGTTTTCGCGCCGCACACATTTTAAAAGCGGCGGCGTGAAGGTCCTCAGTTGCCTGTGCGCGCTTTACAGTTTACAATGCGTGCTACGAGAGACATAGGTGCGCATCCGCCCGTGCACTTTAGTGGGAACAGTGGACAGGAGCCATTGATCCTTGCTGGCCCATGGGGCGGGCTGCACCTCCCAACGTCCCCAAGGAAACATTTAGTCAGTACTGACGACATTACCCCTCCAGGGCGAGCATATACGCTCATACTTGCAGGGGACCCAACGGGCTTAGTACACCAATATTTCCATTACTACACAGTAGTCCATGCCCCTCTCCCTCTCATGGAAGGGTGGGGTAGACTCGTCCTACAGTGCCGGGCAAGGTCCCTCTTGGCACCAAATATGCAACAGCCAGGAGAGTGTGCGGGGCACGGACCCACCCATTTTGTCCATGATCCCCAGCAATATAACTTAAGGGTCGAGCTCCAGCCTGAGAACCAGTACCCGCCCCATCCTGTTGTTAATCCATGTCTAGGACCTCCTCGCCAACGGGCACTCCCACAGTACATGATATAGGGAACCTGGGGAGTGGCAACAACGCAGACACTCCGGCCAAGGAGCTCCCTCCATACACCACAGCTTCTCAGGGGAATAGTAGATCCTATGAAAGATTCTGAAATGGATAAGACGCAGGCGCATGGAGATAGCCAGCTCGCATGATGCCATCTTTGCCTCTGTCCATTCGTCATCCTCCAGGGCACCCACATCCTCCTCCCATCTAGTCCTGAGAGTCAGTAAGGGGTCTGGCATATTGGTCACTAGTGTTTTATACAGGCGTGCTATGCCATGCCCACCCAGTTCATCAGTAACCAGCTTGCAGTCAAGGGAGTTAAACTCAGGAAGGGCTTCGAGTTGTATCTTATATTTGTCAAGGGCGTGTCATAACTGGAGATATTTATAGAATTGGGAGTTGTGTAGTCTAAACTCTACTGCAAGCTCCTGGAAGGATTTCATGTGCCCCCCAACCCAGATATTCAGAGCGTGGAAATAACAAGGAGGTCCCAAGCGCCGAAGCCGGCCAAGCCAGCCGACTCAGACAGCTAGGTCCCATGCCACAGTGCAGTCACTCCAGTGAGCCTACAATACCACTTCATGTGGCAGAGGGCCTGGTACCAACATTGGAGTGTAACGTGAAAAATCAATGGCAGGAAGTGCGGGCTGTAAAGGAAGGGGAGGAGCCCGTATGGACGGGGCAGCCTCAGTTCCAGCCTATGTGCCTGGTCATCTCTATCAGTCCAGAACCAGTCATTGATGTTGACTGAGATGCCCAGTAATACAGTTTCACATAAGCCGAGCCCAGGCCTGCCTCATATGGGGAGGATCTGCATTTCACGAAAGATACCCTAGAGGCCTTGCCTGCCCACAGGAAGCTAGAGATCGGGGCCTGGAGGTCTACAAAGAAAGCTGGTGGCAATGGATAAGGATAATGTTGGAATGCGCATAGAAACTGTGGGAGGGCCACCATTTTAAAGAGAACGCCTCCACCAGAGATAGAGAGGGGCAGTTTTGACCATTCCCCCATCTCTCTCCACGTACTGTCCACCAGCAGAGCGACATTGAGCTCCCAATGGCCGCGCTCAGTGAGGGCTACCGACATACCCAGATACCTGAAGTGGTCACTCGCCACTTGCAGCTGAGAGTCGAATTCCCCTCTCAGGTGCGTCCCCCACAGGGGCAACATAACCGACTTCCCCCGTTTACCCTTTGCCCAAGGCATCACCGTATAGGTCAAGTATTTCCATCAACCGCAGAAGCGTCTCGTCGGGCCTCCGCAGGAAGAACAGCATGTTGTCGGCATATAGAGAAACACGGTCCTCCGTGCCCTCCCGCCCCGCAAAACCAGCGAGCTTGGCATCCACGCGCATGAGTTCCGCAAGACGATCTACAACTAGGGCAAAGAGCAGAGGAGAGAGGGGGCATCCCTGTCTCATACCACACTTAATGGGGAACCTGTGCAACAAGGCTCCATTCACTCTGACTCGGGCCCAAAGGTCGGAATAAAAGAGAGAGACCCAGTTCCTGAAACACAGGCTGAATCGCATCTTCTTGAGCACCGCCCTGAGGAAGGGCCAGTTCACCGAGTCAAAGGCCCGCTCGATATCAACCAAAAGCAGCGCTGCCCCCTCCTGCAGTTTGTCTAGACGGGCCAACACCAGATGGAGTCCCCGGAGGCAGTGCCTGTTGCTCCTCCCAGCATAAAGCCGTTCTCGTCAGGGTGGACGATGGAGCGAATCACTAAGGCCAAGCGTGTAGCCAGAACCTTGGCTAAGATCTTCATGTCCAGATTGATAAGGGAGATGGGAAGATAGGACCCCCTCTCCTCTGGAGGCTTGCCAGATTTTAGGATCACCGCTATGATAGCCTCTCGGAGCTCCCGCGGTAGCTCCCTCTTGTCTTAGGCATCTTTGTACAGCGCCAAGAGTTGGGGGATCAGCAAGGAGGAATATCTTTTATAGAGCTCCAATGAATAGCCGTTCATGCCCAGAGTTTTGCCCACAGGCATGGACGATATAGACTGTTGGATCTCCTCCGCCGTGAGCTGCAGATCAAGGTCGACACTTTCCCTCACGCTAAGCATACGGACAGGCAAGTCACGGATAAGGGGATTGGCCCATTCGGGAGCATCAGGCTCCCGGTGGACATACAGGGCTTAAAAATGGGAGGCGAACTTGTCTCAGCATGTCACCCTGCGCCGACCGCAGTTCCATGACCAGGATGTAAGGCCACAAGGCTGCCGTCAGCCAGTACAGCAGTCACCTGATTTATGCAATCACCCCTGGAAATGAAGTCGGCTCAATGCCGCCGAGTCTAGCAGTTTCTGTTTAAGAGAAGTGCAGGCCTGTGTCAGATCCCTTTGTGCTGCAAGCGATGGGGCAACTGCAGTCCTCCGCTCCAAGTCCTTGATGTCATCCTCTAACTGTCACGATTCACTCCCTGCGCTCTCGTGCCCACCACCGGAGGGGTGCATAGTGTGACTTTCCTGTGTTCTAATAAGCTTCCAGATACTCCCCTGCATGCATATCCTGACTTCCATCCATTTGGTCACTATTTGGGAATTGAAATCCATTCCCAATCCATGCCGGGTTTTGTGAAAGCCAGCCTGCTCATGCTTGAAGCCAGCCTGCTAATGTTTGACACTCCATTACCTAGAATTCCCTGCTCACTGCTTCTTCTCCACCACTGCAGGCCAAGGATGGGTGGAGGAATTCAGCTCACCTGTGGCTGGCTGCTGCTAGCCTGCTCACACCTGATGCATGTGATTACTGTGAGCTCTTTTAAGCCCCAGCTCCCTTCAGTCCAGGGTTGGTCATTGTAGCTGTGTACCGGTGAGACCGACCCTTGTTTCCTGAACTTCTGTTATCCTTGTTTCCAGAATTCCTGAGCTATAGCTATTCCTTGTGCCTAAATTAGCACTGCCTGCAGTGCTACCTTGTTTCCTGAGTTCCTGAGCTATAATTATTCTTTGTTCCTGTTTCTGAGCTGCAGCTATTTCTTGTTCCTGATTTGCACTGCTTGCAGTGCTCTCGTGACTCCTTGTTTCATGTGCTGTAGCTATTTCCAGTTTCCTTGAGCTATCACTGCTTGCAGCGCTACCTTGACTCCTGAACTATAGTAATCCCCTGTTCCTGAACTAGCACTGCCTGCAGTGCTACCTTGGCTCTTGCGCTTTTGCACAATTCTTGTTCCTGCTCCAGTGCTACTGTGTTTTCATGACTCCTGATAGAGCACTATTCTAGTATACCCTTGTAGCCTCCCCTTCTGTATATTCTTTTCCAGTCCCTGCTTTTCTTCCCATTTCCTTGGCCCCAGTTCCTAGTTTACTGTCTTTCTATTCTTGCTGTCTTGCTTTTATTACCTTGTATGTTTGTTACTTGCTTTCCGCCAAGTTTGCCCTGTGATTTCCTTCCTTTCCTGTTAAGCACTCCTCCTTGCTAGCTCCTTGTCTATTGTGCTTGTATTTAGTTCTACCGCCTTGCTGTTACTGCCTTGCGTGTTCCTGTTTGACCAGGATCCGTGGGCACAGCTGACTACCTAGGTGGTGTTTCTTGTTCACTGTGAGTATTGTCGTTGAATTACATTTATAACACCACCATAGGTATCAACTCCATAGACCCTGCCTTTGCATGCATATCCTATATGTGGGTATTTGCAGTCAGTATCTGTAACAGCAATTGTGGGTGAGGAACTTATTGAGCTTCAGTCTTACCGTGTGGAGCTCCCGAGTGCTTTACCCCACATTCCCTTTATGATTAATGTTGTTTTATGTATATGTCTTGCACGTCCGTCCTGGGTGTAGTTAGTCTGAATGCTAAATTGCCTCATGAGTGCCCTTCCTTTCTGAGTCATAGTCATCTTGTTCACTTGTGAAGGCTTCTCCTTTGGATCCCTTTTCTCTTCTGACTTCCTGTGTGTTCCTGGGCAGCGCTGTACTCCTCTTTCTGTTTACGTTTTCTACCCAGTCGCCAATCCTTGCCCAAGTCCCTGACTGTGTCCCAGACAGTCCCGGACAGTCCCTGACACTAACTGCACCAGTTCTGCCTCTTTGCGCCTATTGCTCTCATGGATAAGTGTGAAGGCTCTGCCATGCAGGGCACTTTTGAAGGCCTCCTACAGGGTAGTGGGGGAGGAGACCATACCCTTGTATACCTCAAAATAGTCGACTATTGAGATGCGGCTATCTTCCACAAACTCGCCATCCAGCAGCAACCAGGCATTCAGTCTGCCACACCCCACTTGCCCCTGCAGTGTCTCCTGACTGTCAGTAGTATCGG
Organism: Calotriton arnoldi; assembly: GCA_963921515.1. Lineage (NCBI taxonomy): Eukaryota > Metazoa > Chordata > Amphibia > Caudata > Salamandridae > Calotriton > Calotriton arnoldi. The sequence continues at coordinate 231,610 of CAWUFW010000981.1, read as the reverse complement.
GGAGTGGTGTGAGAGCCCCCTGGGCAAAATACGTGTCCGCGCAATGTGGTCCACCTCGGATGAAGGCAGTAGGAAAAAGTCCAGATGAGGGGATGTGCCGTGGGGAGAGGAGTGGGAAATGTACTGTCCCTCAGTCCGATGCTGCCATCGCCACATGTCCACCAACCCCAGTGCAGCAGTCCAGTCCCTAAGGCGTATAGAGCAGGCTTCCCTAGAAACAGATGTGGTGTCCCACCCAGGGTCCATCACTGTGTTAAAGTCGCCCCCTAACAAAGGGCAGCCTCAGTCAAATGGACCGCAAACGCCTCCAATGTGCCACCCAGCAATCTGGGGGGTGCGTAGATGCTCCCGCACCATTTCTATTTTAGCTGCTCGTGGCTTAGCCTCGCTAAAACACTGCTGCTCCAACTCCACTTTTGAGGCTAAGGCAAGCAGTGACTGATAAATTGAGACAAACAATGCATTTCAGGTGCAAGGGAAGAGAGATACTACTCAAAGTTCCCTTTGATGTTTTATACCTCACATTACTTCTTTCTTTCAAGAAGGCTCTAAAATCTTCCTCTATTTAATGTTCCTTCTCTAGTTTTTGTGTTGGCACCCATGTTCAGAATTTATGCTAACAGTTTGTCAGATGCCCCTTGACATAATTTTGTTCAGGAGTTTGCTCTAAATGACTGAAGTAAATTATACTACATTTAACTTTCTGTAGTTACAACTGGATCATGTGAGGTCATTTGGTTTCGTGATCAGCACTTCAGGATACATCTGAAGAATAATACTTTTTTCCAGTGCTGGAAATGGCGGGAATCCATCCGGATCCCTGATCAGGCAGCTATTATTCAGTCAGACGGGATTAGGGCCGTTGTCAATTCACTGATTGTGTTCTGTTACAATTAGCTGTCCCTGGGTCACATGACTTTTCAATGATGCTTGCACTTTGCCTGCTTTATTGTTCAGAGAAGCAACCTGCAGGAGGCGAGGGAAGTCTCTCACTTTCAGTTCCAGCTGAGCCCACCACAAATGCCTCATTTAAAGCACCATGGTCACTCTTTTTGTTTGAGTCATATCCTGGCTGGGAGCTAGTTGAAGTTAGCTGGAGATTAACATGCCATCAAGGAAACAAAGATATTCAGCTTGTCACTGCACAAATGCCTGTGCTGAGCTTAACTATGATTTGGAGGCAGTTTTTTAGTTTTCCAAAGTCTGCATGTAATATGTATGTGTGTGTGCAAAGTAAGAATGTCAGATACATCTGTCTATATGAGTTATTATACTAATTACCATTTATGTAGCACTTACTAATAAGTCTTTGTAACTACCAAAGGAACCCTTTTTTGTAGCAACCTTAAACTAATGAAAGACTGAGAAGAAATAGTAAGGATCTACACTTATGTCTTGTAGTTTACATGTAGCTCTTTGATTCAGATTCCTAACTCACTGAGCTATAACACAGGGACTATATAACTTGTGACCTCCAGGTAACAAATTCAGTAACCCACTGAGCTATCTACAGAAAATACGAATCTCGGACCTGCAAGTTATACATTGTGCTTTGCAGCAGGCACATTATCCTTCCATGATGTTTTATGATGAGTCAAACCTATGACTAAACTGCACACAGATCTCTTCAGCAGGTTCCACAACTATCTTACTGTTATTATATTGTGGCAATTGCAGGGGGCACTATTATCTCTGCAGCAGGTCCCTTAACCCATGTGATATTTAAAATGCAGTCTGTTTGGGACAAATTAAGTAAGCCAGAACAGATTTACTACCACATTTGACCTTGTTGTCAATTTCTTTGTGGAACATAAATGTGTACATTGACTGTGTAATGCAGTTTTTCTCTCTCTCTCTTCTACAATCTATTTAAAGATGGATGTCCATGCATGCTCATGCTTGGTTGAAAATGATCATTTAAAGACAACTTCATTGGGGGGGAGGGGTTGCAGTTCTCCATAGGGAATTGTAGGAAGATCAATATCCAGTTGTGCATATAAAGCACATTAAGTCAGTAATCCTGGTTAAAACTATACAAAATATAAAGATAACTGTATAAGGGATTTTGGGGCTCTCACCCAGGCATTTATGTCAAAGATTGTAGCAAATGGTGCATAAACACCACACTGTATCAGTAACATTAGTCAAAACTGGATAGAACGAAATACACCTTTATGAAAACAATTATAGTTTACCTTAAATTGAGTTTTGGGAAAAATAATGGCAAGAGATAAATTTCAAATAACATGAAGTACTATTAGCAAAGGCTGAATAGGATTAAAGTGTGATATAGATGGGGCTCTCCCAAAAAATGTGTAGAGAAATAAGGGCCAAATGCAGCATTTTTAAGCATATTTTGCCCACGAGTATCAATTCACACTGGGTGAATTTCAACATCAGTTCTATAGAGGGCTTGAGCATCATAGAAAAAAAACACTTTGCATCTGGTACACATCAATTCCAGCTCCCCATATAGGAACCCAAATCATATGTATGTTCCCACGAATGGCCGCCTGTACCTTTGCAAAGACTTCACACAAAGCAAACATTGCCAGAAATATTAGAATGAAGAAAAGTGTCCAATATCATTACATAAGAACCCCAAATTTGGTGCTATGAGCACATAAGAATCACAATGTTAGTGCACATATATGGTACCCGTACCAAAAAATGTGAAAGTAATAGAACATGTATTACATAGTTGTACTCTCATGCAGTCATGTAACTGGTTTTAACTTACGTCTACTTCAGCCAACAATATTTACCTCGTTCAGAACAAGGAAACCATATCGGTACTGGAAACAGAAAACTCAACCATTGTTCATTCCTTATTTTGTGTTAATTTATTTTGACAAATGATGGAGATGCAGACCTCAGTCTGAGGGCAATACAAATATCACTTGAATCAACCAGAACTGTGCAACTGGGATACCTTCCTTTCTCAGGACTGGAGCGTCTTACACACGTTTGAATGTGGCAGACCTTCTGGTTGGCTCTGTTTTATGCCATCACCTAGGTAAAGGTACTAGAGCTGTCTGCAGTTAGTGTCAGATATACTATTTACTGATCCCAAACTACTGGTTGTAATTTTGCGACCAATGAAGAATTTTAGGAAGCTGAGCTGTGTACCTATAGGCCAGTTCTTAAAATTCTGAATTCAGTAGCTCGGAAACTGACCTACTGCATGAATATTAATGAGGTAGGTCACAAATTGGAATTCACCATGATTGGAGGCAGGGATGGTGGCTTGCTGGGGTCAGCAGACCCCGACGACTTTTAGACACACTTTTGCAGCAGTTTTGATCCTGCGAGATGTATGGGTCTGCGTGCTTATGAAACTCACTGAGTTAGTCCGTAGTCTCAATAGATAACATTTGTCATGGGGCAAATGTCAAAATTACGCTAAGGGGCTATAATAACGTTTGAGGTCAGGATAAGGCTCTAAAAGGTGCTAGCACCTTCTGGATTTTTATCTGTACCTTCTTTTTAACTGAACTGTCTACTTACCTGTTACTTATAGTTATTTTCTTCGTTTAAAGCAAAGCGCGGTTTGAACATTGATTTTATCAACTCTTATTTATAGTGTCATCCTGAATCTGGGTTTCTAACTTCTTCCTCCTACTGAAGTAAGGACACACACATGTGCTGGGAATGCCTGATTAGGTCTATGACTGTTATGCCTTCAGTATGCATCCTCACTCTTCGAATCACCTACTTGACAAGTTTGCCACATGCGACCTTTCTCCTCTGTGCACCTTTTTACTTCCCACTGCATTTCACCTCCCACTGCACCCAGTGAGTTGAAGGATTACTGCTGAAAGATGCGGCTGAAACACAGGGCCATACAAAAGGTCACTAGTAGTTTGAATGCTGGCAAAGTTGACTCAGCCTTCCATATTTCTGAATTTGGTCAATTGTGACCGATTAAATGGGGTTAGAGTAACACCAACTATTTACAAAGTTTGGAATAAGCGGAAGTACAGAATGAATCACTAAATGCAAAACAGATAATTTTCAATATTATAATTAAAGGCAGTTTCTCTGTGACGATTCTTTTGGCTTTTCATCATGTGCTTTCATGTATGTTGGATTACAGTCTGTGCCCTGTGTCCTGAAGCAGGGTGTATTCTATGTGTACCTTTTACAGTTTTTGGTTTCAGCCGCCTCCCACATTTCTATGTGTAATCAGTCTATATCTGCATTTACAAAATAACTTCTTACTACTGATCCAGCGCGACTAATATAATTTCTTCTCCTATGGACATAGCATCCAGGTTGGAAACACTCTTTTTCCACAACTATACCAATATGACGGTGGGGCCCATAACACCGCATATACATTCACTCACTCAAATATTCCCTGGATCTCATCCCCTTCTACCTAGGAGAAAAAGTTAAATAACTGCTGGAAGAGAACAGGATACCTTTTTAAAGTTGACAAGATAACTGTTTAAACATCATACATAATTAGTTTTTATCCTGTCAATTTCTAAAAACATCAAGGTATTCCGTTCATTGGTCGATGGACCAACTAGTAGGAATCAGTTGATGGTGATTAAGACCAGCTCAATCACTTTAACATATTAAACATTTTGCATTTATTATTGAGCTAAAGAATCACAGACTCGTAGTTTTAATTATAATAAAGTTTATCTAATTGTTTTAAAATGCATAGAAAAGTCTCAATTTTATTAATCAATTAATACATTTATTATCATTATAAGAAATAATACTTCAGAGAATTTATGCATACCCTTTTAGATGGAAAAATAAAGTTCGTCACAGCAGATCACAGCATAGAACTCCCAAAAACTGACTGACTGTCCCGCTAAACAGGCCTCCTCGACGGACCACCTATACAGGTTTCCCGCATCGATCTCGTTCCTTCCCAGTCAGATTTAAAAGCAAAAAGATTAATTAAATTAAAAGAAAATGGCCTAAAGAAAATAGCAGCGATTCTCCAGCATCAAAGTTCTGTGCTCAAAAATGATGTATGAGTAGGGAACTCGTCAACGTATAATAGTCCCGGGGGGGGGATGGGAAAGCGGGCTGTCACGCCCTCACATTATCTTCTACTAGTTCTTTATTGGGGCGACAGGCACTCTGCAAGTTTCTTATGGGCAGTTCTGAGCCCAGAGTGCAGGGCAGCGGGGTGGGGGATGTTGGGGGAAGGGGGGTTGGAGGGTTGGGGGTATGTTTATGTAGTAGTATTGTTTTTACATCGGTATCACATGCCACAAAGATGACGGAGCCATCTGCCAATAGTAACCTAAACCACGAGCATCATGGGGGATAAAAATGTTAAAATATTGAGCTGGAATGTTAACGGACTTGGGGACAAGATTAAACGCAGCGTGGTACTCCAATACATAAAACGTCAGGGTCCAGACATCGTACTCCTACAAGAGACTCACCTGGTCGGGAATCTCTGTAGAGCTATGCACAGGGGAGGGTACACAATGGTCGCACACGCGGGATTCACCTCGGGCTCCAGAGGGTGGGCATCATGGTTAAAAAACACTTCCCCTGACGGTGGAATCCGTGTGGACGGATGGGAGGGGTAGATATGCTGGGATCTCTGGCACATGGGAGGCCGCTCCATTACATTAATGTCGGTCTATGTGCCCCGGGGGTGCAGGGCTCCACCTTCGCCGACCTGGGCTCCGTCCTACTTACGGTACCGGATGGCCTCCTGGTCCTCGGAGGAGATTTTAATGCAGTAGTTTCAGGCACACTGGACAGATACTCCCCAGGGAGATAGGACCATCTGCACGCTGGCTGCCCGAATTTCTCGACACTATGGGGTTGGTAGACGGTTGGCGCACACACCACCCGGACCAGATACAGCACACCTTTCACTCGGGCGCCCATCATAGCCTATCTCGTTTGGATTACTGCCTGGTCCCCGCAGCACAAGTCACGCACATACACAAAATCAGACACTTAGCGAGGGGCATCTCGGATCACTCTCCGATATGGGTACACATAATACTCAATCACGTAGCAGTGGGTAGACTGGCTCCAATTAATCCCTGGTACCTCCGAGACCCGAAACTCCGTGGAGACCTCCACAAGGCCATGGACGACTACTTCTCTGAGAATGTAGGGTCAGTATCTTCATCCCAGTCCCTGTGGGAAGCGTTCAAGGCTGTGATTCGGGGACAGGCTCTGTCCTTGATCGCCGGGGCGAAGAAAGATAAACAAAAAGAAGTCCTCGCTATAGAGGCAGACATCTACAGGCTGGAAGGCGACCTGGAATCGGGCGTGACACCGGAGAAACTCCATTCCCTCAGCCTGAAACAACACGAATACAAAGCCCTAGTTACAGACACGGCCAAACTACTAGGTAGGGAGCGACAAGGTAGGATCTACGAACAGGGTGACAAAGCAGGGAAGCTATTGGCATGGCTAGACAAAAAAGAATGGGCGAGTAGATTGGTCCCGGAGCTTAGGGGCGAGAGAGACGTCTCCATTACTGAACCTCAAGAAATAGTGGACAGATTCGCCGCCCACCTACACAATATATATACGACAGTGACCCCACACACAGAGGAAGACTCACAGGACCTCCTTCGCGATATCAGGCTCCCCTGCCTCTCCTCAGCAGAGCGCGACTTTATGGATAGTGACTTAACCACAGATGAAATTGCGCAAGCAATTCGTGCATTGAAACCAGGCAAGGCCCTGGGACCCAACGGTATCCCCATCGAACTATATAAACTGCGGCCCGACAAACTTGCACCATACCTAAAAGCGATGTTTGAGGAATCTAGAGATTGTGGGGTGCTGCCACGGAGCAGAGAATAGCCACTATCGTTACGATACATAAGGAGGGGAGGCCCAGGACGGACTGCTCCTCCTATAGGCCGATCTCCCTCCTCAATGCCGAACCCAAAATCCTGGCAAAGCTCCTGGCGATTCGCCTGCTAAAAGTAATAAGCACCCTAGTGCACCCAGACCAATCAGGCTTCATGCCCCACAGAAACACGGCCCTAAATATTTGCAGGATTAACGGAGTGCTGGGGAGAGCATCCACCATTCGGGAGGCGGCGGTGATAGTGTCATTGGACGCAACCATGGCGTTTGACACGGTCGAATGGTCCTACCTCTGGGCAGTTCTGGCAAAACTGGGCTTTGGCCCAAAATACATACAGTGGGCTCGTCCCTTGTATCAGGATCCACTGGCACAGGTAGTAGTCAACAATAAACTGTCGGCCACGTTCCCGCTCAGTCGTGGTACCCGTCAGGGATGCCCACTCTCGCCGCTGCTCTTTGCCCTCGCTCTGGAACCACTGGCTGCATGGATCCGATGGGACCCCAGGATACGAGGGCTGGGGTGGGCCCCCGAGCGGGAGGACCGGATTTCACTCTATGCAGACGACATTTTACTCTATCTGGCCTCCCGAGGAAATCCCTAATAGTAGTGTTAGATATCCTGGCAGTATTCGGGAGATTTTCTGGATTCACCATTAATTGGGGCAAATCCGTACTACTCATCATTCAGGGGGAGCCCCCCATCCTCCCGAGAGACTGCCCGCTTCGAATTACAACTGAGGGCTTTACTTACCTGGGTGTTTTCATCTCTCTGGATCCCGTGGCCCGATATGCCCACAATCTTCTTCCACCTCTGCGTTAACTCAAGAAAGACATCGCCAATTGGAAAGCACTCCCCCTCTCCCTACTGGGTAGAGCGACCCTGTTTAAGATGATGTCCCTGCCCAGATTCCTATATGTATTACAAAATGCCCTGGACCCGGTACCGGCGCACTTCTTCAGGGAAGTAGAGGGTCTTCAGAGAGAGCTGCTCTGGGACGGCAGATCGCGTATCGCTCCTAAATAAGTTGACCTTAAACTGGTACGATGGTGGCATAGGCCTCCCGGACATTAAAAATACTATTGGGCAGCACACCTTGCTGCCATCAATCATGGTACATATGGGAGGGGCGACGATCCGGGCTATGGCATGGACAAATGGCTCCTCTCCGGAGGCAACTACAACAGGGCACTCTACGCGCGGCCCAAGAGATACCATCTAACAGGCCCAACAAACCACTCGGTCCGCATCTGGCATGAAGCAACCAACTCCCTGGGGTGGGGACGAAAACTGACGTTGGCAACCCCACTGTGGGATTCTGAATTATTGGGTAACTTATGGAGGTCGAAGGGCTTCGACAAATGGGACCTCATCGGCATAACACAAGTCAAAGACGTTTGGGAAGAGGGGAGAGTTAAGCCCTTCACCACACTGCAGACTGAATATAACCTAGCCGACACTGAATATTTCAGACATGCTCAAATCCAACATGCGATCCAATCGCATCTGCCCAAAGGGGTACCCCCCCGGGAAGCCTCGCCCCTAGAGGACAGAATCTTGGACGGACACCTACCAGACAAGACGATCTCCTTAATATATAAAAAGCTGATAAATAACACGACAGACCCACTCCAGACATTAAGGGAACGATGGATGGGGGACGGGATCGAGATGGACGATGAGGACTGGCGGGAGGCGGTGGCCTCCCCTGGGGTGGTCGCCATACCGGCACGCCTGAGACTAGTTCAGCTAAAGATACTCCATCGGGTATACATCACCGGGCCACGCTTGATCCGGATGGGGGAACAGATAGTGGGGAGTGCAGGAGAAGATGTGGACACCTGGGAACCTTCCTGCACATCATATGGGAATGTGAACACGTTAGTTCCTTCTGGCGCGGGGTACATAAGGTAATGTGGGAAGTGTTACACGTCCGCCTCTCGCTGGAGGCGAGACGCTGCCTTCTAAACATATGGGAGCCCTCAGACCTGAGCACGCATCAGATACAATGGGCCAGCCTGGGGTCTCATGATAGCCAAGAGAAACATTGCACAACTATGGGCGCTGCTAAACCACCGACTCTGGAAGCCTGGGAGAGGGACCTAGATTGGTGTATGTTTAGGGAGAAGACAGTGTATACCACCAGGGATGCCCCAAAAGTGGGTCCGAATCTGGAATCCATGGAACGATTTTCGAGGAGGAATATGTATGCCACCTGTTATAGCTGACTCAGATGTCCCCTCCTGATCCGAGCCACTCCCTCTGATGTAGATATGTAATCCTTTTCCTCTGTACAAAATTACTATTTATTAATTGGCAGTGATTTCTGTATTGTATATATGAACCGATGTATGTTGTAATAAAAAGATTTATTAAAAAAAAAAAAAATGATGTATGAATAGCGCTCCTCCTACTTAAGAGTAGGTCCTCTTATACCCTATTACTAACTTACTAAACAGAAATGTTTCAATCTTTGGGGGCGAGATTCACGCTAATTGGCACATTGGAGGGGTGGCAAGCATCTCCTCATTACCCTCCTTGTTCAAACCAGTTCCGAAAATGTTTATAATTTCGTCCTTTCACACGGTTTTAGGACATTACCAATCCGATTGACAGTTCCTCATATGTAACTTCTTTTGTATCTTTATTAAAACAGTTCATTGTTAATTCACGGCTGCATCTTTGGTTCTCATACGTTCTCGCTGAGTCCCCTTTTGCACACATTCTGGTGACAGGTCATGGTGACCTTGATCCTTTTCATTCTGGGCTCTACTCTCAGATCACGTGACATTTCTCCACAGCCTTCTCCCAATTGGAAGCCATTTTGCACTTGCGCATTTAGCTCATCTGCCTCGGCAGCCATTTTTAAAGCGCGGCCTAGCAGGCCCGAACGAACTATTATGAAAACAAACACAATCATAATTAAAACAAAGAAAATAAGCCTTTTCGCTTCCCACCCGTCATTCTACTGTACCCCAATTAGGTGTTACCTAGCAAAAGCGACATATAAAGCTATGTTTTCTTACCATCCGCATACTTTTGCCACAATACGGTTTACTACATAGCACAAATCATGCAACATAATTTTAATTAGTACGCAAACCATTATGTTATGATTATTTCACGTTGACAAGCATTAGTAGGTTATCTTTTGTACATAGATTGCGGTTACCCCTTATAAAAGATGTCTATAAAAGACATAAAGTGTTGATTAATCATCAAACAATTAATAGTATTAATTATTAGCATTAATATTAGGGGGTTCAAAATTTTCTTATTTACCTTGCTCCATCACTACCGTCAACACATTTTAATTAAATGTAGATAAACATCGTCTCTACAGTCACTTACAATATGGCATAGTCACACGTCGCGCCGAGACCCGTGCAGGATTAGACTATGAAATAACAATACATTGATTTACATTTATGTACAGATGCAGAAGTGCTCCTATATACTTAGCCCAAATATTATGCACACTCAGCAGCAACATCTGTACACTGGTTGCACCATGAGTAATACGTTATTTTTATAGCACTTTGTACCACACTTCTAAGCACGACAAACCAATCAAATGGAAATCAATTTACGTACACCCGAATGATGGAAAGTTAAGGTGGCCTTGTTAAAGCCATTTCAGTACCTTAATTTTCAGTATCTTAATATGTAAATTGTGTTAGGCCTGTTAGCTCTTCAAAACTGAAGCCTGCTAAGTAGGTATGATTCTATCAACATCTAAAAATCATGACAAGCTGTCCTTCAAAGGCCTTCATAGGCACCCTTCGAGTGTACTTTGGTTTTTCAGAAAGGATAGGGGAGGCACTGTTTTAGAAAATAAATGTATTTGTTGTCATTTTTTGTAAAGGGGCATAGTTTGCCAATATAGCCGAACGCTCTTGTGCCTTTGTGGTTTTTGTAGAGAATAATGGCCAGAGACGCCTACGCTAAAACAGGGGAATTGCGTTTGCACCCGTCTCAGATTTTGTGATTCTAGAGAAATCACTTAATCTTCGTGTGCCTAAAAAAATAGAAGCCTGGTTCTGTTGTAAAGTGCTCGAATGTCCTCGTGCCAGACCTGCGCTATAAAAAGCTGCCAAAAAATACTTTAGCAAAAAAGAGAGCACTGATGCACATATTAGAAAATTAGACCCCAATGGCTCTTTTCTAAATCATGTGCTTAAACACGTGGGATCTTGGGCATATCACAGCATGTGACTGTGCCTTGGGGCCCTTAGCTGATGGATAATAGTGCATGCTTAGAATCTGTCTACAAACGCTACATGAAGAACACGAAATATCCTTTGCAATATAGGCCGACCTACTGAAATTGGGTAGGGGCCCTTGAAATCCCTGTGAGCCATTTCATTAGAGCTGACTATGGTTCTCCTGAAATTATAGTGATATTCTAGCTAACTAATGTATGGCTAGCATCAAAGTTTTATATTTACTTTAGCGATAATAATGCCTCAGCTTTCAATAAAAACAAGCCCATGGCCAATTACTACTAGTGCCTAGCTCACCAGTCTAGTGCCCTTCATCCTTTGCATAGTGGACTGCAGGAGGGCATGAGGAGCTGTGAACCCAATTTGCTAAAATAATTATGCCCTTTGGTCCCAAAAAAGAGTTGGGGGGGGGGGAAACTGAAATAACGGGGCGTGGCTTTGAAGCAGAACATGGTGAACGCTCTTTAGCAGAGCTCCACCGCATCGCTCCAGACATCCAACCTCAAATGCCTGCTCCCTTGGGCACTTCAGCTCTGGTTGAGCTCAATCTGACAGTGATCCTGCAGCACCTGCTTCGACTCCGGGAGGATGCCCCTGTGACTCTCCATCCATGCCCCTGTGACTCTCCATCCGGCGAGGATCAACTGGATGAGAGAGGCTGACACGTCACTGAAGGCCTCTCGGGCCGTGCAGAAGAGAGACTGCGGCCCCATACAGGGGTGAGCCGGAGACGTGGTCGGGTAACGCCCAGGGACCCCCTTCCCCAGTGCTACTTCGCTGGGGCTGTAGTACTCGCCCGATGGACCACCCACACAGCAGACTATGCCAGAGGCCTGTTTTGAGATGCACGGAGGCACCGATGCCCGGCTGGCGATTCCCTGACGCCTGTGTAGCCCACGGCCGTTGAACTTGCTGAGGGGCTTGCCGCAAGAGCAGGGTCGCACTAGGCGGCGCATGGCCCCACCATCTGTGGTCAGGCCCGCACCCAAGGATAAGGAGGCTGGAGCTGTGGTCGGCGTTAGGGCCCGACTCGGGGGGCTGCCTTCCCCAGTGCCCATCTCTACATCCACAGTCGGCCTCGGGGTCATTCTGTTTCAACCCCTGATGTGTGGCGGAGCTGAGGGGGAGATGCCGCAGTGGGCCTGTGTGAGGGCCCCATTGAATGCTACTGGGTGGCCTGCATGGAGGGGAGTCCGTAGACCCGAGGGCTCACTGGACCCTCGCTACCTTCATCGGCTACACCATCGAGGGGCGCTGCTGTCCTGTGACTGGCAAGGGGGAATCCTGTGACTTTGATTTGTTGCTGGCCCTGTGGGACTGGGCCTTCTATACCCTGCCGCTTGTGGTTCTCACCCCCTCTGACGGAACTGCAGGGGAACGCGGGGGTGTATTGGGAGCCTGGACTGACCTTTGCTGGGGCCACGATGGCTGCGTGGCCACTCGAGGACAGCCCACATTCAGCGGTGCAATCGAGCCACGTGAGGCTTGGCCTGGACTGGGGGGCTACCGGAGACGAGCAGTTACAGGCCCCTCCATCCATGCTTGACACTGAGGGAACATTGCTGGTGCCTCCAAGTGGTTCAGATGCACGGGTGCAGAACACTGGCCTGATATTTCGCTGATCACGAGGTCAAGGGCACATAGTATAACCATACAGACGCCGCTTCCTCAGGAGTGGTGGGGGTAGACATTTGGCAGTGCATGACTCGTAGCTGGCCAGGGAGGGTTCCCTCGAGTGACCTACGTTGTGCGTTCATTGCTTTGGAGATGTTGGGAGCGTCTTTCTGTCCAAGCCCCCAGGTTCTTTGCCTGCACCTGCCCTTTTCAGAGGCCCACGGAGCACATCATGGTGAAGGGACAAACTTTCTGGCTCTGTATCACAACAAAAAAATTGACAAATTCACCAACAGACGACGCTGGTGCAGATGGGAGCGACACCCCACCAGCGGAGGGCCTCCAAACATCTTCCATCTTGCAAGTGATCCAAGATCTTAAGGATACGATGGAGGACAAAATGAGAGGAAGTAAAAGTGGATCTGGCCCTGATTCGTCAAGACCTACGGAACACTGCGCACAGGGTCATGGAGGTGGAGAGTAGGGTCTCTGAGAATGAGGACATGCTCAAATTGCGTGAACCCTGTCTCATGACCCTGCAATGCTTGGTGGGACAGTTGGCAGCCCAAGTAGAAGATGCCAAAGGCAGATCGAGGCCCAACAATCTGCGTATTGTGGGTATCCCTGAGGGAGCAGAGGGGAATGCGCCCACTTTGTTCATTTATGACTGGTTGAGGAGCTAGGTACCCACAACGGAGGTATCAACCTGCTTTATAGTTGAACAGGTGCACCAAGCATTGACTACGAGGTCCCCGGTGGGTGCCCCACCTCGTCCCTTCATTGCCCAGGTGCTCAATTATGCAGACCAAGATGCTATCCTCCTTAAGGTCCAACAACAACGGTGTTCCTTTCAAGAGGCAAAACAAAAACTCAGAGCCATGGACATCAAATACATGTTCCTCTTCCTGGCTTGCCAGAAGGTCATCTTTCAGGACAAGACTTTCTTCTTTGATACACCAGAGGCGACATGGGACTGGATAGAGGAGCACCTCATTCTGTGCACAGGAGGATTCTCTTCACGGGGATGAAGGAAGTTGGGGGAGGGAAGCTGTTGGGGGTTCTCCAGGCAAACGCATACAGCTTTGTAGCGGAAACCGCCCTGCCAGGAGCACACAGCCCGCTCCCTTTGACCAGAGAGATCCCCTGGTCGAGATGATGTTTTGACTGAGGCAGAGGGGTGTCCCCCCAAATACTGCATCTACCGAACTATTGCTGACCTCACCGGACCTTGTATAGTGAATTAGACTTCTAAAAGGACAGGTACCTATGCAATTATTGTGAAGGCGCAATGCGCTTCTGCACCGCTAAGCACACTAAGCCTCCCTTTTTCTTTTTCATTAGTGGGTTTCAGTTAGTTACATAACGAGCTTTTTTCTTTTAGGGTCGTTGGGAGGGAGTTTGTATAGTATGGGAGATTTACATCTTAGGCTAGACCAGTTGGCTACTGTCCCTAGTTGCACCACAACAGATATTTCCAGTTCACAGACTATGGGGAGGGAGTTACTGGAGGGATTTGTTTTGGTCAGTCCCACTGATGGTACACCAAGTGCTTGCTAAACGACAAACACATGAAAAATACACACTGAGCGCGACAGATCTCATGAATGGAAGCCCCAACAGCTTCAGCCCATTTGGGTGCCACTGCCCGAGTAGAACGCCCCTGGATGTGGAAGGAGGAATCTCCCTTAGCTGATTTATACGCCTGAGTGATTGCCTGGCTCACCAATCTGCCTATGGTCTGGTAGAAGACTATGGAACCCTGATTAGCTGACCCATACGACACAAGCAGACTCTTAGATTTCCAGAAATCCTGCATCCTAGACAAATAATAGACAATGCGTGACTCACATCTAGCGTCGAAGGAACCCCCTTTACTTCAGAAGGAAAAACTGGTAACACCACCTCCTCACTCAAGTGGAAGGGAAAAGTAATCTTTGAAATGAAAGCTGGATTTAATCAAAGTACTACTCTGTCAGGAAAAAACATAAAAAGGAAAAGACGATAGGAGTGCCCATAATTCTCCCAAACATTTGGCAGAAGTAATTGCCAGCACAAAGGCAGTATTAGCAGATAACCATGACAGTTGAGAGATATCTAAAGGCTCAAACGGGGCCAACTGAAGACCTTGCAGTACCACCAACAGATCCCAAGAAGGTATAGAATTAGAAAGGACTGGCCTCTTAAACCTGAAACTCTTAAGAAGCCTGGATACCAAGGGAGACATTTTTAGAAAATCTCCCTGAACATGATTAGCTCGTATGGCAGCCCATTGAGAGCAGAGGGTAGATGGCGAGCCCCTTCAAGAACCCATTAATCAGAAAAGCCAGAATTGAAAAACTATCTAAGAATAAGGGATCCAACACTTTAGAAAGACACTATTTTTGGAAAGAAAGCCAGGGTTTTTATAGGATTTCAGGGTGGATGGTTTTCAAGAGGCTTGAATATTCAAAGCCACTACATGAGAAAATCCGAGATTTTTGAGTCCTACCCTTTCACATTCCAGACCCTCAACCGGAAATGACAGAGACGCACAGCCGGAAGAATCTGGAACAGGAGAGTGGATGGATGGATTGACAGATAAACATATTCCCTTTGGAAAGTATCATAAGAAATGGAAACCATGGCCTTTGAGGCCAAAAGGGTAAAATGAGAATGACAGTCTTCCTCTCCTCCCGAATCTTCTGCAGCACCATCGGGAAGAGGGAAATTGGAGGAAAAGCATAGAGAATTTGTAAGAAACTGGCTCTATATATACTGCACCAAAGTGAGGTACAGTGTGTATAGAGTCCAAGGGTCTCCAGAGGTTTGGCAGAGGCTAAAGTTAGATAGAACCTTACTCTCTAAAGTGGTACCTTGGTCGAGCAGTAAGGCAGTATCAGAGGACAGTGTAAAGCATTTGATGTACACACTCAATCAGCAAATTAATCCACACGCTCAAGAACTGAACTCTAGGCCAATTGTTTTGTTTAAAAAAATATACTGTTATTTTATTTTAGAACCACAGGTTTGCATAAAATACTTTCTCAAGATAAGATGCTGTTTGTTGAATACTTTCAATGAACAATAGACTTTGAATGCAATAAGGTACAGGGGTTGCAATAGGCAACACAATACTTGGTATAACTATAACATTGAGCTCAATGGGATTTTTAAGTAAACTGCAATAGAATTACTTTACAAACGTTTTTCTTACTCAGTGCTGGATCCTGGATTCAGCCCTGGTGCATTTCCTGTAAACAGTTGAAAGAAATCGTTTTTGTTAAACAGGCGATTTTTAAGGAATATTTGTATGTTGCAAAAATCAACACTTAGAAGAATTTCTGGTAAAAACCAGGCAATGTTATTCTATGGAGGAAAATCAGGTTATCGGAAAATCACAGTTGTAATCACTTTTTCTAGTCAGTGCTGGGTACCTAAATCCAGCACTGGGATCTCTCCTGAGAACAGGTGAGTAATTTAGATTTTGTTATTCGGACGATTTTTAGTGAATATTTCAAAGTTCCAAAACTCGACACTTAGAAGAATTTCCAAGTGAAAACCAGTCAATGTTACCCTATGGAGAAAATGTAAGTTATCAGCTTTCAGGTAAGTACTTGGCTGGCAGAGTTAAGGTTCTGGGGCAAGACTCAGGGGTCTCTCAGGTTCAGGATTGTACTGTTGTTGCACCCTCAGCGGCACAGGGGCGGCCGGGTGCAGAGAGAGTAGGCCCAATGTTAGCCTATGGCGGGCAGGGGGCCTTTGGTTGGTGGCTGCTAGCAGGCAGGCCACTCGGCTGTGGGAGCAAAGCTCCTGGTCACTTACTCAGGGCAAGTGCGGAAGTCGAACAGGGTAGTTGGTGCACCCTCAGCGGCACTGGGGCAGCTGGGTGCAGTGGGCTTTTGGGCCGTCGGGCGCCCAATGGATTTCAATGGGAAAGCTGCAAGACGAACAAAGGCTGCAAACTCGGGGACGGTGATTCTTCAGGTGCGACCACCACTTCGAGAGGTAAGTTGGGAAGCTGTAGGTGGGGTAGACACCCAGGAGTTGGGCACAGGGGGCCATGGGGCGCCGGGTGCAGGGGTGTCTTTAGGCGTCGGGAAATCTGACCCTCTGCTGGTCGCGGTTGGAGGGGTCCCTGGTGTTGAGGCTGCAGGCGTCGTCAGGAGCGTCGAGGTGAGTCCTTGGGTGCTATATTCTTGGTCACAGTCGCCGGGGGGACGTCCTCGTGGTCTTTGTCCACTTTCGCTCGGGCCGGGCTCGGCGGGTGCAGAGTGGGCAGGATCCGCGGTTTCAGGCCGGGGCCTGGGGTTGCAGATGTTTCAGCAGAGCCACTGCTCGTGGGAGTCCCAGTCTTTGGTTGAGCAAGGCAGTCAGGTCCTCCGGGGTTTTTGAGGTTGCTGACCACTGGAGACGCCGGGGTTTAGCAGGAGCAGGTTCGAGGGTCGACAGGCCGGTAGGGCTGGGGCCAAGTCAGTTGGTGTCATCCTCTTGTTAGCAGCTGCACGGCTGGTCTTCTTTCTTCTTGTTCTTCTTGTAGTTTCGGAATCGGGATCTGAGGAAGGAAGGTTCAGGGTGCCCCTAAATACTGAATTTAGGGGCGTTACAGGTAGGTAAAGGCCAGGGACCAATGGGTTCCTTCCCTGGGGTGGGTACACCCCCTACTCTGCCACTCTCCAGTGGGAGGGGGGCAGGAGCCGGTCCTTGGTTGGCTGGGTCCCCCCATCCTCAAGATGGCGGGGACTCGAGGTTGTGCTTCACCTCACCTCCCCCACCTTAGGGGTGGAGTTGGCAGAGGTGGGCACGCCTCTCTTCCTCACTTTGTTTTTCCCGCCGGGTCTCCCGCCCAAAGTGGGGGGTAGAACCAGTGGGGACCAGTTGCTGAGTACAGCAAGTGGTCTGGAGAGGCTCACAAAGGCGGTATGCCTTTGGAGCTTCTCCTTCGTGAACCCTGCCCATCCTGGGGGAGGAGGCTTGGCACCTCGTCCCAGGATGTGCATTGTTTCAGGCCCCCGAGAGCAGCAAGCTCCCGACCCAGGGGTCCAGAAACATGTCTGGTGGTGGCAGCCTCGGCAGCCACTCAGTCAGGTCACTGGGAGTTGGTCGAGTTTCAGGGGGCATCTCTAAGATGCCCTCTGTTGTGCATTTTACATTAGATCCCACACTGGCATCAGTGTGGGTTTAATGTGCTGAGAAGTTTGATACCAAACTTCCCAGTCTTCATTGTAGCCATTATGGTGCTGTGGAGTTCGTAATGACAAGCTCCCAGTACCATATACTCTTTAATGGCAGCACTGCACTTACAGTGCCCAGGAATGGACCTGGGTATTGTAGGGGTACAGGGCTCATGCACCTGTACCCTCACCACTGGCATAGGGCACCCAGCTAGAGGGGTGACTTATGTATGCCAGGGCAGTGGTTTGTGGGCATGGCACACAGGGATGTGTGCCATGTCGACTCTTCACTTTGTTCTGCACCAAGACACGAAGTCTGCAAAGGCAGAGTGTGAGTGTCAGGGTACAGGGCCTCTAAGGGTGGCACAATAAGTGCTGCAGCCCTTGGAGGCCTTCTCTGGTCACAGTGCCCTGGGTACCAGTGGTACCATTTACCAGGGGCCTACCTGTGGCCAGAGATGCCAATTGGGTTTAGGCTTCAATGCAGTTAAGGGAAGGAACACAGGCCCTGGGTACCTGATTGGCAGGAGCCCAGGGCACATTCAGTCAAAGCACATCAGCAATTCAGCAAAAAGTGGGGGCATACCATGCATGAAAGAGGGCACTTTCTCACAAAATTCCCCTGGGCCATGGGATTAAGAGAGCATTGATCGCCCAATCCTGGGGAGATGGCATCTCCGAGCAAAAAAGAGGAAGCATAGTATTGTGTGGCAACGCAAATAGATCCAACCAAGGAGTCCAGAAAAGTGCACACACCGATTGAATATCCCGACAGAGATGAGAAACATCATTGATGAGGGCATGTTCCGACTGAGACTGTCATCTTGGACATTCAGAGACCCTTGGCGATACATTGCTGTGAAGGAAAGAAGGTGGGCCTCTGACTATGCAAAAATACAACAAGATTCAGTTTCGCACACCTGGTTCTTCTTGATGGTTCAGATAACACTGAGAGACCTGGTTGTCCGTGTGAACCACTACATTCTCCCCTTTCAACTGAGGGTCAAATGCCTGCAGCACCCGCTACACAGCCAAAAATTCCCTCCAATTCGAGGACTGATTTGACTCCAAAGCTGACCAGGTACCCTTGTGCTCCTGTTCCCCTAACACTGCACCCCATCCCCACAGACTGGCATCTGTTGTGAGATACATTGGAGAGGGATAGTTGAACTGAATGCCTTTAGCCAAATTGCTCTCTGACTGCCACCAAATCAATTCCTTTATGATCTGAGGAGTGACTGGGATCTGATGGTCATAGGCTTGAGGGATCGGCTCCCAATGATGAAGGACATGGTTCACTAGGGGCTTTAAATGAAACCTTGCCCAGGAAATGACTTCCATAGAAGCAACCATCTCTACCTGGACCTTCAGCTATGCTCTTACCAGCAAAGAGAGAGGACACAGAAGATGAGCGATAGCAATTTGAATAGCAGTTACTCTGAGACTTCGGGAAGTTGATGAGAAGGAGCGGATAAGAGTCAATCATCAAGGTACGGAAATATAGAAATATTTTGTAAATGAAAAAGGGCCAACACTGGGGCATGTACCTTCTTGAAGCCTCCTGGAGAAGTTGCTAGGCCAAAAGGCAAGAACTGGATCTGAAAGTGCAGCTTACATCTCGTCCGCGAGAACAATGAAGAGTACAGAAGAAGGGCGGGGGGGGGGGGGAGCTTTTATTCTTTTCCAATAAAAATGGAGAAAAACTTAAGCCACAGAGATCTCTGCTGTGATAAAGCTCTGTCGGAGCCTCACAAGTATGGACTGGAACGAAGAGGACAGAGATGAGGGGGTAATGTGATGGTCCTCAATAGGCAGAATTTAGAGTCAGAAACCATTTTGAGTACCCATTCCTTCAGGTCAAGTAATGGAGAAAAACATGAGTAATAAAATGCCCTACAATGCAGGGTATCAACAGAATCCATTGATTCTAAGTGATGAGATAGTAGGGAGTAGTTCAAAACGACGATGTCTGAGGTGGGAGGAGGATTGCATAAGTCCTAGAGGTAGACCAAAGTGGCCCATATGTTGATGGTGAAGTAAATGACCAACCCGTTTCATTTTTGATTGATACGGGGGCTACCAGATCTACAGTTCATTCTGTTGAAATCTCAAACCTACCCTTCTCGGGAAGAGAAGTCCAACCTGTAGAAATCAGCAATAAACACATTGGGCCTGAGTGTTTTGATCGGCAGAAGTCGGCCAGCTATCACATCACTTCACCCCCCGGGCAAGCGGAGACTGGTGCTCCTCCAACAGGAACTGAAATCTCCAACAGCGCCCGACTGATCGACTGCAGCCCTGCACACAGCAGCGGATAGCCACTTGCGTCGACCTGGAGCTGTCCCTTTTGCCCGGGTACCTCTTGCGTTGAACGGCCACGCATCCCCAGACGGCGGTGCAGCCTCAACCACCTCCCTGCAGCCCGGTGCGGATTGCTGTATGACTTGGTCCTGCTGCTCCCAGCTCTCCATCTACCTGGAGTTGCCAGTACCTGGACTCGAGGGCTGGGAAAGGGCCCTGTAAACTACGCTGCTGCCACCTGCTTGGAGATAGGCGGAGAGGTACTTGGTGGGCCTGGTGCAGCCTAGAGGGATTCCTTAATCGCCCAAGCTCTCACCTGCACACTGTCTTACTGCGGGAGGCCATTCTTGGCTCAGCGCCTCCCCACCTAATTAAGAGTCCCAGCAGCTTGGTGTCCTGTGAACAGGGGAAATATCTGGAGGAGTCAACTGGCTTTGGGCTTGTTTGGATGTGCCTTTGCATGAAGGGGGAATGTGCTGGGCCGCGCTGAGGACTCTGCCTCCTAATTAAACTTTACACTGCTCTGTGAGGGAATCCTCTTCTTCAACTTTGAACAGTGCCATTGTGGCCCATTGGGAGCCTTTTAGGACCCCTGAAGGTTTTGTCTCATTGCCTGAACTTTGCCCTTTGCCCTGACATAGGAGGGTGGGCATTTCTGGTCACGCTTATACCCAGAAACAATTAAGCTACCACGAAGGACACCCTGAAGCAGACTGTGCCTCCTTCTGTTTCACAGGATTCAGTGGGGGACGCGAGGCTCAGTGTGTTCTGTCTACCCCCCTGGTGTTGGAGGGTGCCTTCCACACTTCAGTGATCCTCTCTTCTGCTGGGATAGGAGTCCATCTGTAGCACTACCATGACTTCCCAACTCAACCCAAAAAAGGACATCACCCTTAAGGATATGTTTGCTAAAACACCTGCGAAGAAGTCAGACCAGAATGGAGAAGCATCTCTGACCCCACCTCCCCTGGATGAGACGGTGAAGGGAAGCTTCCATGGGGATGATGCACCAACTCTTTGGGACCCTCAGGGTGGACTTTGCAGCACTCAAGCAAGACATAGCGACAGAGGTGAGGGACCTCAGTCGAGATCTTGGTGATCGGGGTCAGCGAGTGGACTCTTTGGAACAAACCTATGACTCCCGTGGAGAGGAATTAGACGTGCACTGCCAGGAACTCCTTGAGCTACGAGACAAGAACATAGAGCTTCATTATCAGCTAGAGAATCTTGAAAATAGATCCAGAAGTTCTAATATTTGCATAAAAGGAGTTCCCTTGCAGGCGGTACCTGGAAAAGTTACCCGCCTGCTGCGCCATGTGGCCCCAGAACTTCCAGACCAAGACATCATCTTCGACCGAACCCATACAGCGGGTTGCCCAGCTCACTTCCCAGAACAAGCGCAAGACATTCTCACGTTCCAACACTAATATAGACAAAAGGAGGTCATCATCTCTGCGGTGCGTGACAAGAATACTATTGACTTTGAGGGCATAAAGCCGTATTTTTATCAAAACCTTACCCAATAACACTGCAACCCCGTAGGACCCTTCGGCCTTTGAGAGATTTCCTACATGGGAAAGGAATTAGATACAAATGGGGGCATCCCTAATGGCTCCAATTTGTCTGGAACAACGAGAAACAGAGTATCTGAACCTTAGAGGAAGCCTGATCACTGCTAGACATGGCAGCTCTTCTAGAGGAAACCCCCGCTCAATTACCTTCACAGGGTCCATCATCCCCTTCGGCAGAACTGTGCTATTCTGCATGCCCAAAGAAGAAAAAAGTTTGTAAGCCCTCTGAAACTGAAAGCCGCAGAGAAAGGGAAGCACTGCTACACCAGCTGCAACGTTGCAACAGTGCCTCTGATCCAGATAGCGAACACTGATGCATAACAGATCGGAGGCTATTTTGATGCTAGCTAACCGGCAAAAGATGGTCCTCCCTCCTTAGAGGCTCTGATTTCACTTTGTTGGCAAATTACTTAGGCCTAGGGATCGGCTCCCCCCCCCCCCTCACTTCTGCTGCTTCTTGGTGGCAGAGCTCCTTGGTAACATCACAGTGGAGAATGAAGAGACTTGCTGCCGAAGACATGGACCCTCAAACTTTGGTTATTTGTGTTCCCAGGTGGGAAAGTTATTTGTTGACTTGTTCCTTGTTCTGCCCCCCCCTTCTCCGAACTGACAACCTATACATTCTCACTCACACTACAGACACCACATAACATCAATGCATGCAGGGGATCTCTTTGGATCTCCGGCCGTCACTGGATTCCACATACTCACTTACCTATGATTAACATACTTAGTCTCAATGCCAGGGGTCTTAATGGACCAGTGAAGCGTCGTGCGTGCCTTTTTTTCCCTCAGGGATGCTAAATGCAACTTCTGCTTCATACAGCAAACTCATCTGCTCAAAGCCGATTGGAAGCGTTTACGCTCCCGGTGGTTTGACTGCCAATACTTCTCGTCGGGTCAAGGAAAGAAGGCAGCAGTGGCAATCCTTCTAGCAACTCATTTTGCAGGACAGGTGGCACAAACACACACTGAGTTGCCTGGCAGGCTCCTATCGCTGCACATCGATCTGAAAGGTCATATGCTTATGTTGACGAATCTCTATGCCCCCAATAACCGCCAGGAAGTTTTCCTTAAAGATGCAATATGCCGAGTCCTAACTACCCTAGACACAGACATCATTATTGGGGGTGACTTTAACATAGCAGATAGATCCATCCAGTGGCCGGTGCAAACTGGTGCTTTTACCCATGCCTGTAAACAATGGCTGGCAGACGTGTGGCTGACAGACGTGTGGCGACAAACACACCAGACTGTGAAGTACTACACCTTTGTTTCTGCAGCACACCAGACATATGCCCGAATTGATTTCTTCCTCACTTCCCCACGCATCACTAGTGCAATTGCGGCAGTGGATATTGGGGTAGCTGCCCTTTCGGACCATTACCCTGTCATCCTCAGATATGCACCTCCTAGCTCCACACCACCTCCCTGTGCTTGGCATCTTAATGCTAAGCTCCTCACCTATGAAAAAACCTTTACTGAAATCACAGCCACTATTAACTCATTCCGGGCTACTAATAACACGCCAGTCATGCCTATAACACTACTGTGGGACACATTGAAAGCCATAGTACGGGGTCAATTTATGGTTAGAGCGGCAAGTCTCAACAAAGATATGCGTGATATTCAAACCCACCTGGACACTAAAGTCAGGGAATTAGAGGAATAGCATAAGAGCATTGGCTCGCTTGTGATACAGTGTCAACTTACGGCAACTCGCAAGCATCAAAAGGCCCTAGCTATGGATAGGGCAGAATATATCCTGTTGCACATGAGGCAGAAATACTATGTAGGAGGGAACAAAGCGGGACACTTACTGGCCCGCCGCCTCAGTTCTCAAGCTGCACAACATAAGGTGGATGATCAGGTGGGTTCTGATGGCGCTCCAAAACATCAGGAGGAGCTGATTGTCCAGGAATTTGAGCATTTCTATGCCACTCTCTATTCAGCTGAGGATCTTGATGCTGAGAACATTGACGCCTATCTGGAGTCGATCCCTCTAGCCCGCATCCCGCAGAAAGATATCTCCACTTTAGATAGAGACATTTCCCCCAGTGAAGTCCTCATGGCTATACAACGTCTGCAATCTGGTAAGGCCCCTGGGCACGATGGGTATAGCGCAGACTTCTATAAAACATTTGGACCATTGTTAGCCCCCATACTGGCGAGATTATACAACACCTTTAGCACTACCGGTACCCTGACAGACACAAAGCAACTAGCCACGATCACAGTAATTCCTAAACCTTGAAAGGACCCTAAGCACTGCTCCTCCTACTGCCCTATTTCATTATTAAATGCAAAGGCTAAGATCTTTAAGGGCATTCTGGCAAATATCAATCAATCTATCAGAACATGTGTAAAGCGCACTACTCACCCGTGAGGGTCTCAAGGCGCTGGGGGGGTGGGGGGGGTTGTGCTACTGCTCGAACAGCCAGGTCTTGAGTAGCCTCCTGAAGGTTAGCAGGTTCTGGGTCTGCCGTAGGAGGATGGGGAGGGTGTTCCAGGTCTTGGCGGCGAGGTGGGAGAACGATCTGCCGCCGGTGGTCGCTCTTCGGATGCGGGGGACGGAGGCGAGGGCGAGGTTGGCTGAGCGGAGCTGGCGGTTCGGGTCGTAGAAGGTGAGTCGTCTGTTGAGGTATTCCGGTCCGGTGTTGTGGAGTGCCTTGTGTGCGTGGGTGAGGAGCTTGAAGGTGATCCTCTTGTTGACGGGGAGCCAGTGCAGGTCTCTCAGGTGGGGTGAGATGTGGCTGTGGCATGGGACGTCGAGGATCAGGCGTGCCGAGGCGTTCTGTATACGTTGCAGTCGTTTCAGGAGTTTGGCCGAGGCTCCCGCGTAGAGGGCGTTTCCGTAGTCCAGCCTGCTGCTGACGAGGGCCTGGGTGACCGTTCTTCTTGTTTCGGTGGGGATCCATCTGTAGATCTTGCGGAGCATGCGGAGGGTGTTGAAGCAGGAGGATGAGACGGCGTTGACTTGCTTGGTCATGGAGAGTGTTGAGTCGAGGATAAACCCCAGGTTTCGTGCGTGGTCGGTGGGTGTCGGTGCTGCTCCCAGTGTGGTGGGCCACCAGGAGTCGTCCCAGGCTGAGGGGGTGGAGCCGAGGATGAGGACCTCCGTTTTGTCTGAGTTCAGCTTCAGTTGGCTGTTCTTCATCCACTCGGCGACGGCCTTCATTCCTTCGTGGAGGTTGGTTTTGGCGGTGAGGGGGTCCTTGGTGAGGGAGAGGATCAGCTGGGTGTCGTCGGCGTAGGAGATGATGTTGAGGTCATGCAGTCGGGCGACGTGGGCGAGCGGTGCCATGTAGAAGTTGAACAATGTCGGGCTGAGGGATGATCCTTGGGGTACGCCGCAGATGATCTCGGAGGCTTCGGAGCGGAATGGGGGGAGGCGGATGCTGTGGGTTCTGCCGGAGAGGAAGGAGGTGGTCCATTCCAGAGCCTTGTCTCGGATCCCTGCGTTGTGGAGGCGTGTGCGTAGGGTGCGGTGGCAGACAGTGTCGAAGGCGGCTGAGAGGTCCAGGAGGATGAGGGCCGCAGTTTCACCGTTGTCCAGCAGGGCCCTGATGTCATCGGTGGCAAATAGACTGACTTCCTACATGCAAGGCCTGCTGGACCCCGACCAGACCGGGTTTATACCCAAGAGGGGCTGCAGCGATAACCCAAAACGTATTTGTCATCTCTTAGACAAGACACAGAGCTCCCGTACACCGGCCCTTCTCTCTATTGATGCAGAGAAGGCCTTTGATTGGGTGCACTGGCCGTATCTTTGCTCAGTGTTGACGCGGTTAGGCCTTGGTCCACAGTTCTGTTGATGGATCCAGTGGTTATACCTTCCCTAGGGTAATGGTGAGGGTTAATGGGATCTGACCTCTGGCAAGGTACCTGGGAGAAGAAAGCATGCCATAGTGGTTCGGCGTCTGAAGACACCGCTGCTGGACCCCACCAAGATGGAAAGTTTACAGGCGGTGTTGTTACTGCCACAATACTCTAAGATTACGGAGAAAGCTGCTAACAAGCTGCTGCCAAGCTTCATAGATAGGCACAACCTATTAGAGAGGACCCAATCTGGATTCCACTGCTCATATAGCACAGAGTCAGCCTTATTTCTGGCGAAAAGTCGATCCGCCAGATCCTGGATGCTGGTGATTTGACTGCAGTGTTGCTGTTGGATCCCAGTGCAGCGTTCAACAGTGTGTCCCACAATATCTTGTTAGAAAGACTCTGGATGTGATGGGTAGGACATGGATTGATTCATTTCTGCAGGGTTGCACCTTTCAGGTGTTACAGAAGCCCCACAAGTCGATGGTGCTCCCAGTGAAATAAGGGGTGACGCATGTATATGTGCGACCATTGGCGGACGTAATTGAGAGCTATGGGTTTACGATCATGTCATATGCAGATGACACACAGCTCATCATTATGCTGTCAAAACATTCTAAGCATATGGCCACTTCCCTATACCTCTGCTTGGCAGAAGAGGCTCAATGGATGGACACAAATAGTCTAAATCCCAATGCTGGAAAGATAGAGGTCCTGACCTTAGGCAACCACTCAAACATCTGGTCCACTGCATAGTGGCCAAAGAAGCTGGGTCAGATTCCTGACTCCAAACCCAAGGTCAAGAATCTCTGATTTGGGTGGATGAAAAACTGTTGTTTGACAACCAAATCACTGCAGTGGCAGGGAAATGTTTCGGAACCATTAAAATTTTGAGGAAAATTCTATGCTTCCTGCTGGATGTAGCAAAAAGGACAGTAGTTCATGTCTTGATAGTGTCAAGACTGGACTACTGTAATATCTTATATCTTGGAGTGTCACAGGGCAGGATGAATAGACCACAAAGAGTGCAGAACGCTGTAGCCCGATTTATACTGAATTTGCCTAAGCATGCGTCTATGGAAGCAGCGCTCAAGCAGCTCCATTGGCTCTTCGTGAAACACACACCCTCATTCAAAGCCTTGTGTTACCGTTACAAGGCCTTGAATAACAAAGGTGTTTGATATTTGCAACTGTTTATCAGATCTTATGTTCCACTGAGGAATTGAGATTAGCAGGGGAGATGCTAGCACGGTCCCAGATTTAAGAAAGTATGCATGGGTGGGAGCTCATTTGGCTATCTGGAGCCTAAACTGTAGAATGCTCTGCCTTTAGCAGTTTGCCAGGTCTTATTCAGGAAAAAACTCACAACCTGGTTCTTTAGCTCGGGATGCAGGGGGGTTTGATAATGGCATTGAGGCAGGGGGACGTCGGTACCCAGCACTGGGACACCTCAAATGAGTTAGCTATGCGCTTTAGAAAGCACATTATTATCATTATTTTGTCCCAGCCCTTTCAAATCTCCAGGGGCACTCAACAGGGCTGCCCCCTGTCTTTCTTACTATTTGCCTTATATATGGAACCCTTTGACGAACTGATACGTAATAACCCAAACATCAAAGATATAGCCATGGGAGGTAGGAAACACAAAGCAGTGCTTTACGCCGATGATGTATTACTAGTTTTATCGAACCCATATGACTCCCTGTCAGCGGTGATCAGACAACTGGCAGCCTTTGGTGGGGCCTCTGTCTTCAAAACTAATCTCCGGAAATCCTCGAATCTGAACCTCACCATTCCAAAGGCTGATCAAGCTCAGCTTTAAAGTGGATTCCTGTTCACTTGGGTCTCACTCGGATTAGGGTACCTGGGTCTGCGGATACACCCCACATCTGGACATACTGTAGAGCACAACTATGTGGTGCTCCTGACGACCGCCCGCTCAGATCTATCGAAGTGGAAGGCATATGGCCTCTCGTGACAGTTAGAAGCCATCAAGATGACACTTTTACCAAAAATTCTCTGTTATGCAAACATTGCCACTCCAACCTCTACCCCCCCCAAAGGATGCTTGATAGGCTGCAGCGTTTTATTTGGGAATTCATATGGGACGGTAAGAAGGCGCAGATGGCAAAGACACAGGCATACTTGCCTCATTCGGATGGAGGACCTGGTGTCCCCCATCCAGTGGGCTATTATCAGGCGGCACAACTGCATTATATGTTGGAGTGATCTCGGCCTAGCACTAAAGAGCACTGGTGTTTTATCTATTAAGCAGTGCCCATATTTGGAAGGTACCATGGCTTCCGAAACCACGCAGACCAGCAGGGGTCTGTATTTCACCGGTACCCCGAGCCACCATGGGAGTTTGGGATTGGGTGCAACTCCATCAGGGACTATCCACTCCCATTTCTCCCCCGACACCTATTTTAGGGAATCCAGACTTCTTCCCGCGCTCAATGGCTCAGCCTTTACCTCATGGCAGGAGGCCAATTGCAAAAGGGTAGGTGACCTCTTCGATGTAGACGGCCTTATGAACTTTCCTTAGGTCCAGTTGGCTTTAGACCTCCCATCCGCAGCCCATTGGCAGTACACAGCCACCCGCCACTGGTTATCATAGACCCTGATTCACCCCCATGCCAGTAGACCTCACACGCCGTTCAAGAAATGGCTCCTTACCTGCTCTTCCGATATGCGCCCCCTCTCTGATAGCTACACCTTTCTCACTGCACTGCAGAGACCATCGAAAACATCTGCGCAGTTACTGAAAAAGAATGGCGTGATGTTCTCCACACGCCTGTGCTTCGGCCCACAGTACCTCCAGCAAAGAAATGTTTCTTAAAATACACATTATTGGTACTTTACACTGGCCCGGGTTGCCCAGTGGAAGGTGGCGCTGTGGACAGACTGGCACCCTCACTCACATTCTTTGGCAATGCCCCAAAATAAATTCCGTTTTGGAGTGAGGTATTAGCTGTTGTGGACGAAATGTATGACACAGACATACCCAGGTTTCCCAACTACACCTTGCTAGGACTCCCAAACCCTCTGACATGCCCCCTAAAATCTGCAAAGGGGTGCGCCATTACTCTAGCGCTGTGAGCTGCCAAACAGCTCTTGCTCTCCAATTAGGGCTCAGGTGGATTCCCGACGCAAGTGGACTGGCTGCACAAACTATGGGAACTGCTGGGACTGGAGAAATTGACGGCAGTGGTGACCCACACGTTACCATTGTTTGAGAAGACATGGGGACCATGCATCCAGTACTTGTCGGATGAATTTAGAGAACTGGCCTGCCCGTTAAATCTGCGAATTCTCCGCCTGACTCACCCTGCCTGTATACCTACCTGAACCAACTGATAGTATGTTGCCCTCCGCCTCTCTCACATCCCGCCCCGCCACTCTTATAATGTGACTTGTGTCTCGTCTCCCTCAGGTTGTCAGCACACACACCCACACCTTCTCATACCCCCATCCTGACTGTTCTCCCTTCTGTCTCTTCCTATTTTGCCCTCCCATGTTATAAGTTTAATCGATGCTTCCCCACTGGCCAGATGTAGGTAGGCTGATTCTTGTACCTTGTTGTCTATAGTAATAATAAAAAGATCTTAAACCTAAATGCATTTATTGTTGTATCAATAACAGACCCACGTGGCACATTTCAGGGCATTTCCAGTGTGAATGAAAAAACACTGTCCAGCAAAATGAAGGAAAACAATATAAGGCATATACCAAAGTAGTTCTGAGTGTACATATCTCAGGAAGGTAGGAATCCATAGTCTTCAATGAGGCTCATCCAAGCCTTTACAAGGGAAGAGGAGAGCAAAATAATCCCCCAAACCTTTGGCACATTCAAGACACTGAAGTACCCTCATCGTAGGAGACATCCAGTACTTAAAAGCCAACTATCACCTGTAGTGAGTCACCTAAAGTCATCCAGTTCCTGACACGATGCTTTCTAGAAATGCCTTTGTAGTCAGTTGATGAAAAGATGAATCTCTTTCCCAATGGTCAGTCCTCAGGCATTCAGAGAAGCCCACTGAGACTGTAAATCTTGTTGACAACATGTCTCTAACATGCCACTTCACTCCACATGACTCCACTCTGACACTCTATGCCCCTCAATTCTATGCCACTTCACAACCCTCTACTCTAACACTCACCACTCCACACCACTCTCCTTTGCACCATTAAATTTTATCCATGCGAGTGCAGGCACTGGTCTTGTGGGGCTTTTCACTAAAGGTTTCCCATCAAAGCATGCCCGATGAGGTCTGTGATTTAGCATCTGTGCTGCCTTGTAATTTATTGATCTTTCTTGAGCTTGCATGCCACAATTCCTAGGATGACTACATGAAAAAATTATAAATTTCTGAACAATGCATTACTCAATGTTTGCTTTTTATAGGATGTTGTTTTTGTAATTTTTATCATGTCGCTTATTAGTTATGTACAGTGAACTGAGTCACCTCGAGGTGTATTAAGAGTTGAGGTTGTGGGTGATGTTTATAATGGACCTGGTCTGAGAGCTCTGGAGTTGAGACTCTGGGAAGGGCAAGTTTATCACAGTAGCTGTCAGTGTCATAAAGGTTTTCTGAATACATGCTCATCCAATTCTTGGACTCGCTGCAGAGCACACAATGCAGTAGACACATCTGCCAAATGTAATTGTGATTGTACGTGAAAGTGAATTAAGACAATACACAGCTGCTGAAATATTGACAATAATAACAAGGTGAAAGTTAAAGAAAACTCGGGGCTTACAGGAGAGTGTGTGTGAAGTGAAGGAGGACTGAGGAAGTGCATTCGCTGAAGATAGAAAATAGGGTGCTGAAGTGAAAAAAGATGAGGGTTGAGGTATGCAGATGGAGGATGTTAGAAAGATGTGGGTAGAAAAGGGGCAAAAGTGTCTAACCGGGTAAGACACTGCAGAGAAAAGTGGTGTGCAGGGAAGAACAGGAGTGACTGAGACACTCAGAAGATGACTAAACCTTAGTAATGTTTCATTCATTCTCATATTTTCAGAATTGAAACATTTTAGTTTCTAATTATTCACTTCAGAATAACCGGAGGATGGCAGTAGCAAGAATACATGCACAGATTGACCGTCTCTGTGGGAAAAACAGACACACCCGTCACATTAGTTTTGAAAGAGTTTCTATCTATATCAAGTGAAATTATATGTTTTATGTTGAAAATAAAGCAACAATGTAAATTTTTGGGCAAAGTTTTCTTGGAAACTTGAATTGAACTGTGTAATAACCCTCTGTCATCTAACCACAGGCACTCACAAATCTTCAGTTTGCTAAACACTCTTATTATATTTAATATTATTCGCCATATATAACCAGATATGACCTGGGATATGCAGGTGGGGATGGCTGTCGATGATGCAGAGTATAAGCTTCCAGACATTTTCCTCAGGTGGAGGGGGGGCCCAACCCATAACATTATTTTGCTGGGAGAGCTTGGCATAAAAACTAAAAAAGTTTGAAGACCACTGATCTAGAGAGTTTGAGCTTCACTTGCAATTCTGTATTGGTACAGTGCATTGATGATATACTGTTCGCTTCTAAAATAAAAGAGGACTGTAAGCAAGATACAGTTGCACTGTTGAATCATTTAGCTGAGAATAGTCATAAGGTTTCTCCAACACAAATGCAGTGTTGTAAATAAGGAAGTGATTTATCTTGGACACCACATTGAAAAAGGAGTGAGAAAAGTCTCTCAAGAATGCGTTTCTGCAATCTGAATATGAGCCCACCAATCACACAAAGAGAGGTCCGAACGTTTCTTGGAATTGTTGGCTACTGTCATCAGTGCATTCCAAACTTTTTCCTGATTGCCAAACCTTTGGTAAGGTTAACATGTAGTGATGTTCAGGATATGGTACCATTTGATAAAGAATGCAGTGATACATTTAATTGTTGAGAGAGAGTCTATGTTGTGCGTCCGCACTCAAGATGCCAGATTACAGTTTACCTTTTTTCCTCTTTGGTCGTGAAAAAGGTGGATGTGCACTTTCAATTATCACACAGAAACATGGTGGTCTCATGCACCCAGTAGCATATTTGTCAGCTGTGTTGGATCCAGTAGCTGTAAGTCTAGCAGACATCGGTTGCAGCTGTTTGAGTTGCCACTGAACAAAATTGTATACATTATGGATTTATTGAAATCAATACTGAACCAAAGGAGATTGCTGCAGTCAAGTATGTTGCCCATAAGGCTGGAAAGAATTTAGTTACACCAGATAACAAATACGCTGATCACATGGCAAAATATAGCACATTGCAAAGTGAGACAGTTGTTCAAGAAAATGAAAATGATGAAAACTCAAGAATAAATTCAGTGGAAAATGCATATGAAATTGTAACTTGTTTCTTTATGAGCCCTATTCAACCTTCATTGAGTGAATTGAGGGATCTTCAAGAAGATGCTCCAGATTTTTTTTAAACAAATGTTATTAAACATTTTCATATGTCATATTACACTTTGGCATTATAGTAACGACTTTTAGCGCATTCCGATTTATGTCTCTCTCACATAACAACTAACAACTCATCTGCTAGTCAGCTTTTTAAGGCATCAGGAACAGCGTGACAGTTTATTTTCCCCCAACAACTGCTGTAGCTGGTTGATAATCTTATTGTCCATTACTGCCCAAATTAATGAGAGGCATAGTCCACATCTTGCTGTTACCTTGCCCTTACAAAACAATCAACTCCCTCCCCTCTCCCTCCCACTAGGCGTGCCATGACAGAAGTTGGTGCCCCCTTACAGGGTGCGATATTCTAATCAGGAAGATGCTCCGGATGTTAAGGAAAAAAAATGGGAGCGATTAGGATATAAGAAAAATTATTAAGATTTGTATGTGAATGCTGAAAACAAATATATTTTGCCAGACTCTGTGTTGTACCCCGTGTGTAGATACTTGCACTGAAACTCATACGCAGGTATAAACAGCTTGATAAGGATATAAGTACTGGGAAAATAAAAAATTCAGGAGTGTTGCTGAGGACATTTGTTCTAGGTGGCTGAAATGTCAACTAAACAATCAAGGTAAAAGTACCAGAGTTATAATGAACCATATTAGTAAGTCAGAGGGCACATTTACAAGACTGCAAGGAGACTTTATTGAGCTGCCCCATTATAACGGATTAAAATATGTCTGGGTAATTGCCTGCTTGTTCTCTATATGGGTGGAAGCATATCCCAGTAGGAGATCAGATAGCCATACAGATGCCAAATTTTTGTTGAGAGAGTTAATACTGGGTTTTGTCAGTTCAACGTATACTGAAGCAGATAGTGGAACTCATTTTACGAATAAGATTAAGCAAACATTTCATTGCAGTTATCTTCCTCACTCATCAGCAATTGTGGAGAGAACTAATAGAACTCTTAAAAATAAACTGGCAAAGATCTGTTTTTTAACTGGACTCAAGTTGCCTGATGCCCGCCCTCTTGCTTTGATGAACATGAGAAGTACTCCAGATAGAAAGACTGCATTATCTCCTCATGATATAGTAATGGGCAGGGCTATGAGAATTGAACATGTACTATCAGCTGCATTAGATTCCATAACAGATAACATAGTTTTAGATAATTGCAGAGGTTTGTCTGATGTGGTGAAATCTGTCTCATCAAGGGAATTTGGCAACAGAAGACACAAAGGATATCCAGTGTCACAACCTCAATCCGGGGGACTGGATTGTATTCCAGAGACACATCGGGAAGAGCTGTCTGGAGGACTGTTGGAAATGGCCCTACCACATAATTCTGACAATGAAGACTGCGATAAAGTGTGCTGGTGTGCCACAGTGGATCCACACTGCTCACACAAAGAGAGTGAAAGCAGCTAAAGCAGTCGATGAATCAGTGGGTCCAGAGTCAAATATAAAATATACAGAGTCAATTGCAGAGTCAAACACAAGGTCAAGTTTCATGTCAAGCTTGTACTGATATCTTTTTTAGTAGCATTGCTTAACTACATAAATGTACTTCTTGTTGTCAAATATGTTGCCGCTCAAAATACCAATAAAGAAATACTCTAAAAAAAAAAGGTTTCATGTCAAACTCGAGGTCGCAGCGTGCATCCAGAGGGCATTGAAAATGTTGACACTGATGAAGAACCTGAGATAAATGAAGTGGTAAAATTTCAGGATAGTGAAAGTGATGACGAGCCTGAAAATACTGAAGTCCAGTTTCAAAAGAGAGATTGGAGTGAAGAGCTATTCCAGTGCAAAAATCAAAAGCATTAGCGGCAGCAAGGAGAAGTAGTCTCTGATGCTTTCAACGAGAAGTTGCAGTTGAAGATCAAAGTTACAAAGCCCCCAGAAGAAGAAAAAGATTTACAGTAAACAGAGCAGACAAAGATAAAGTTGATCTAAGTTCAAGTGCAAGTTCAAGCTTGTGTATCTGTGAAAGTAGAGACTGTGTAAAAGACTGTTGTCAAAGAAACAAAAGCTGAAGAAGATATTCAGAGAAAGACAACCTGCAAGAGAAAACACTGTGAACCAGTTGAAAAACTTGAGAGACAAGTAGAGACTGAAACTGGTGGTAGTGAATCGCCTGCAGCCAAAAGATCAACAAGAAGAAGAGTGCCAAATAGAAAGTATGTTTCACCTGAATGGGTATAACTAGCCACAGTATCTGAAGAAGAAGTTGCAGAACTATCAACAGTATGAATACAATTACAGGGCTGAATCTGAGAGTGAGATAGAAACAGAAGAAGAAGAACCACCTTGAATGAGAAAAAGAGACCGTCGAAATGAACTGAGATAGGTAACGAAAAGACGTATAGAAACCCTAAGCAAGTTGGGGCCACTTCCAATGCTTAAGCACTGCCATGCGGCTATGGTACATTATATTACACAATCGGATAACTACAGCGAGTTGATGCCTGTCTGCAGTCGCCCGGCAGTCATATGGGGGCCTTATCAGGCATTCTTGACTCGATCTAGTGAGGAGATGGTGACTGAAGTATGTGAGGAAGCTTTGTCGGGCAAATAGGCAGATTCTTAATGTATGTAGATAAATGTTAGACCCTCTTCTGCGTGCGCCTTCTCCCTTGGGTTAAGCGGTCCTTATGGCGCTGGATGTGTATGACTGTGTCAAATGTTTCACTGAGCTGAAAGAGGGGAAATGTCTCCAATCTGCATGGGAGGGAGAGGCAATCAACGTGTGAGAAATTTTGGAAAAAGTCTGTACTGTCTGTAGTGCTGAGCTACTGTCTTGCTTTTTTGTAACCCTGACAATATATCTTTGTCATTCATTCATATATACTGTATGTGAATATTTGGTCTGTACCATGCTTGTGAATTACGTATCATTATACTATGTATGGTTGACTTAAAATTAAAATAAATAAATAAAAAGCCCTTAAGCAAGTTCAGAAATTAATGAACAATGATTGATTAACTTTTAGAGAACTTTTCTTGAATATTAACTTTAGAATTGCAAGAAGAAGATTAACTTTTGATTTTGTTATGATAACAGCTTTAACAAAATAAAAACAAAAGAAGAAAATTATTATTGTTTTAAAGACAATTTTCCATTATAGAATATTTTTCTGTTTCATTTAGAAGATGGCCTTCTAAGTTAGTTTTAGTTGGAATGTTGGCGTGCTTACTATTTCCAGTGGCATGTGTTTCAAATACAAATAAATTAACAAATAACTAAACTAGAATAAGGCATTATAATTTAAAACATAAAGAATTTAGTAGTAGTTGCTTTCAAGAGAATAGCTATTCTAGAATGATAAATGAGTATATACAAATAAAGATCTAAAGCTATTATATCTGTACTATACTTCATATTTCTGTTCAAGATTTAATTTTTCATTCTCACTGTCTTGCAATATGTTTATTCCTGTTCTTAATTAATATTTTGTGCTTTTTCCCAATCTGACTGATTTTAATGTTTCATTCAAATATCTTCCGATAAAGTTTGATATGTCTAATGTTAGGTATGGTAACAATTTAAGAGTTGTTGTACAACCCAAGCATGAAACTAAAATTACTAATGGGTAGCATGTATGTAGTCTTAATAAAGATAAAAAGGAATTTAATAATGAATATAACGAGGTATTAAAATTGTGAGGATTCTGGAAGAAGAAAGGATTGTAGATGAACAATTACAGGAAGAGGAAAAATCTAGAAGATCAAATTTGTACCCTAAATTGAGAATGAATTATGTGAATTATATTTGGTTCAAATGAGAGCTTCAGGTGGAAATAAGGTAGAAAATGTGGGACAGAGTGTGTGTGAAAGAAGTTGTGAAATGAATGGAGAATATTTGTTGGGTGGAGAGCCAATTTTGAGAGAAATTTATTATGAGTGTGGGATGAATGCTTATTTTAATCTGCCAAGAAATTGGGTTGGAACATGCTCCATGGATTTAGTGTTTCCTAGAATCTATCATGTGAGTGAGATTGATGAAACAGTAGGCTTAAGAAGAACTAAGAGAAATTTTCTTTCAGCAGTTTTTGATATAATATGGGCTATTATTCCTTCAGCAAGTGTTGCTATGAATGATGTGAAGATTAGATGTCTTTCAACTTTGGCAGACAGAATGACAGTAGATACATCTGGAACTTTTAGAAAAGTTCATTTAGAAATGCTTGCAATTACAGCTATGGTTATCCAGAATAGATTAGCTTTAGATATCATTTTAGCAAAGGAAAGATGAGTGTGCAAGATTAAAGCAAAAAGTTGCGGCACATATATGCCAGATAATAGTAGAGTTATAGAGTCTTGCATCACTAACTTACCTAACATTTCTAACAAAATCAATTCATTTGAAGAACCTGAGTTATGAGAAAGTGTAGGTTCCTGGTTAGTAATCTAGGAAAGGGTTTTGAAAGGGTTAGTGAATGGCTGGGCACAGTAGGAGGTAATACTCTTAAGATTATCTTAATTCCTTTAATAATAATAATGGTATGTGCAATAATTGTTTCTTTTGATAAATTTTTATCATTAAAGGAAGGTAAAAGTAACAGGCAAAGAGAAGAAACAAACTGCTGGAAATGGAGCTGGATTGTATAGTAACGAGATTCACATGGAAGGGGAAGATCCCTAAAAACTTTATATCTCCCAATAATTAAAGGCAGATGGGCACTTCCGGATTGGCACCTTTATTATTGGGCTAGTATGGCTAATCACATCCAAATGCTATGTGATTCTTACCCAGATAACTATCTTCATGCCACCTCAATTACAAAAGATCCCAGCATCAGTAGGAGCAAACTCAAAAGTGGAAGATTCTTCAAGAAAGTTAGATTAAAGACTACGCCGTCCTTGAAAAGATCTGGTCCAATGCTAGGAGGTTTTTGAGAATCTCACTATTCCATGCATATACACTGCTGTTGGACAACCCTGATCTACCTGAATGTTGTACTTCCCCCAATTTTGATACTTGGAGCCAGGTGGGAGACAGGTGGCTAGGTGACTTGATAGATGAGTTTGGGGTCAAGTCATTTTCAGATCTACAGGCAGAATTTGCTATACACCGCAACGATTTTTTCAAATGCCTACAGATTCGGACCTCTTTACTGAGCAGGATCATCAGCATCACGACTCCTCTAGCCCAGCCAGAATTCGCATGATTGATTTTTGGTAACCATTCATCTAGTATCTCTCATAGGTATAGATGTTTAATTCAGTACTCCTGAAGCGATTTGGGATTGTGGGCGACAAGTAGTCCGCTAGCCAAAACAAGATGGTTAAGGAGCAAGAGTTGTCTAGCATCCCTGCAAGTTTTTGCAGGGTCATTACTTCTACTAGACTGAGAGGTCAGACTTACCGTACTTTGTTTGATTTTTATATCAGCCCTTCTAAACTCTGTAAGTGGTATAATAGACCCTGTAGCTGCCCACGTTGCGCAGTGGCAGCGGTTAATAATGTTCACATGTTTGTC
Source organism: Calotriton arnoldi (assembly GCA_963921515.1). Taxonomy (NCBI): domain Eukaryota; kingdom Metazoa; phylum Chordata; class Amphibia; order Caudata; family Salamandridae; genus Calotriton; species Calotriton arnoldi. The sequence continues at coordinate 194,205 of CAWUFW010000981.1, read as the reverse complement.
ACATGCTCCAAACTTATACCATTCTGGTCTTCGGTTTTTATGCAAATATCCATTATACAACCTATTGGATTTATAATTACTCCGAAATTGATGCGGCTAGACTTAGGGGTTACAGATTGGGTCTTTTACGCCTTGACCATTGCTACATTAATGATCGTGAGGAAATGGAAATCTGACTCTCCGCCCAAGTATGGGGATTGGTGGAAGGATATAATGGAGGCATATGAATTGGAACTCCAGATAGCTAAAGTTAGAGGATTCACTGTGAAATTTCATCATATCTGGGGAACTATGACAGATTATTCACCATTCGATTCGATATTTTGATTTTTGTGATGAATATATTTTCCAGCAATGTATTTGTGACTGGTATAATTTATTGATTTATATAATGAATTTATATTGCCTTGATTTATCCAATATTTGGATTCCAGTCTTTGATCTAATGTATTAAAAAAAGTGAAATGGAGCTAGACTATTCAAGAAAAATGTTTACCAACAGATGAAGATAGCTGAGGAGAACTCTGGAAAGCAACTGAAGGTGATGTAAATAAACTAATTGATTTTGAATTAATAAAATTTATTAATTTAGATTTAGTGATTATGGGATAATTAGAGGGAGGAGTTTATAGACATTTTTTTAAATGCACAATTTTGAGTGACAACTATTATTGAGTAATAATGATTTTTATGATGAATTCTAGTTGCAAATGCTGAATATGAGATGTCAGGCCCCTTTGACCTTCCCCATGCTTGCAGTCTGCCATGCCGTCCTTGCGGTGAGCCCCATCAATGTCTGGAACCCTTGCAAAAACTCCTGATCTGTTTTTCTGAACATCTCTTTCCACCAGCCTCTGGAGGTTTTTTTCCCATTTGAGAGCACCTGCTTATCATCTATTGTTGTTAGGATTCGCGACAAAAACAGTCAGCATAGTCTGTTGGGGAGCTGTAAATGGTGGGAGACAGGTCAGTGGACACTCACAAAGTCAGGAACATTAGACCGCTAACTGCATGAATTCACATACTCACTTTCTGGTGCTAAGGGCATATTTGGATCAACAGTGGCAGATTCCTATTTAAGATCATTCAGGGCTCAGAGCCTTCACCTGGCATTGTATTTCTAGTTGTAATGCCTCTCTCTGTTTATGTACCAGTTCGCATTTGTATCTGTTCCTCATATTTGTTGTGATTTCCCTGTTTGATTCGCTAGGTCATTCCCTTTCTCTTTTCCTTAGTTCCATATGCCTTGTTAGCTTTTGTTGGTATGTTTACTACTTGTTGTACTATATTTACCAGTGTAGATGTGGCAGCGTCCTGGGGCTTGCGGCTGGATTTCTGCTCAGCTTGAGGCTTAAGATGGTAACCTCCGCTTGCCAAAACCGGCAAACTTCTACCATTATATGTGTTCATTTCTTTTCTCTGGCTGGTTCGATATTCTCACCTGTTTTCCAGCCAGAGATCGTAAACTATCTCCTTAACTGTGAGAGCCATCCCTTAATTGAGACAATTGCATCACATCTGGGCGAGAGCTTCAGTCCAGTACTTCTCTCTTTTCCTTTCCCGGTCTCTCCCCATATTCCTATCAACAGCAGCATATCTGTCTTCAATATTGGGAGCAGGTAGGCAGGGGTTCTTCGGTTTGTGTGTTTGTGTCATGCAGCACCGAGGTCAAGACAGAAGCCTCAGTCCATCTTCCTTAGAATGAACTTGGCACAAATGAGTTTGGAGTATTATACCCCAGCACCCACCCAACATTGACACGCAAGCCATCCATACTGACAACATCCACTTCATCTCAACCTTCCTACTATCAAAGCTGATGATGCTATCTCATATGGTATTTGAGTGCGCTCCTGTCCCGCTAGCCATGTAGACTTTGCTTACCTAATAAAGTACCCTTTGTTGATCGGTGTGATGTTAAGTTTGAATAAAATTACAAACACTGAACTTGGAATGTAATACATTTTATTCGCCCGTTGGATTGCTTGTCTGAGAGATATATTGACAGGATTATGGTTATAAGATGAGTTCACTGCAATAAGTCAGTGGTCCATCCATGGGCGTTTAGTTTAAGAATCTAATGAATTCCGGGGTTCCCAGTCTTGGTGCACTTTGATTATTAACACTGCAATAAGACACCTGGAAGCAATGGTTTGTAAAAGCTGTACTTTAAACATGCATATACTGTCAGCTGGGCTTTAATTATGATGAAATAAGTGAGAGCCTCTGTAGTGTTGTGTGATTATGTGCAGCAGGACCCTTGTGGTCCCATGCAGACTCCTTACAAAGTTACGTAATCAGTTGGGAGGTATTTGGGTGTGTCTGGGTGTGGTCAATAAAGTCTTTGACGCAATACGTTCAGCTAATTCTCGCAAAAAAAAGGCCTATGCAGATAAGCGCAGATGCACAAGGGACCCAGTTTTCGAAGAAGAAGACTGAGTCAAGCAAAAACAAAAAAGCAAGACTGACGCTCGGTTTGATGCAGATCTATTGAGAGTCCTCACAAGTAAAGGACATATGGTGACCGCTCAACGTCCCAGATTGTCAATTACAAGATATTCAGCCCATTTCAAACATCTACCTTCGATGTTTGCTGGCTCCAGGCCTCATTCGTGAAACAAGTCCACCTGAGCGCCCAAGTCAAGCATCTGAGTCTTCAGCTACGATGCCAGATGACAGTGCAACTCCTTCGCCTTGTATAACTCGATCTGGAAGATTGGTATGAGCACCTCGACGACTGATTGAGGAACTCTAATGTATAGCGGGCTGTAGTGGGCACTGGGCATTTCCCGGGGAGGCTGGAATAGTGGGGGCCGGTTTTACAGCAGTGAGGGCCAGTTTTGTTACTGGGGGGGTCAGTTTTGCAGTGGAGCTGCTATATCGGCCCCCAGTAACAAAAGTAGCAGTGCTTCAGACTTGCTGGTCCAACAAAACTGCCAGGGCTGCTTTGAGTTTCCAGTCCGGCCCTGAATGTACATATGTTGTCAGTATTTTTTAATTAACAAAGGGAGAGATGTAGTGTTGTGTGATCATGTGCAGCATGACACTTGTGGTCCTAGGCAGACTCCTTACAAAGTTATCTAATCAGTTGGGGGGTATATGGGTGTGTCTGGATGTGGTCAATAAAGTCTATGATGCAGTATGCTCAGTTAATGGTTGCATGCTGAAGAATAAAGACGTGTATTACTGAGTTCTGTGTGTGGCATCGTCATTTGTGAGCTCCAGAGCTGAGGTGGATGCTACAGTCTCTAAGGAGGGCTTCGTCTAATATCTAAAACCCCTTTAAAAGAAGTGTGGCTTATGAAAGTAGCAATGTCATCTAATACTTGAGGATTAGGCTTCCATGCCTCACAAAATGCATAACCAAAGCCTTTGTTTATGAGGAGAATAATTCCAATTGGTAATCAGAATGATATTTAGCAGTTTGTATGGCAAACGTATCCTAGGTCATTAGCAGTAATCCATTTAACATAGTTGATGTAAAACCCAAGTAGTACAATGCATTCAAGTTATGATTATTCACTGTTCAGTTACCACCTTGCAAATGAGGACCGCCCATCTGAAAACATGACATGCTAATGTTAAGTAGCAAAGTAAATAATTTGTGTTGTGATTACCCACCTCAGTGACACTCATTTTACCAACCTGAGAAGGAAGAAAGCTGCGTTGGCCTCAACACAATTTGAGCCTCTGAACTTCAAGTTAACTACTAAGCTACATTAATGGTTATATATGGTGGCCACGTGTATCAGCAGTTAAAATAGCTCAGAGGGTTTGGACACCTAATGAAAAGATGTTTTATTCTGCAAGTGTCAGATTATAGTAGTAAAAAGCTCAGGTAGTTAATGTCTCTGCTGCAGAGAACTAGAAGGCTGCTAGTTAGCTTGTCACAAAGATTCAGCTAGGACCTGCAATTCAAAATTCCTATGCTGGTAAGGCAGCTCAGTTTGTGATACACAAGGCAAAGGCCTGCATGCAATGTGAGTGGCACAAGTTCGCGACCCTGCAGAACTAATGCAAGCTTTCATTCATTTAAGTGTGATAAAATGGGTATACTAGAGATGGGTGCTAATCAGTGCTTAATTTGTAAAACAAAAATCAGTGTCAGGGCCCTCGCCAGGAGGCCACCTCAGCTTCCACCAGCCATTGCCTCTGCCAGTGGTACCAAAGACACCACAAACACAATTACTAACCATCACAGACAATTTAGACTATTCCAGGCCCCCAAAGCTATAACAACAGCATGGGCTGCAGGTATTAGTCATTTGTAATGTATATTTGATGAATAAACAACTGTTGTTGTGCTCATCTCTAAATTGGATAGAAAGCGCACCATGTGGCAGACTGTCAAAAGTGCTGGTGTTGACAATTAAGTGCCAGCGCCAGCACTGGAAACCACCAGCTCACATTAAGCACTGAAAGTGCCAAATTCATAGGAGTCACCCTAAACAAAAGGCTCAACTTACATTCTCAAATCAGCACCATGGCCAGAAATGTGTGATATCAACTGCATCTTCCCTGGGGAATCCGCCACTACGTTCCAGAGCAATTTCTGAAATCTTTTGCTCAAATACTGGTGCTCTCCAGAATTGACTATTGTAACTTTCTCTTGACTGGTCTCTCCAAGACCCATCTCACCCCCCCTCGAAGTCAACTTTACATACGGCAGCATGTTTAGTCTACGGGCCAAAGGGAATGACTACATCTCACCTATGCTGGTCACTCCCCGCTGGCTGCCCTCTGAAGCCAGAGCTATATACAAGATTGCTTGAATCACCCATAAGGACCTAAAGTACATCCACTCCCTGTTACCTGGTGGACAAACTTAAGGTATCTGGAGGACCTAGACCATTGCGAAATGCTGAAGTACTGTTGCTAATACCCCGACCTCTAAAAAGGAACGCTTCATGGGACAATCCTTCTCCGGAAATGTGACCAGAATATGAAACTCATTACCTCTGAACCTATGCACCAACACTGTAGTGACCAGGGTCAGGGGGCACTAGGACCCTGCACCCGCATGCTGGGAGGGACAGGAACCGGACACCACTTCCGGTCAGGGAGTGGGGAGGACAGTCCTGGACAGCGAGGGCACAAGCAAGGACATGCATGTGAGCGCAGCAACTACACAAAGAATAAAGAACAGACCGTAAGAATCCTTACCTGTCTCTGCGTCAATTCTATAGACACGACAACTGGCGACGAGAAGGTGGGATAAGGAGTCACCACCAGAAGTGCGTGCCTCGCCCACGACGTCCAAACGGAGCCAGGAGCCCACCCTGGTCCGCCGATCAACGAGACGTGGAATCGCGACGTCGGGAGTTCACCCGACTACAGAAGACGAAACCAGGAGCCTACCCTGGTCCGTCGGGCCCCAAAGAAAGAAGACGCGAAATCGGGAGCCCACCCCGATCGCGAGATAAACGGAGCCAGGAGCCCACCCTGGTCCGTGTACGAGCGCCTACAGCGACATCGGGAGCCCACCCCGGCCGCATCAACAAAGGTGAGGTGAGGGGAAAGCAAAAAAAAAAAAAGGCACCCTATCGTGGAGAAAGCTGCCCGCCGACTTTTTTTTTTTTAAAGAGAGCCCGAGCCTCCCGTGTGGAGATTTGAGCTGAAATCTCGCGAGAACTCGGCGGCCATCTTGGAGTCAGGCGGGACAGCCAATGAAGAGCTGAAGACCCGGCGGCCATCTTAGTCAGGCCATTCAACAGATAGCAAATCTCGCCCCTACAGAAGTCCCGGCGGCCATCTTAGAGTCAGGTGGGACAGCCAATGAGAGGCTAGAGAAGGCCAGGCGGCCATTTTAAAGTCAGGCAATAACAAAAAGCCATAGAAAAGAAGAAAAAAGGTGGAAATGAAAGGAAATTGCAACACGACGAGGAAACAAATAACAAAGTACAACAAAAGAAGACGGACACACAAAGAAAGGAAGGAATAACAACAAAATGACTGACGCAAGTGACAAGAATAGCGCGCAAGCAATATTTCGCAGACCACTACCTTTCAGCCTATCGGAACCACAGACAGGCATCAGGTGGGAAAGATGGATTAGGCAATTCAAAAGGTACATGCGCGCCACTGATATCGCAGAAGCAAAACATGTGGATCAATTTCTAAATTTCGTCGGGGATGAAGTGGGAGACCTGCTAATAACATTTCCCGCAGAGGAAAGAGCTACATACAAGGGACTGATAAAGTGCCTCAATGACAAATCTGACCCGCAAAGAAACATAGACTTCGAAAGGTACCCCTTCAACACCGCATGTCAAAGAGCAGAGGAGTCCCTCGACGACTTCGCAACAAGACTGCGAAAACTGGTCACGTACTGCGAGTTCGAGAAGTTCGACAACGAACAAGCAATACGACTGCGCATCATTGAAGGCTGTCAGTCAGTGGAGTTCTGGGCACGAATTCTGAAAGAGCCATCCTAACTAGAGAAAATACTGACCATGGCTCGAGCAGAAGCCAGAGCAACGACGCATGCCAGACAGATGGAACTCGGAAAAGAAAGAAGAGTGGAACAAGCGAACCGTCTAACTGGAAACGGCAAAAGGAGAGATGCCACACCGCCACCACCAAGAAGGAAGCATGAAAAAACGTGCTATAGGTGCGGGCTCGAGTTTCCACATGTCGTCGCATGCCCGGCAATGGGCCACAAATGCAGGAAATGCAACAGGGAAGATCATTTTGCAAGCGCCTGCATGAGTGGTCACTTCAAAAGTGAGCGAGGACGACCGGCTAGACCATGGACGGTGCCTAGCAGGTACGCAAGGCACATGGAAACAACAAATCGCAGCTCCTCAGCTGAATCAGAAGAAGCAGCCGCGCCAGAAGTGGTGGAACGGCTATATCTGATGTCGGATGCCCCAGTGGAAGATCAAATACCAGAACACATCAATCTTGTAGAGAAACATCAGATCAAGAAGACAGCGACAGTAGACATTGAAGTAGGGAGACACAATACACGTTTCGTGCTAGATAGTGGGGCTACATGCAACATCATGTGCATGTCAGAGTATGAGTAGATGAAAGTGAAGCCGCCACTATCACCGTCCACTGTCGATGTATTCACCTGGGGCTCGAGGACACCAGTAGCAAACATGGGGAAGTTTACAGAGACATTGACTTACAAAGAAAGATCAAGCACAGAGGAAATACATGTCCTACGGGGAGACCTTCCAGCACCCTGCCTGCTAAGCAACGTCACAGCGCAGGTGATGGGACTCCTAGCAATGACATACAGCATGTCAGAAAGACGGACCATCTTGCGAGAACATCCGGCCATACTACAAGGGCTAGGAAAACTAAAAGAAAGACAAATAACTTTGCATATCAATGAGGCGATAAAACCCGTGGCCCAACATCACCGACGAGTGCCCATACACTTGCAACCACAGGTGGAGGAAGAAATACAAAGCCTGCTGACCCAGGACATCATAGAGCCAGCAGATGGGCCGACCCCCTGGGTGTCGCCAATAGTGGCAGTGCCAAAAAAGAACACCTCGAAGATTCGCATATGTGTGGACATGAGAGTACCCAACAAAGCAATTGAGAGGGAAAGACACCCTGGACCCCACCTTAATGACATGATTAGCTGTCTCACGGGCGCATGCCGGTTCTCGAAACTAGACCTGTGCAAAGGATATCATCAGTTGGAGCTCGACCCGCAATCACGGTACATCACCACGTTCTCAACACACATGGGCCTGTTTCGTTACAAACGACTCAGTTTTGGCATATCATCAGCAGTGGAGATATTCTAAGAAATCATACGGCTAGTAATAAGGCCGGTAAAAAACAGTTTGAACTACAGTGACGACATCCTAGTATTCGGTCGTTCAGATGACGAACACGACAAGGCCTTACGTGAAGTCTGCAGACAGCTGGAACACGCAGGACTAACTCTAAATGAAGAGAAGTGCGAACTGGGGAGGAATGAACTGGTATTTTTCGGGCACATCTTCTCAAGGAATGGAATGAGGCCAGACCCCAGCAAGGTAGAAACACTGGAAAAGGAAAGTCCTCCAACAGACGTCGCAGAAGTAAGGTCATTTCTGGGTCTTGCCAGCTACTGTGCTCGGTACATAAAAGACTTCGCCACAGTGAGCACACCGCTGAGGGACCTAACAAAGCAGGGTCAAAAATTCATCTGGACACAAGAATGCAGTCGGGCATTTGAGGCCATCAGACATGCCGTGGTGGCTGTGGATAATCTTGCATACTTTGACCCATTGCTATGCACCGAGCTAACAGTGGACGCCAGCCCGGTAGGATTAGGAGCAATCCTAGCACAACACATGCTGGGTAGAGATTCCCCCAGGAAAATTGTCGCGTATGCCAGCAAAAGCTTCTCCGACATAGAAAGGGCATACTCCCAGCCAGAGAAGGAAAGCCTAGCCGTGGTATGGGCGTGTGAACACTACCACATGTTCATCTACGGAAAACCATTTACCATCATAACAGACCATCAGGCCCTAGTGACAATATACGGCAATCCAAAAGCAAAGATACCGCCCCGCATTGAACGATGGGGCATAAGACTGATGGATTATGACTTCAAGATCGTGCACAAGCCAGGGAAGGAACACAACCCGGCTGATTACATGTCACGGCACCCCTTGCCGCAGGCACAAGAAAGCGCATCAATGGCTGAGGAATACCTCAATTTTGTGCTAAAACAGAACACCCCTGCACCAATAACACTAACACAGCTAGAGCAAGAAACAGCAAGGGACGCCACAATCCAGGCAGTCAAAATGACGACACGACAGCAAAGATGGAGACACATCAACAACAACAGTGCCTTGGGAGAAGGAGTTAACAAGGAAGAAATGCTGGCATTCAAAAAGATAAATGAAGAACTATCAGAAACTGAAAAAGGAATAATAATGAGGGGGAACAAGGATAGTCATGCCAAGTGCACTACGTCGGCAGACTGTAAACTTGGCTCATGAATCCCACAGAGGAATGGTAGCAACAAAAAAGATGCTTCGGGAGAAGGTATGGTTCCCTGGGCTGGATAGACTGGTGGAGAACACCATCTTAAATTGCCACACATGCCAAATAACAGGACGACCAGCAAAACCGGAACAGCTACAGATGTCGGAGCTTCCAGAGGCAGTGTGGACAACATTGGCAGCAGACTTCTATGGGCCACTGGACACGGGAAACTACTTGCTCATGGTCATTGACGAATACTCCAGATTCCCCATAGTGCGACAAGTCTCGTCAACATCAGCGACCGCGACGTTGCCAGTACTGGATGACATATTTGCAGCCTGGGGTTCCCCACAGACCTTAAAGACAGACACTGGTCCTCCCTTCTCAGGGGAGGAATTTCGCAAGTTCATGGACTACTTAGGCATTCACCATCGGAAAATAACTCCTCTGTGGCCACAAGCGAATGGCATGGTGGAGAGGTTTATGGGGAACATAAAGAAGGCAGTCCAAAGAGCAAAGTTAGCGCAGATCTCCATAGGACAAGAACTTTGTCAAATACTAAGAGACTATCGAAACACTCCCCACAGCTCCACGGGACGATGTCCAGCCGAACTAGTGCTGGGAAGGACAAGTAGAACGAGACTACCACAACTAGAGGCAAAATTGCCACTGGAACACAGCAGTATCGCTGTCAGAGAGCAGGAGGCGAAGGAAAAGATGTAAACATATGCAGACGCTAGGAGACATGCCACTCCGTCGCACCTTAAGCAAGGGGACTCAGTGGTGGTGCGTCAGCGGCAAGTGAGAAAATCTGTCAGTGCATTTTCAAGTGAACTGCTAACGATAACAAGCGTCAAGGGGTCAATGATTACAGCTGCGTCTGGCCCATACCGGATAACCAGGAATAAGTCTCACTTCAAGGGACTAAAGACCATGGATGGAAACGGGGAGGACACAGCAGCAGAGAACAGTGAAATACATGAAAGAGAGGAAGTTATGGACGCGAACGGAAGAAGGACATACAACGGTGAGAGACAAGAAGAGGGATCACAGAAGGGAACGGAAGGAACATGTCCGAAAAAAGTGAGCAAAAGGCCAACAAGACTGATCGAAGAAATGTAATGATGGGGATAAGGACAATCTCTCTCTCTCTATCTCCCTTTCCTCTCATCATTTTCTTTCGACGGAAGGGGGAGATGTAGTGACCAGGGTCAGGGGGCACTAGGACCCTGCACCCGCATGCTGGGAGGGACAGGAACCGGACACCACTTCCGGTCAGGGAGTGGGGAGGGCAGTCCTGGACAGCGAGGGCACGAGCAAGGACGTGCATGTGAGCGCAGCAACTACACAAAGAATAAAGAACAGACTGTAAGAATCCTTACCTGTCTCTGCGTGAATTCTGTAGACACGACAAACACCTCACTGACGATCTTCAAAATGGAACTGAAAGCCCTTCTCCTTCGAAGACAATTTAGCTAAAGACACCTTAGCTGACCTCTGCAATGGGAACATGCTCGCTCACTTCTATGGCATAGACCTTGCAATTTACTGCACCACCTCCATTTCATTATACGCTACCCGGAACATGGCACCAGTGGACAATCTAGTCACTGCTGCAACTCATACTACCCACTTCTCAAACAATTTTAATTCTGTGCCTTTTGTAATGATTTGCTATTTTGTAATTTGGTACCTTGTGTAAAGATCTACGCTTGTTGTCAACTGTTACTTTGTAAATCTGGACCGTATGTAATGATCTATGTGTATTGCTAAGTACTGTAGCCGCATACATATTAAAAATAAATATTCCTTTACAAATTAAGCACGGTTTATTAATAGTTTAGGTAACTGCAAGATACATTTAATGTAGTTCCAGTCTGTATTTATGGCTTTAAATGTATTTTTCAACCTAAAAAATTATCAGATTGTGAGGATTTTCCTTTCTCTTTATACCTGTCTTGGCGAGAACACACCGGCCAGACCGGTACAGTAAAATACTGGTCAGGTGGCACCGGTCCGTTGTGTTGTTGGTGACATGGAGTCATCTGGTAACTTTAACGAGGAGGGAAGTAAAAAAAGATTTTAAATAACCATTTTGGCTAAACCTGACAAGTTTTCTTAAAGGATTGTTAGCATCGGTGTGCCTGTATCGCGACAAGTAACCATCACTTGGCGCGGCAAGCTCACGATGAAACTATGCCTCTCTCCGGGCGTCTCAGGTGTCCGTCTCTTCCTCTGGGTTGGGGCCGGAGCTTGACAGACACCGAGCTGCGCCAATGGGCGGCGAGGGCGTCTCTTTGCACACTATTGTTGATCCGCAATAACACAGAAACAAAACGAAAGTATCTACTCGCAGCGAATAGTCTGCTGAGCTCCTGGACGTGTGACTGCCAGGCGGCTGAGGCCCCGGGAAGAGGTAGCAGGGAGCCGGACTGAGCGTTGCGCCCGCTGGTCCGCCATGGCGCTGTTGGAGCTGTTCACTACCTTTGATTTCCAGAGAGACGTGCTGCCCCTGGACCCGAGCCCGGGGACCGACGGCCGCCAGCAGCCCTCAGGTAACAGGAAACTGTCAGGAAAGGATGACAGGCGGTAGTCTTAGTTGAAGCAGAGGGGTAGCAGAGAGTAGGGGATTGTCAGTGTACACGTGACAATTGGATAGAGTTTACATGTAAAATAACTGCCCATTAGGCTAAATTCCATGTGTGTAACATTTATCAGGGACTGTATTTTAAGTCAGCCGCTCATGCATTATGGGACTTGTAGTTTTTAATATCCCACTAATAGTTGCTGAAGGCCACCGTGTATGACGCCCTCAGGCAATACTGGCTTTTCGCAACTTGTAGTTTCGCTTTTTACACTATAAATGTGGACAGCTTGTTAAGTAACGTTGGCTTTAAAAGCCAGGACTATCTGAAAGTGTGTCGCGCGTGATACGGCTCACTTGACTTGCACGAATTTAAGAGCACTTTAACGAGGAAACGTTAAACTACCTTTTCCAGGCTGCAAAGTGGTATTGGGTGTACAACTAAGCCTGCAGAAGGTGTGACACATGACAAGTCGTGTTTTTCCCCCTCATAAATACTGTCTTAGGTACCTGAGAATTATGAGACAAAATGGAACAAGGCCCAGCATGCAGTTTGCTGTTGGCTACAACATACGACATGCGAAGGGGCCGGGGTCCGCCCTGCTGCTTTCTTCCTGATACAAAGGGCTCTCAGTGTACTGTTTAGAGTGGCCACGCTCCAGTGAACACAGTTTACATTGTAAAACGCAGGAACCTGGCGCCCTTAAGGATTTCCTGGCAAAATTTGCTTTCCGCATCCCTTCCGTGCGCGTGGGGTGTCATTTATCGAGGTCTGAACGGTTCAGACTGAAGCTTTAAAGGCCAGTTCTGCGTCTGTGAGTGCCCCGTCCAGTTTTTAGTGGTTTGAGGATTACAGTCATGCTTTACTCAGGTTTCGTGTACATTTCGAAATTGCACCATACTTCCTTACGTCAGTTCTTACGTTCAGGGATTTTTGAAAGATAGAAATGTGTGAATTTACAGCGGCCAATCAGGATAGAAGTGGTGAAAAGGCTAACTTTTAAAGGTCATATTGGAGATGCAACTAGTTCGGATGCACGGTGTGAGAACCAGGACAGTGCCTGTAGTCCCGTAGAGCGCGTGCTGCTTCAAGACTGTGCAAATTAAAAGACCTCGGGGTGCTACATGCCACAAGCTGCTGTGAGGATGACGTCGTCTCTGAGAACGCCGATTTTGGGCTACAAGTAACTGTCTATTTGTGTCGTCTGCTGGTACATACAGCAGCTGTGGTGGTTGGGCCAGGAAAAAAAACTGCTGAGGCACGGGTCTCATTTTAAAGATGTCCCTGTTTGTTCCATAATGCTCTACGTTCGCCCAGTAATCCTGCCAAGTCAAGAGGATAACACATTGCAATACCCGGGTCCCTTTAGCTGTACTTCCTGGCTTAATTCCCCTTGGGAACACCCTGTGCCTTTCAAGGCTTGCTATTTTTTATTTAATTTTTTATTTATAAGGTTTTATATAGCGCGAACATGACCTATCAGGGTATCAGGGCGCTGTACATGAAAGCAAGCAATTTAACCAGTAGAAGAATGAAGAATAGCCCAGTTAATGTGAGGTACACAGCAGTATAAAATGCATTGTAGGACATTACAAAACAGTGCAGTAAACAGGAAGTACAGATTGTTTGGGTGATTTCAGGACTATTCTTGCAAGTAGCTATTCAGGCACAACCCTTTGACCTCTTTTTTTAATGTGGCGATCGAGGGGTTAGTTCTGATTTTGGTAGGAAGAGAGTTCCATATTCTTGGAGACAGACCAGAGAAGGATCGGGTAAAAGTTCTCTTTTTGTTGAATTTTTGATTATTCGAACTTCTTAGGGCTCGGTTCAAACCAGATAGTTTAAGTTTTTTTGCCAGGTAGACTGGAGTGTTGTAGTGTAGCGCTTTGTGTGTCAGGCAGGCTATCATGAAACAAATCCTTGCTTCGAGAGGGAGCCACTTGAGTTGAATTGGGTCCAGCTTGATGTGATCACATTTTCTAGAACCTGTGATGAGTCTGGCCACAGAGTTCAGGGTAGCCCTTAAAGGGGCCAGACTAGCTTTGGGAAGCCCAGCCAGGGTCACAATTCCATAATCCAAGCAGGAGATAACAATGGACTGAACTGCTAACTGCATATCATCGGGAGGCAGGAACTGTTTGATTTTCCTTAAAGTATTGAGTTGATGATTGGCTCCTCTAGTTGTTGCACTGATGTGGTCTTTCATGCTATATATTAACCATGAAAACATCAGTCATAATATTGGGTACATTTACCCGTACTAGTGAGAATATCCCCCTTATTTAACTACTCATTACACTGTGCCTGGTAATGCCAATTTGCCTGGATACCATCAGTGGCTGGCCTTATCCCTCTCCGTATCCCATGTGAGACGATTTCCTACCAAATGATTTCAGATTGGCCGAGTAGAGCCACCAAATTGACAGTATCTCACTTTTACCCCCACCCAACTTTGCACCACTTTGACAAGACAGCTTGATACGTTTTAAAGAATTCAAGGCAACGACAGTTGTTGCTGGAGGTCTTGATGTCGCAAGGTGCTTAATGGCGGCAGCGATCTGTGGCTCTCTGATCAGCACTTCTATCTCAAGTGCCTGATCACGTGAAAGCTTTTGCCCCCTAGTAGATGTCAAGAACTGATCTATACGGCCAGTGTCAACTATGTGTGGTTTGGGTACTACTGCTGTTAGTATATCTGCTTGTCTGTGCAAATGATGTACATCCGGGTGATGAATGGTTGCAAAGGCCATTGTGCCCAACAGCTTGAATCAGTTCTGATGATAAATAGCTGGACTGCCCCTCTCCATGTGTCTTTGAGCGATCTACTCTCTGTAATCCTGCTTTGTTAGCCACTTACTAAGATCAGTGTGTGTGATTTTGTCTCTTGTGTACCACGTCCTGCCTTAAGAGTCTGATTTGACTGCCCAAGGTACCGCGCACACACATCAGTATGAGTTTTGATGCAGATACCTCTTATATTTACACCTTTAAAGACTTCTCATTCGATCAAAGGGTCTGAGGAATCTCTCCCTTCATTGGTGTCAAAATAGTATTGAATTCATCCACAATTGCGCCCCTCTATACAGCATCCTCCACTGCAGGCACTTGCAAGCGTCACCAAGGGATCCTGGCCCACATAGGACCTCACTGCAGAGAGGTTACAATGGGTTGTGATCAAACAATGAGGTATTCCATCATCTGTAGGTTTCTCATGAAATTAGGTGAAGCTTTGAGCCTATGGATGCACGTATGCAGGTCATGAAGGAGAGAGTAGTGCGAGTGTTCCCTGGGTGGGATGCCCTCAAACATAGGTCAAGCCCCAGTCACGTGCCCATCTGGGTAGTTGATCCGTAACTTTCTGTGTTGGTGATCCAGGGATAGGATCTATCTAATACAGTGTCCAGTGTGCAATTGAAATCCCTCCCACCACCCCCCATTTAAGAAGGGCTCATGAAGAGCCTTGGCGACAGATGTGGAGATTGTGTACAAATGTGTGACTTGGCCTGAGTTAGGAGAGTAAAGACCCAGGGTATGTACTTTGCTACCATCCAACAGGCCTGACACATACACAAACCTTCCTTCTGTGTTGATTCGTTGTGTCCCTAATAAGAAAGGGACCCCCAGGCACACCTATATGAGGACCCCTGTGGTGTAAGTAGTGTAAAACATTTGGCTCTTCCACTGACTGTGGAGCCTCTGACCTTGGTAGGTGTGCCTCTTGCAGAAGAGCAATGTGCACGTTGGGCCTCTTCAAGTACATTTGCACGGGGTCACTTTTAGTTATTTACTCTTGCCCTCTAATGCTCCCCATAAACACAGTGTACATGTTGTTTGTGAAGCCAGGAGTAGAGGTTTTCCCAAGGAAGCACCCTGCTATCTGACGCGCTTCCTCATAATGCTTTACCAGCCTACCGTCCACCTCTGCCTGCCGAATGGCGTCTACTGGAGAAAACACTTTCTGTGAATGCCCCATTGGCATGAACCTGTGTGGAGCTGTGATGACTCATGAGCAGAAAAACCAGAACTGTTCACATGCCAAACTGTAAAACCCTCCCCAGGGCTGGACCCAAGACTGTCAGTTGCCGAAACATATATGCGCCCTATGACCACCGGCTAGTCGAGAAGAGGAAAGGAGGAAGTGGAGAGGGATGTTTGTGTCACTGAGTGTGATGAAGGACTTGAGTCACTGCTGAGTGCCTGGACGTGAGGATCAACAACACGTGATCAAATGGGGAGCCTTATGGTGCCAAAGGGGGGGGGGGGGCGTTCCTGCCGCCATTGTACCAGGCCAGCTGATGCTTTGCCCCTTGATGCTGATGCAGCACCGGTGTATCCATCTGTTTTCTTGGGGTCATTGACACTGTAGTCAGTGCACTTCACTCAGTGCCTTTATTTCTGTTATAAAGTCTGTACTGTGACCCAGGAGAGAAGCTATGCTCCCACAGCCCGGCTGCAGAGCCCCTCCTCACCCGTTGGGCTTCAAATCAGAGCTTCTTCTGTTTTGTGAGTTCACTTTAGGTTGCTTGCTTACGTCATTGCTGCAGGAAGTCAAAGCACGGTTTCCGTCATCGCTGCTAGAGTTGTCCAATCAAGGCACGTGGACTCCGTGCGTATTGTCTCCAAAGCCATTGCTCCTGAAGAGCTGCTCGCTCGGATTCGATGCGCACTTGCTTCCTGCTGCTCAGACGAGAAGTCGTGTCTGAGCCAAGGCCCTCGACATCCCAGCTCTGCGGGTCATCCACCGGGAACGAGGTGCTGTTCAGTCCCAGCGACCGCCGGTTCAGGGAAGGAGGACTTGTTTTCAGTCATTATTCTGAGTATGGATGAGAAAAGGAGCGCGTATTTGAAACCAGTGTCTCCAAGTCTGCCTTTCACTCCCGTGAAGGACGCTCTGTGGCGCTGCACCGCCAGGGTGCAACCAGGAAGAATCAGGACTCTGATATAATCGTCCGTGGAATTTCCTCCTTCCTGGATACCTGTAGGATACAGTTGTGGTCTTTGAAATGCAGCTGCCTGGCCACGATGCCTCTAGGTGTGCCAAAAGCCCGCCCAATGGAAAAGAATTGGGACCAACTATGGGGTGCCACTGTGGTGAAGATCCAATCTCCCAGAAAGCTCACATGTCACGGTTTTCAGTCTCCTTGGGAATGCCCAGCTCACACATTTTGCTAGTATAGTGTCCCCCCCGCCTCCTGTGTTCCGCCTTCCAGACAGCCAGCGCAATCATACACACAAGGCTGGAGATCTGATGTCCATTGTTGCAGCAACTGCACCAAGCTCTTCGTCCGAGAGACTGTCTCTTTTGGTTTTCTCTGGACCTCATGCACTAGGCGTAAGTGGATAGCAACCACGTTCATTTTGGCTTCGAGGAACCTTCTAGTGGAGCCAACTGCTGCCAGAATCATGCCCAGTTTATCCTTTTTTCCCCCCTCAGTCTTTCGTGAGAGAGCCTCGCGCGCCCAGGCAGTGCAGTCTGGCTTTTCAGGGTTGTTGCCAGGGTGTGGTACAGACGGGGGTTTGGATGCTTTGGGTTTCTCCATCGTTGTGGAACTAGATTTCCAATCACTGGTTGCAGGCAGCCTGTGAGGCCGGCACCAGGCCAATGGCAGGTGTCAGTTGAGGTCAGTGTGACAGTGCAGGTAAACCTGTAGTAGTTCGTTGTATCTACGTGTGGGTTGCCCCTTGCCAAATGTTGCAAATAGTAAACCGCGTGGATGGTGGCAGTGCCAGCAACCAATGAGTGGCGCCGCAGTGTCCTTTGATGGGGCCTGTGAGGGAGGGTTAAGGATGGCATAAATGTGTTTCATTAGTGGAGAATACGGGTCTGGGATGCAGCCCACACACGAGTGTCCAATGCCCTCACTGCCATCGTGGCACCAGGCGGCCTCCATGCAGGTGGCACTGACAATTCCCCAGCAAACCGCTCAGCGCAGCCAATGTCCGTACATTTCCTCCCCGCTGCCTCATTCCTGGGCACTGCTCCAGGCTCTGTCTCTCCCTACTGCGTGCCTCTGCATTCACCCTAGTTCAGCAGTTTAGTCCGGGCTGTGAGGCCCGCCACACCAGGCCCAGCCACCCCCAGCAGGCAGCTGCGAGGACCGCGTGCAGTGTTTGGCCAGGGACAGTGCAGGAAGTGCCCCAGGCACACCACCGCTTTGATGCCCAATACGGGCTGGACAGTGGTGGTGGTGGTGAACGAACTTGAAAGGGTGTCAGTGATTAATTTGTAAAGCAATAAGTGCCAGGGCCCTTGTCAGGAGGTCACTGCAGCTTGCCCCACCCATTGCTGTGCAAATGAGAGTACCAACACAATTACTAACCTTCACACTCCTACAGGTGCGACAATTCAGACTATTCCAGGCCCTCAAAGCCATACGAATCGTTTGGGAGGCATATTGGTAGTTTTTCATGTATTTTGAATTAATAAACAACTGTCGTTGGCACATTTCTAAATAGGACAAACAGCGCCACCACGTGGCAGACTGTCAAAAGTGCTGTTCTTAAAAATTAAGAGCCGGTGTTGACAAGTGCCGGTGGCGGGTACCGGAAACCACCTGCTCCAATTAAGCACTGCAGGGTGTTGGCCACTGTTTACCTGCTAGCCCCGGGGTACCGCCTCCACCTCGTGGCCCGTGCGCAGCCCAGTCCACTTCACGGCCCAGGTGTGGGTGATCAGCCCTTCAGACACTAGATCACGAGCCCCAGGCACACTACGCCCCCCGCATGCTAGTGACCCCCAGGGGCCCATGAAGAGACCGATGCTGGCAGGTGAACGCAGTGGATAGGCAGGGTGCGCTCAAGTTGCGGCCCCCATCCTGCCCCTTTGGCCATGCCCACACTTGTCACAGTGTCTCGCTCTTGTAGTGAAATGGGAGACTTCTCCTGCTGGAAGTGAGATCACTCCCCCCACGTAAATAAGCAGAGTCTTTGGATTCCTTTACAGTTCAAAACATTTGTAATATCAATGAATCTTTGATGCACATGGAACACATAAACAAAAACAATTTTTTGGCGGTATCAAAAACTTTTTACTTTTCTTTTCATCAAAACAATGCACATAATCAAAACTACAAATGAGGGCTGTCTAATTATTCAAAAGGCGGAACGACGCAAGTGACATAAATTTACAGTGAATAAAGTGCCCAAGTGAAGGACGGTGACTGAGGTATACAGTGAAATATAAATCCCTAGACAATTATGGAGTTACTAATGTTATAAATCTCTAAATATATACGTCCATTAGATACACATTATTTGTGAACTCAGTGTAACAATCCGCTGAAAAAATTAAAAATTACAATTTTAATTTGTGGTAGTTAAAAATATAGTTTATTACAATCTTGAATACAATTCATAAAATAACACTTCATACTATACTTTGTATGTAGTTAGCATATAAATACATATACTCAATTGTATAAAAACAAACAGTTCTCTTCAACCGATCACATAAAATACACAGATTTAAACTGTGGCAGAAAAAGGTTTTTGTCTTCGCGCGTGATGCAGCGCGTACAATAAAAACTATTCTCCTCCTAGGTTACTTATAGGTCATCCAGGGGCAAACTATATTTCTCATATCCACATGACGATGGGGCCCATAAACATCGTCTAACACACACGCACACTCCTGGATTTCCTTTACACCTTTGTGAAATTCTGTACTCCTAGGAGAAGCATGAGAACTTAATGGAGAACACCTTTTTATGTACCGCTGGAAGAGCCAGGATATCTTATTACCTTATTTTGTCCCTTTATTTTAGTTATTTCTTAAGATATTCCTGCTCATTATTTGTCGATGAATCATTCATTTAAGAAATTAGTTCATAGTGATTAAGACCAGCTGAATCACAATAAACAATTTCCTATGTCACAATCATTTAGGAAAATAACCACTGAGTCATTTTGAGTTTAAAGAATCTTAAATTTTATATAATTTTAAAAGCATGGAAAGAATTTTTAATACTTTATTCAATTATTCAATCTTAAATTCACAATTTTATTAAACATAATCAATTTATTGCAGAAAGGAAATTTTTGTCATGAAGCCAAAACCCTAATTACCTGCCTAGCTTCCTAATTTAGCCTAATGATTTCTAACCTAAGGTAGGAATTAGAAATAGCCTGATTCTCATACTCAACTGTAAAATTAAGACAGCAACAGCAACTTCAGCTCGTCAGCATCAGCTACCTGCAACCCGTCTCCTCTAACAGTCTTTCAGCATCTCCCGCTCAATAAGGGATCGATCAGGACCACCCAGCACTGGAAGCCACCAACACGACTCTTCAACTCCTCTCCTGACTGTGACTGCAACCACGACTGACATCAATTCTGACTGGAACTTGTGTCCCCTCCCACTAAGAGTAGGCCCTCTTATACCCTAATTCTAACTTTGCTAACTAACTGTTGCAACATTAATATCACGCTTTTCTTTCATTGGTCCATGCATGTCAGCTTATTCATTCTTTAATCAAGTTCTCTTGGATTCAAGGGTCCTTGGATCATTTCCTTTCCCATACGCTTAAACATTTCCATCCGATTCGATCAGTTCATTTGTAACTTCTTTCGACACATTCGAGAACTCCGCAGTCATTGTCCTTTCTCTTAGACTTGTTTCTCACGGGCTCTCCACTGATCATCATGCCACACTATCAGTTCAATTAGGTCACACCAGCCTTGACCGTTTCTTGCATCCTAGCCTCTCAGAGACATCACGAGGTTCCAGATTTCTTCAATCTCATCCCGTACCACGTGTCCCCTTGCGCCTGCGCACATCTTCCCACTGGCGGCCATTTTATATCGCCACTCGGTTCTACTTTAGAAGCACTAATTTGAGGCAAATAAAACATAATTAAAATAGAGAAAAATATCCCTTTCGTTTCCCTCCCGTCTACGTACCCCAATTAGTCGTTACCTAGCAGAAAGCAACATTTAAGCTGTTCCTTACTTACCATCACTATTTGTTTTTGCAACGACACGTTTTATTTCTATGAAGCACAATAACATGCATTTATTTTTATTAGTACGCATTTATTTTTACGTTATAATTAGACACATAGACATTTATTAATAGATTATTTAGCACACACATTGGCATATTACCATTCCCACACATACGGTGTTGATAGAACATTTTATCTAATTAATTATAAAATTTGTTAGGGGTTAAATTTTTTATTTTTACTGCTCCATCAATCCCCCCTTTGGTGATTTTTAAATCACCACATAAAACCCAAGTCATACTTCTTTTCAGGCAGCATGTCTTTCATCCTTTGCTTTCTGTTATTTATACATCTGTTTCTTCTTCATCTTGCCTTTTAGTCTCTTTGTACATGCTTTCTTTCATTTTCTCCAACTCAATTTCACCCATTTCTCTCTCTCTTTCTCTCATTAATCTGTTATTTCTTCTTATCTTATTCTGTCTTACTTTTCTCTTTATACATGTTATTACTATTTTCAACATCATGGCTAATAATATTACTATAGTTGCTACTATTATAACTTTCCCTATCACTAGTCTACTCATCCTAGTTAACCAATTTGCTACTGAGGAAAACCCTCTACCAAGTTTTCCCAAAACACTTTCAACCTCCAGTGGAACTAGTTCTTTGTGCAAACTTGTAATATTTGTAATATACTTCTGTATATTTTCACTGTTATCAGGAATGTAAGTACAACAATGTTGGACTTTCAACATTCCACAGACTCCACCCTCTTTGCCAAAAGAATATCAAGGGCAAGCCGATTTTGCATCACCATAGCTCTCATGGCAACCATTTCGGTATTTACCATTAAGAACCCTCCCGCAGTATCTGTAGATAAACGATCTACTACTGTGGATAACTTCCGAATTTTAAATACATTCAAAGATATTCCCACTGCTGGTATCAATGCTCCAAAAATATCACCTACAATTTCTGAAAAACTTTCCCTCTTTCTACGTGTAAATCTATTAATCATCTTGTATGTTCCCTTTTCTTCTCTGTCCATGTGAAATTTTTTTGGAAAGACCAGGCCTACATAGCAAGTTCCATACCAATGGTCCGGTAACCTGTAATAAGCTCTATTCCCACAAATATAATAGATACCTGGAAATATTGGGTCTTTTCCACCTTTGAATCCCCAACCTCCCAGAATTTGATAATTGTCATGGCAGATACTGGAACCTACAAAGTAATTGTCATAGACTGTCTTATTTCTCTTAATGCACAACTTTCCTGTTTGCGGCCAGTCTAATGTCATTGCTGCATTTATCTTTTTCCCTTCATGATTTCCTTCCTCAAACGTCCATAAGCGTTTTCCTTCCTCTTTATTGCTTCTTTCTGAAATTTCATTCTTCTTTCTTCAACCATATCTAAAAATACCTTTTCTTCTTTCTTTAACTCACAGGTAAGGTTGTTACTAACTATTTCTTCTAACATTAATTTTCTATGTTCTAAAAAGAATTCTCCTAAAACTTTTGCTGGTTTTACTTTGTTAAGTTCTGGTACTACTGGAATGTTTGCAAAAATCTTATCTATATCAGTATAATAAGATTCTAATCTACCTGTTTTATAAAATAAACTTGCTATTACACTACATGTTATTCCATAAGTCAAAGGTAGGTGATGATAAGTCACACCTTCGGATACTGATGCAGGCAACTGCATACAAACATAACAATCTCTTACTTCCATTGTTTTTACGTACTCATACAACAACTTTGTAAAAACATTCTTTGAGAAATCTGTTACTGACCTATCCTTATGCAACTCTGCACTACTTCTTAAAATAACTGGTTCTTTAATATTAGTTTCTTTTTCTGGTTTAGTATCATTCTTTGCTTCTATCACAGCTACACTAATAGGAATTGTGATTGCTAAAACTATCCATATGGTCATTAATAACCCTGTACAAAAACAGCACATTTTGCACCATCTCTTTATAAATTCACATTTATCTCTTCTATCCCTATTATTTTCCATTTTTCTTTTTCTATTTGTTAAGTTTCAGAAAATTGTGTCACTACACCTCAGAAATGACTTAGATGCCACTCTGCTTTCAAAAAGTCTTTGCTTGGTACTTTCTTTAATTCTCTCCAGAATTCTTTCGTTGTCACATCTGGTGATTTGTCACGTCCAGTAAATTTGTCACGTCCGGCAGAAGCACTATCAGTCTTCACTTCAGTTTTGTTGCATCTCACCTTTTCCCATCCGACTTCTCAGTCTCTGGTTTCCGTGAGTGTTTTCTTCTTCTTCTTTGTAATCAGTTAGTGCAATATACAGCCACTCAGGTGACTTAAATTTTGAATTCACTTTCTTTGTCCTTTTGGACTTTTGTAATCTTTTTCCACTGGGTTTTTCTTGCCCCTTTTGACTTGTTACTTCATTTACTTGTTCAGCATCTTCGTCTTCCGCTCTTATTATTCTATATCTCAATTTTCTGACATAGCTGTTGGGCCAATTATCTCCTTTTCTTGGCCTTTTGGCTTCACCTTCTCTTTCTTCTCTTTCTGATTTCCAATTTCTTTTTCTTGATTCAGTCTTTGCTTTTTCCTCTCCTCCACTTTCTTCTGTTTCTGTTTCAACTGTCTCACTATTGTCTCTTATTTTGAAACTTATAATCTCGTCATCTCCTACTGGTGGATCTGTCTTCTCCTTTTTGTTTTCCCTTATTACTGTCCCTCCTCGGGGTTCTTCCGATTTGGTGTTTTTCTCCTTTTCTGTTTCTAAATTTCCCTGTGTTCTCCTGTTTCTCTATCTATCCCTATTGCTCCTCGGGGTTCTTCTCGATTTTCTAACTTTTTGTGTACTTCTTTCCCTACTTCATCTATTAATATTGTTTCTGAAGGATTTCCACCATAACTTGTACTTGGTTGTTCATCTAACTCAATTTCTTGCTCAGTTTCTTCTCTAATTGGTTTATAACCCCAAGTTCTCTTTCGGAATTCTTCCCAGTTTGCAGCTGAATCATCAGATCCTGAAGTTGTGTCAGATATTTCCAGATGTCGACTTACAGGTCGATCTTCAAGTTCTGGCACCCTTTCTTTTATCTTGGTTGTCCCAGCCGTTAAACTTTTATCCCACACTTCCAGACGCCGACTCACATGTCGATCTGTAGGTTCTGGAATTCTGATTGTGTGGCTGGCATGAACTCCAGTTCTTCACTCCTGCACACTTGACAGCAGTCGTTGTTACTAGGATTACCTGTCTTGGCTCATCCCAACGTGGAACTAGACAGTTTCTTCTCTTGTGGACTTTTATGCGGACCCAGTCTCCTGGATTCAAGTCGTGGGCTGGTTTTCTTTCAAGAGTGGTCGCATCCGGTCCAACCTGATGAAACACAGAATGCACCACATCAGCCAGTCCCTTGCAATAATCCAGTACTAGATCATCAGTTATAGTTAATAACTTGTTGACAGGTACGTGTGCTTGTCTCATTGCTCGTCCCATGATCATCTCATGAGGACTGAGTCCCGTTTTCTTTTCTGGGATGCTTCTGATGGTCATCAGAACAAGAGGCAGTGCATCCGGCCATTTGAGTCCTGTAGCTTGACACATTTTTCCTAATCTGTTTTTAATTGTTCCATTAATCTGCTCTACTACCCCAGAAGCCTCTGGTCTGTAGGCACAATGCAATTTTTGTTTAATACTCAGAGCTTCACAAATCAATTGGATCAACTCATTTTGGAAATGTGTTCCTCTATCTGTCTCAACCGTGACTGGAAAACCATACCTTGGAATGAACTCTCGCAGCATAAGTTTTGCCACTGTTGTTCCATCATTCCTTCTTGTGGGGTATGCCTCCACCCAACGAGAGAACAAACAGACGACCACTAGAACATATCTTAATCTGTTACTAGGGGGCATCTCAATAAAGTCCATCTGTATTCTTGTGAATGGACCTCCTTCTCGTCCTATTGTTCCTAGACTCACTACGGTTTTTCTTCCTGGGTTAAACTGTTGACAAATAAGACATCTTTGACAAAGACTTTCCGCAATGGATCTGAATTTTGGGTTATACCAGGTTTGTCTAAAAAGTCTGATCATTGCATCTCTCCCAATATGAGCTTGTCCATGGTACATCCGTGCCATGTCTGCAATCATGCTATCAGGCATAACTGGTCTTTCATCTCTGTATACCCACACACCATTATTTTCCTGTCTTCTACATCCTGCTTGTATCCAGTAATCTTTTTCCTCATCTCTCGCTGTTTCTTGTAACTGCCTTACTTCATCCCATGTTTCAACAGTATTAGTGAAAAGCAAAGGACAAGAGACATGCTCCCTTTCTCTATTTTTGTTCAGGGACGCCATGTTTTCTGCACAATATCTAGCGATCTCATCAGCATAATTATTGCCGACCGCTATGTAATCTTCGTTTTTCTTATGCGCCTTGCATTTCACTACAGCTATTTGTTTAGGCAACTGTATCGCCTCAAGCAGTTTTTTAACATACTCTCCATTTCTGATAGGTGTTCCTGCAGATGTCAAAAATCCTCTTTGTGACCAAATCTGACCAAAATCATGTACGATGCCGAAACCATATTGGCTATCGGTCACAATCGTGATTCGTACATTTTTCCCCAATTTACATGCTTGAATCAAAGCAATTAGTTCCGCAACTTGGGCAGACCTAACTCCTTTCAGACAAGACGCTTCCATCACAGTTGCCACTGTGCATACTGCGTAAGCTGCGCTTAACACTCCTTCTTTTGTGCGTAAACATGAACCATCTACAAACATGACATAATCCGATTCTTTTAATGGTTCATCTTTTATGTCAGCTCTTGGTTTTGTGCAATATTCCAGCACATTCAGACAATCATGATCTACTTCGTCTTGTTCAATTATACTCTCTTCATCTGGCAATGATGTAGAAGGATTTACATTTATGCATCTATCTATGGTCACATTTTCAGCACTCAAGATGACTTTTTCGTACTTAGTCAGCCGACTATGTGTCATGTACTGTGTTTTTGTTCTTGTCAAAAGAATTTCTACTGAATGGGGAACATACACTCTCAGTGGATACCCCATCACTATACCTTCACTTTGTTCCAGACTTACACAAGTAGCAGCAACTGCTTTCAGACACCCAGGCAATGCTTTTGCTATAGGATCTAAAACAGCTGAGAAGTAAGCTATAGGCCTCTTCATGGTGCCGTGTTTTTGTACCAGTACTGAAAATGCACATCCATCTCTTTCACTGCAGTATAACTCAAAATCCTTCTCATAATCAGGCATGCCTAATGCAGGGGCCTCACACAGTTTCTTTTTCAATTCTTTGAAAGATTTCATTTCTTCTTTGTTTAACTCAAAAGGGTCTTTTACATCTTTCTTTGTCAATTTTTGTAAGGGTTTTGCAATCAAAGAAAATCCACTTATCCACTGTCGACAATATCCAACCATTCCCAAGAACATTCTTACCTCTCTTTGAGTCATTGGTGCTCTCATTCCTTGAATCATTCTTACTCTTTCTGTCGCTATTTTCCGCACTCCTTTCTCAATTTTATGTCCTAAATACTGGACTTCTTTCTGACAAAACTGTAATTTTGAAGGAGACACTTTATGTCCTCTTTTCTCTAAATGGTTCAGCAAAGCAATTGTGTCACTTACACATGCTTCTTTGGTTTTCGATGCCACCAATAGGTCATCGATATACTGCACCATCACTGATTTTTCTGGCATCTTCAAATCTTCCAGAGATTTCTTTAGAATCTGATTAAAAATTGAGGGGCTTTCTGTATACCCCTGTGGAATTCGGCACCATGCCAAAATGCGCTCTCCGAAACGGAATGCAAATAATGGCTGGCTATCTGGATGCAAAGGAATAGAAAAAAATGCGTGACACAAATCTATCACAGTGTACCACTCAGCTTCATGCGGAATTTGATATAGAATCACTGCAGGGTTTGGCACTATTGGACAGCATGGTACAACTATTTTGTTTATCTTTCTCAAATCCTGTACTATTCTATATGTTCCATTTGGCTTTTTCAGTCCCATAATAGGTGAATTACATGGACTGCTCATGATCTCTTTCAGAATTCCCTGTTCAATCATCTTATTTATCACAGGAGTTATTCCTTCAGTTATTTCTGGAGTTAATTTGTACTGTGGCGTGTTTGGATAAATTATCCCTTCTTTCACTGTCACTTTTACAGGATCAACTTCTCTCATTAACCCAATGTCTTCACCTGTAAAATCCCACACACTTTCTTTTACAGCACTTTTTAGTTCTGGAAGTTTTTCTGCATCAAATGCAGGAAACAAACCATTCGTTTCAGGTTCTTGATTCATCAAAGTTACTTTGTACAAAACATCTTCATCTGAAGTCTGAAAACCTATTCCATCTGGCGTACAATAAATTGTGCAATTCATTTTACACAAAAGGTCCCGACCTAAAAGATTTACAGGACTACAGTCGCACACTACAAATTTATGCATTTTGCTAAAAGAACCAATTTTTACTTCTACCAATTCAGTAAGTGGGGTTTTAATCTGCTGATTGGCTACTCCTACCACTTGGATGTATTCACCTGAGAGAGGAAGGTTCGAATTTCCACTGACCTAACAGTAGAACGGGTAGCTCCAGTATCGACAAGGAATGTTACGTTTGCACCATTCACTTCTCCATCCACAAAGGGACCAGACTGATCTACCTCTAGAGTTGCGCCAAGCACGCACTCTTTCCCCTCTCCTGCGCACCGTCAGAAACTTTCATCCGGGTCATCCTCACTCTGACGCAACCAATACTGAGAAATGTTAGCTGCTCGCGGCAACTGTGTTACCTGCTCTCCTCCGTAGAATCCTGTTTCTGTACTGTATCTTTGCTGGTTAACAATGTTGGGAAGTTGTGGTTGTGGCACCTGACTTTGTTGAACAACTACCTCATTCTGCACCTGTGGAGTTAATGATTGATGTTCCGGATTAGGTTTAGGTGGGAACTTACACTCATTCCTCCAATGCCCTAATTTTCCGCAATTATGACATGGCCATTTCTTCTTTGCCTCTTCTAGACTCACCTGTCCTTTTCCTTTACCTATGTTTGGTCGCATCTTATTCTGTCCTGATTCATTTCCATTATTATTGTCCAATTGGGCTTCTTGTTTCTCTGCCACTTTCACTTGTGCCCACATCGCCTTTTCTTTCAACTTACGCTGTTTACTTTCTATTTCATCACTACAATACTTAGCATACCTCAACACCTCATCTACACTTCCATTTTGCCAGTTTATCATATGTTGTTTAATCATATCGCTTATTTCTTGTTTCAGGCCAAACACAAATCGGTATACAAAATGACTCATGTCCTTTTCACTCAATTCCTCATAACCGCTATACTGCTTGAAAACCAATAACAAACGTTCATAATATGCATGTACAGACTCCTTACTTTCCTGTGTAGTTCTATCAATCTTAACCCAATCTGTCTCTTTGGGAGGAATCTTATTCTTCAAAAGGTAATCACTTTGTCGTATTTCTTCATCACATCTGGTCCTGGAGCTCCTGTCTTAGGATCTCTTGGATATTCTGTAGTTGGCCAGTCAACTGTAATCTTACATTCTGACCACAGATCCGTTGGTACCACTATGTCAAACAATCCATCCAAATCTATCCACAACACTTTTGAGACCTTTACAAACCTTTCTACCTGTCGGTACCATTCAACTGGCTTCTCTCTTAGTTTTGGAAAGTCATTTGTAAATGACAGGATGTCCTGCCTAGTCCATGGAACATGCACATAACTACCACCTGGAGTTTCTCTCATAGGGTATTCTTTAACAACAGGTTCTTTTTCTGTTACCACAAAAGCCAATGAACCTTTGTCTATACTTTTCTCATTCTTCTTTGTCCATCTAACCTTCCATCTGTCCACATCACCCCATTTTCTCAATAAAACAATCAACTCTTTTATCTGTGTCAGCCTTCCTGCTGTATTCAAATTTTCAATATCTTTTTCACAAAAATCCACTCTGTATGGTTTCTGTAATGTTTTTACTTTTGCAAAATCTATTCCAATCTCACTAGCCACTTCTTCTAATTTGTCATGTAAATTCTTTGCCCTCCATGTTATACTTTTACACAGAAACATTATTTCATCATCCTGATAATTTTTTATCTTTTCAGTACCAATCGTTCCTAATATTAATTCTTCCATGTCAATTTTTAATCTGATCACATCTAATGGTTTTTCTTCCGTTTCTTTTATTTTAAAAGCTTTCATCCACTCATTTAACTCATCAGGAGTCGGACCTATGGGAGTACTATTTATTTCTGTCCAATTTCCACTCTTTTCAGGTGTCACTGTTGCAGATTCAGTTACCATAGGTATTTTCCTACCGTTACACTCATTTACTGTTAAATTTTCAGATGGACTTGGTCTGTAAGCACTAGCCAAATTGCTTGTACCTGGACTTGTTTCCATTCTTTCCTTTTCTCTCTGAAATTGTGAACTTAAGGGAATCACCAAAGCTCGCTCATCAATTTTCTGATTCTCAAAAACTGGTATTACTGGACCTATTGTTACAGGCACAGTAACTGCTTCCATATTTTTCGTTAATTCTCTAATTTTCTCAGTTAGTTCTTTTGTTGTCCTTGCCAATTCACTTGCATTGTCGCTTTCTATTCCCTCATTTTGAGAAGCTCTCATTTGTTCTTGTGACCTATTTACTTCATTTCTCTTTTCCGGACTTTTATTTCGCATAGTCTCTATTGGTGGCGCATTTGGTGTCACCACTGTAGAACTCTGCTGATACGGAGGTGGATTTCTATTTAAAATATCTTCCAGCAACTCGTCATCCGTTTCGCTCTCATGCATATACTTTTCTCTCTCTAAATGTTTCTTTTTCTCAGTCCGTTTTTTCTTTGTCCCCTCCTCGACTGTAAAAGCTGGAAACAAACCTCCTGTCATGTTAGCACATCTCCATCGTTTTATTCTGTCCTCATGATTCATTCCCCACAATCTTCCGGGCACAAACTCATAACCTTTCATTCCTCTGAACCTTTCTCGCTCGTACATCTCGTCTTCCCATTCTGTTAAAGCCTCAAACTGTGTCGGTCTAGGTCTAGGTTCCAATTTAAACATTTTTTCTCTTAGATTCCGTAAAACCGCTACATTAAAAGAACCATTTTCAGGAAAAGCCAATGCTCCATCATTCTTTGTATATTTTACCCAATTGTCCAACCATATGCACGTATGATACCCATATTTCAGCATCATATGTGAAGCTGCTGATTTCGGCGGAGGAATTACTTGTCCCTCTCTAGTCACAACCTTTTTGTCTTTCTTAAAGAAATTCTTCAATTTCGTCGTCCATGACGTTCTCTCCCTTTCATACTCGTAATACGACATGTTTTCTATTTGTTTTCTCTTTACTCTAACACTGTTTCTGTGTACGGAACTTCGTCCAATTACAGCGCGATTCACACTAACGTACCAATCAGAACAATTTCCACCGTCCGCGAACCAACCAATCCTAGCGCGGCACTTTTCTACGTCACTCCTGCTCTGTGTTCACGTGACTAGCGCACTATCCAATCCTAGCGCGGCACTTTTTCACGTCACTTCTACTCTTTACCCCTCCTTTACAAAATTTATCGGCAATTTTTCTTTTCACTGTTTTCTTCGTTAGTTACAACAAATAAACAATTCCATAGTCTGATTCGCTAAACAAAGTGACAGCCTTGTCCTTTTATACAAGAATCCTGTTTTTCCAGTAGGCAGCGCTTACCTCTACCCTACCACAGAATTATTTACTCTCGCCGATAAAGTAGCACTTCCCTCTACCTTACCCTTCTTTCAAACAAACAATTTACTCGTTTCTCTGGGGATAAGACACATGTGGGGACTAGGCTCCTGAGAATTAAGGCCAAAGTTTCACAAGTAAACGTGATTTGCTATTTCATTTACACACTTTTCACACCGAAATCCCTAACATAACACAACCTGCGTTATAACCAAAATGAATTCAGACCATGTACCAAATTCCATGTGACTTCTCTTGCCACACGTGTTCCACTTCCTACATCCCAGAAGCGTGAAAACTTACATATAACATAACGTGACTCAACATATAGTGTTAGTCATCAAAAAATAATCAATAAACAATAATCACTAAACTAATCTATAGAAAACCATAACTCTGCTACCAAGAAATCTGATGCAGCGCGTACAATAAAAACTATTCTCCTCCTAGGTTACTTATAGGTCATCCAGGGGCAAACTATATTTCTCATATCCACATGACGATGGGGCCCATAAACATCGTCTAACACACACGCACACTCCTGGATTTCCTTTACACCTTTGTGAAATTCTGTACTCCTAGGAGAAGCATGAGAACTAAATGGAGAACACCTTTTTATGTACCGCTGGAAGAGCCAGGATATCTTATTACCTTATTTTGTCCCTTTATTTTAGTTATTTCTTAAGATATTCCTGCTCATTATTTGTCGATGAATCATTCATTTAAGAAATTAGTTCATAGTGATTAAGACCAGCTGAATCACAATAAACAATTTCCTATGTCACAATCATTTAGGAAAATAACCACTGAGTCATTTTGAGTTTAAAGAATCTTAAATTTTATATAATTTTAAAAGCATGGAAAGAATTTTTAATACTTTATTCAATTATTCAATCTTAAATTCACAATTTTAATAAACATAATCAATTTATTGCAGAAAGGAAATTTTTGTCATGAAGCCAAAACCCTAATTACCTGCCTAGCTTCCTAATTTAGCCTAATGATTTCTAACCTAAGGTAGGAATTAGAAATAGCCTGATTCTCATACTCAACTGTAAAATTAAGACAGCAACAGCAACTTCAGCTCGTCAGCATCAGCTACCTGCAACCCGTCTCCTCTAACAGTCTTTCAGCATCTCCCGCTCAATAAGGGATCGATCAGGACCACCCAGCACTGGAAGCCACCAACACGACTCTTCAACTCCTCTCCTGACTGTGACTGCAACCACGACTGACATCAATTCTGACTGGAACTTGTGTCCCCTCCCACTAAGAGTAGGCCCTCTTATACCCTAATTCTAACTTTGCTAACTAACTGTTGCAACATTAATATCACGCTTTTCTTTCATTGGTCCATGCATGTCAGCTTATTCATTCTTTAATCAAGTTCTCTTGGATTCAAGGGTCCTTGGATCATTTCCTTTCCCATACGCTTAAACATTTCCATCCGATTCGATCAGTTCATTTGTAACTTCTTTCGACACATTCGAGAACTCCGCAGTCATTGTCCTTTCTCTTAGACTTGTTTCTCACGGGCTCTCCGCTGATCATCATGCCACACTATCAGTTCAATTAGGTCACACCAGCCTTGACCGTTTCTTGCATCCTAGCCTCTCAGAGACATCACGAGGTTCCAGATTTCTTCAATCTCATCCCGTACCACGTGTCCCCTTGCGCCTGCGCACATCTTCCCACTGGCGGCCATTTTATATCGCCACTCGGTTCTACTTTAGAAGCACTAATTTGAGGCAAATAAAACATAATTAAAATAGAGAAAAATATCCCTTTCGTTTCCCTCCCGTCTACGTACCCCAATTAGTCGTTACCTAGCAGAAAGCAACATTTAAGCTGTTCCTTACTTACCATCACTATTTGTTTTTGCAACGACACGTTTTATTTCTATGAAGCACAATAACATGCATTTATTTTTATTAGTACGCATTTATTTTTACGTTATAATTAGACACATAGACATTTATTAATAGATTATTTAGCACACACATTGGCATATTACCATTCCCACACATACGGTGTTGATTAATACATTTAAACGAACATTTTATCTAATTAATTATAAAATTTGTTAGGGGTTAAATTTTTTTATTTTTACTGCTCCATCACGCGTTTCGACGCAATCTGCGCCTTCGTCAGGAAATGCCACACATTTACCTAAAACATAATTTTCGAGAGTTACATTGAAGTTCATGATAAATTGCAAAGTAGATTGACCATAACCTGAAAGTGTATACTGAGAGAGCAGTGAAGAATCATAAAGAAATATCTATCGTGTCTTCTTTCTAAGAGTGTGTAAAGAAGGGAAAGAACGTGACTAGTTTAGATATAGTCAGATTTATAGGAAGCCATAAGTCACCAAGAATTCCGTTTCCGATTGAAAGAGGATTTAGGTAGACCCAGTGATGAATGCTTACTTATTGTTTCAGGCTTATTATTGGATTTTATGGTCCAGCGTTTTATATTCAACTTATTATTGGGTATCTGGGTCCAGGGTATCGATAGGCTTACAAAATCTAGAAGGATTAATAAAGTGGTACTCAGTTAATTCTTCTTTATACATCAAATATTGTATATCGAGTGTGGAGGACATCATAGTTACCCTAATTTAGATCAAGTAGGACTCTGATATGTCCTTCTTAAAGATAGTCGCGTATTTCTATATATTTAAAACGATATGTATTCCTTTGGAATCTAGATAAAAAATCAATAAACAGCTATTGATATCACGATACGACAAGTTTACTTTATAAAGTTAAAAATTTGTGTTAATGGTTGTCAGTACCTGAAACTTTCACAACTCCTTATCGATGTGTTCAGAAAATTCCAACAGTTCCAGTTATATTCAGACAGTTTTCATTAAAATTCGTGAATGGTTTTCCCTTTTAGTTTAACTGTGGTGATTAGACAGCTATTTTTTCTATTATTGAAAAACAGGCAAATGGGCAAATGGGCAAAATAAAGTATCCAGGGTTTTATATTCTAAATTGACAGGTCACATTTCTTAGATAAAGAGGAAGTATAGTCGATTTTTGAAGGTTGTTTATAAAGAATAGAAGCGACTCGCAAATCCGACCTATTTATTGGTATTAAAAGAAAAATGGCAGGAATATAGAGGCCCTAACGGCCCTAATTGGGATCCAGAGCCCATCATACTGGTTTGTATTTTTCGATTTTCTATATATACGATTTAATTTCAGTTTTTATGTACCCCTTTACTTAAAACATTGAGCTAGTTTATAAGCTGTAACTTATTCCTTATTTATTGACGGACTTACTTGTGAGGGAGAATTTAGAAGACAGATATCGGCCCGTCGGCGTGGATACGTCCTAACTGGCCGCGTCTATGTGCTGAAAAGGTTGGGCTTCATCTCTAACCTCTTTTTGAACGTTTTCAGTTCCGTCTGTTGTGTGTCGGGATTGGTCTGTGAATTGTAGCGTAATTGACGCATCCACGTGCATTACGTGAATGGATTATATGGCGAGGGCCAATCACGTGGTCCATTCGCTATGTTTCATTGTTGTTAATCAAAACGTACCCTAGTCATGTGATCGGCACTTTTATCCTTTCGTAAAAGGGGATTATACGCTAGAACGCTGACTATCAGAAATATAATTTCTCTACTTCCTTAATCATAACGCTCGCAGGTCTGTCCGGAATACAACTTAATATTTATCACAATCTTTAATAACATTTCTATAGATCTAATCAGTCCTATTTATTTTATGTAAAAATAAATAGAAACATTCTCACGGCTAAGTGATTTTTAACTATCTAATTCATTCAGTTGGCAGCATAGTTATTTTACCGCTGTATCTGGAAGACACATTAGATTCTTTGTGCTGGATGCGACAGATGTCTACACTAAATTGCATTTTCCCATGGTAACTCATTATTTAATCCACAATTCGAGGTATTAAGGGAAAAAATCCAATAGACTTCCCTTCTTTTACGAATTCCCGTGCCTCCATTCTCTTCAGAACTTTTTATCTTTTCTAACACTCTCCATTGTATATCTTCTGGTTTGTGTTTTAAGTCAAGATAGTGTTTAACTAATGGTGCAGTTATTCTGGCAGTACGGATGGCAGAACGATGTTCTGTAATTCTCTTATTTACTGCTCGTGAGGTCTCACCTACATAACCTAATCCGCAGGGACATACAATAAGGTAGATCACATTATGGGTTTTACAGTTCCACATTTGCTTTGCACGAATGGTATAACCGTTAAAAACTAGGGTTTCCCCTTCCATCACTGTATCGCATGATTTACATGATAGACATTTAAAGGTTCCTTTGATCGGGATACTTCCATCAATGGTTTTTTGGATGAAAGTTTTGTCAGCATTAAAACGTGAATGTACAATCATGTCTTTAATGTTTTTATTGCGCCTATATGCAAATAGAGGTTTCGCCAGTTTTATTTCTTGTTCTGGGTCACTATTTAAAATATGCCAATTGGAATTTATTATTTGTTTAACTTTGGCATTTAGTGTGGAATGTTTTGTGACACATACAAGTTGGTCAAGTTTTTTTCGTGTGGTCCCAGATGGGAGATGGCCTCTATCATAAAATCTGGCTCTTTTGTAGGATTCTCTCACCAGCCGTTGGGGATATCCTCTTGCTATAAACTTCATTTTCATGGCATTTGCTTGTATATCAAAATCTGCCAGCTTAGTACAATTAAGTCGCAATCGTAAAAATTGTGAAAAAGGAATACTTTGGGGCCGATTCCGATTTCAGCCAGAAGGGCACCGAACGATGGTCGGAGCCCTTCCGACCGAATCGGAACGTGCCGCTCGGATTCCTTTCCGACCGAGGCATTCCGATGGGCTCGGTCGGAAAAGAACTCGACTCGGATTTCCGGATGGCTCACGACGGGTTCGGAGAGCCCGTCAGCCATCCGGAAATCTCTCTGTACTCCCCCGGCTGCCTCTTTGCGACCGAGGGAGTACGATGGCAGTTGTCACTGCCTTTTCGTGCCGGTCTTTCCGGCACGAAAGGCAGTCGGTCACTGTCTTTGGGGGCCCCCAGTGGGACCCCCATGGGTGCAAGGTCGCCGAATGGCGGCCTGGAGGCACCTATGGTGCCCCTCTGTTGAACCCTGCACCCGGTGGCAGGCACCTTGGGGTGCTGGCCACAGGGTGCAGGGTTGAACTGCACCCCAGCTTTCTCCAAAGCCAGCATGCATTCCGTCCGGAATGCATGCTCCCATTGTGGGAGATACGAGTGCGACCGAACAGGGTTCGGTCGCATCGTACTGCCTGGGCCGTAACCGACGACAGCAGGTCGGTCGGTTACGGCTCCGGACCGAAGTCGGACGGACCTGAGTCCGTCCGACATCGGAATCGGCCCCTTTGTTTCTGGGTGCGAGGGTGGTAACTATTAAAATGGAGAAGTGTGTTTCTAGCCGTTGGTTTAACAAATAGATCCACTTCCAACGCACCTATATTATGTCTGATTATGATGTCTAAAAATTCGACTGCCTGTTTACTAATATGTGCTGTAAATTTAAGATTATTATCTGCTGAGGTATATACATGGACGTGAAGAGATTTTGCATGGAAAAAGAAGACATTTTACAGGTCCAAACAATATATGTTTCTAGTATCTCTAGTCCAAGCAAAAAATTGCTTAACAATTCAAGGACAACGAGATCTAAGGATGATTGGACAAAAGTAACCGTCGACGTTTCGACCCTAACAAACGCAAAAGTAAGGTAATGTCATGGCGGGTCTTCTTCAGGACAGGGGGAAAGGAGATCAGACAGCCAAAAGGGGAAAAGAATTCAAATGAGAATGTGTTCCAAAAGGTACTGGTAAAAGAAAACCGGCCAGATGTGCCGATAAACTCACCCAATCCATATGTATTAATGGATTCTGATAACGGGAATTCATGGCGCCATTCTATTCATGAGGTAGGCGGGAGAATCTTGAAAAAAGGACCCTTAATTAATAAAGGAAAGGGGGCCTTGTTAGTCTTAACTCAACCAGGCTTAACCACGATCAAGAAAACACGAGTGACATAGAATCATACCTGCAAAAGAGGATTGCAGCTGATCGTGTCGGGTGAAAGCGCTGTGGTCGTCAATCACCTACAGTTGAACAATAAAATAAATGAGAGCATAGAACACGCACTGGTGGTGATAAGGTGAATTGTGCCGGTTTCCATTGAAACATACCTTAGTACGTAGAAGAAGTCCAAGAACGATGTCTTGAAACTTGTGGCGATGGTTAATTTATACAGTGATACTCGTATGAATGTGATGCGTCATATCAGTTAGGAGGCATCTCTTTAGACAATATCAATTTCTGTAAATCAAATTAAATTGAGCCGTCAAAGATTAGGCAAAAGGTTTCGAGCGCTCTTTAAAAAGGAAAGGTTTGAGCACAAGAACATATCTTTGAATGCGAGCAGCGAGGTAGCTATTAAAGATAAGGCAAAAGGTTTAGAGCGCTCTTTAAAAGGTTAGGCAAAAGGTTTAGAGCGCTCTTTAAAAAAGGAAAGGTTTGCGCACAACAACATACCTTTGAATGCGAGCCGCGAAGTAGCCATTCACCTGTGGCAGACTCAACCGCCCGCAGGAAAACTAGCTTTTAAGGCAATGCAGCGGAACGAGTCAGCCCGGCGTGAACGTCTAGAGTGCACGTTTCAGTGCAGCAGCAAGATACAACTGGAGCCGGTCTATGGGATGTGTCAGGATAGGAATCGTGTCTCACTAGGAGACTGGTTTGATGGGAAAACGAATTTTTGAATGGATTATATTCCTCGTGGGACAAAAACCACCTGCTTCTTTAAAAAATTGACATTAGGAGAAATTATCCCGCACGTAATGTGCCGAATATGTAGTGAGTTTTGGATGCCTAATGACAGACTCTCAATAACATTTAAATCACGTCTGGCATAAGCTGTGTATGTTTGGCTCATCAATTTCATGACCTTCTAGCTTGAAAAGGAAAACATGCCACGCAGGATGGTGATAAATACATTATAAGTGAATGACCCCTGATGACATTTCCTACCATTTACAGCCAAATAAAACATATTAAGCCCTCATCAACGGTCAAAACAGATGACATTTTGTCGCATTACTAGGAGGTGCTTCAATTTGCAAATTGAAAGCTGACGACATTTTCGCTTGAAAAAGAAAACATGTCACGCATGATTGTAATACATTATGAGTGAATGACAAAAGATGATATTTCATAGCAAATAAAGCCAACATATCAAGCCCAATTGCAGCACATAAGTTATCAATGTTTTAACACATCATGGTAAAAAGTGAGAGACTGCCCACATATGTGGTCTTGTTCCCAAGGGTGAATACAGATAACATTTTGTAGCATTGCCAGGAGGTCAAGGCAGTGCGTATCACTTAGTCTTCAGTATTTGGTGCCCAATGGATGTGGACAGAGTGGCACGTGTGTCTCAAACAAATAGGAAGATGGAAGGTCAACAATGAGGATGAAAAATATGGAGCCTAATGTCATCTATTACTCAACTGTCCCATTTGTTTGTGTTTCCTCCATTTCATTCAGCCCACATGTGATCGTTTTCAAAGAATGTATCCATCGATATTCCTTGAAATTCAATGAAGAAGATAAGTTGCCTCTCTTGGATGTGGGCAGATTTTTCAAGTATCAACCACTTGAGACTTTCTGGTGGGTGGTCCAGACTCACAAAATGTTCAACTGACGGTGCCCCTTGAACTTTATATTTAATTCTGCTGACAATTTGTAAAATTCTTGCCTTAACTTTCTGGGTGGTTTGACCAACGTACTACTTATCGCAGGGACATTTTATAACGTAAATGACGTTGGTGCTATTGCAACTTGTATATTGTGATAGAGTGTAGGTGTCGTTGGCATGTATGAAGCTGTTTCCTTCAATTGTCAACGGGCAGGCTTTACAATGTCCACATTTGTGATGACCAGTCAACGGAGGTAGGTTCAGTTGCATCCTTATATCACGTGGTCGTGGGGTCTCTAAGAAGGCACTCACTACAAAGTCCTTAACGTTCTTTCCACGTTTGAAGGCGAATAATGGGTCTTCAGTTGCCCCAATTTCTGTTGCCACCAAATTCCAGTACTTTTTTATGATTTTCTTGATCTCGTGGCTTCTGGGGTTATATGCGGTCACACACACCATCTTGTCGTTTTGAGTTTCCCTGGGCTTCACCTCAAGCAGTGTTTCACGTGGGCAATACCAAGCCCTTTTTTTGGCACGTTTTAATTGGCCGTAGGGGTACCCCCTGTCCTTCAAGCGTTGGATCAATATATCTGATTCCTTGAAGTAGTCCGATGTGCGAGAGCAATTGCGTCTCAAGCGCAAAAACTGTCCATATGGCAGGTTATTACGAAGGCTCCTTGGGTGATGCGAGTCATATTTAAGCAAGGTATTGCGCTCTGTTGGCTTTCTAAACAGGTTGGTATAAATGGAGCCTTCCTCTGTTTGTAGTGTGAGATCCAAGAAGCTAATTGACTTTTTTATCAAAAGCCATAATGAACTGGATATCTGTGGACCTGCTGTTCAGCCAATTACAGAACTCAAGCAATGATGTTTAGTTTCCTGACCAAATCATGAAGATGTCATCTATGTAACTTTTCCACATACT
The DNA here is from genome assembly GCA_963921515.1 of Calotriton arnoldi. Lineage (NCBI taxonomy): Eukaryota > Metazoa > Chordata > Amphibia > Caudata > Salamandridae > Calotriton > Calotriton arnoldi. Next base: position 155,321 of record CAWUFW010000981.1, on the reverse strand, counting down.
GATGTTGTCTATGTATGGGTTGTTGTGACTGTATAGGTATTTGTCTTCATAGGCGTCCATGAACAGGTTAGCTAGGCTCGGAGCAAATCCTGCTCCCATGGCCACGCCTTTACATTGGTAGTAGTGTTGATTTTGAAATACAAAGTAATTTTTGGACATGGCTATTTCTAATAGTGCTATCAAGAAGGCAGTTGGAACCCAGTGTGATGAAGGGCGTTTGTCCAGAGTCTCTCTGGTCACTTCCAAGGCTTTATGCTGTGGGATGCTTGTGTAAAGGGATGAAACATCGAGTATCACCATAAATTGTTGGGTTTAGTCAAAAGGCTGATTTTCCACAATCTGAATTATGTGCATGGTGTCCCTTACGTAAGATAAGACCAAGTTTGTTCTACCCATGGTTGCAGGAAGTTGTCGATATATTGATTCAGGGGTTTGAGAATCGATCCACACCCTGAAACAATGGGTCTTCCAGGTGGGCACTCCATACTTTTATGCACCTTAGGCAAGGTATAGAGGGTGGGGATTCTAGGATTCTTTTTATTCAAAAAGTCATGTTCTGGCTCACTCAGGTAACCCTCCGTTAGTCTTTTGGTCAGATCTTGAATCAGCTTCCGATTTCTGTAGTGGATCTTTGGCAATGGGATGGTAGCTGCCAACATTACTCAGTTGTTGTATCTCTTCGACATAGTCACTGGTGTTTTGTACCACCACTGATCCACCCTTATCAGCAGCCTTGATGACAATAGTGTTGTTATGTTTGAGAGACTCTAAGGCTTGCTTTTCTTCTAAGCTAGTATTGCATCTGATGTATTTTCTAGAACATCCATCATTTCTCTTAATACAATTTGTTCATAGGCCATGATTTTCTGACTCATAAGGTAGGCTGGCGGGGTAAAGGTAGATGGTGGCCTGAATGATGTAGCCGAAGCTGGGGGAGGGACGTATTCTCTGTGGGCGAAATAGTATTTTAGTCTTATCTTCCTAAAAAATTGTTGAAGCTCCAACTTGATGTCAAAGGAGTCAGGAGGTCTGGTCGGTACGAAGACAAACCCTTGGAGAGGATCTGTTTTCTGCTGCTGTAAGTGTGTAATCAGACAGATTTATGATCGGATCCATGGGATCATGACCTTTCCTTTGTGCGACCATGGTGTCAAATCCTTCCGGATGTGCAGAGTTGTGAGTGGGCTCTCCTTGGATAGTATTTGTCTCAATGTATGTAATGTTAGTGGCATGTGATTGGGAATTATCCTGTAGCCTGTGGCTCATTATTTCTACCAACTGTAAGTTTGGCGATGCGTTTGTATCTCGCCGTGACTCTCCTGTGGTTAGAATCTGACATGGGAGTTGACTCTCTGGTTTTGTCGTCCCATGTTCCACCCCCTTGGTCTGTCCCAGCTCGGATCCTGTCCTCTTCCTCTGTTCGGTGCCCAAGTGGTATCCCCTAAAAAAGGCTGAGCTTCTTGGTATCTTTGTCCCTGGCCTGTCGGACGACTTGTGGAAGGTCTTTCTGAATCACTTTCTGAACCACTCCCGAATGAGGAGTCGGAGAAGTTAATAAACCTTCTTGGCTCTTGGCTCTTGCCTGCTTTTGTTGGTGAAAAAGCCTTGACTATCCTGCTGATAGTATTCATCCAACAAGTAAGGGTAGGTCACCTTCTTGTCGTAGTTCCTGATGTCCTTGCTTCATTTATCAAGCTTTTTACTTAATGTGATGGTGTTAAATTCAATAATCACTTTTTGAGCACGCTCTAATGCTTCTTTAGCATTAGTGAGTGCTGCGTCTTCCAAGATTTCCTTTTTGAGATCCACTATCTCCACTGACAGTTTCTTTACGTATTCTAATGCTGTTTCGACGCCCAGCACCATCCAGTGCCTGGAGCAATTATTGGCGACGAAACTAAACCCTTCCCTAAAGTTAGGGATGTCAATGAAGATAGCAGTTTTTGGGAAGGGTTTAGTTTCAGCGCCAATAATTGCTCTAGGCACTGGATGGTGCTGGGCGTTGAAGCTGCATTAGAATACGTAAAGAAACTGTCAGTGGAGATAGCGGATCTCAAAAAGGAAATCTTGGAAGACGCAGCACTCACTAATGCTAAAGCAGCGTTAGCGCGTGCTCAAAAAGTGATTATTGAATTTAACACCATCACATTAAGTAAAAAGCTTGATAAATTAAGCAAGGACATCAGGAACTACGACAAGAAGGTGACCTACCCTTACTTGTTGGATGAATACTATCAGCAGGATAGTCAAGGTTTTTTCACCAACAAAAGCAGGCAAGGGCCAAGAAGGTTTACTACCTTCTCCGACTACTCATTCGGGAGTGGTTCAGAAAGTGATTCAGAAAGACCTTCCACTAGTCGTCCGACAGGCCAGGGACAAAGATACCAAGAAGCTCAGGCTTTTTTAGGGGATACCACTTGGGCACCGAACAGAGGAAGAGGACAGGATCCGAGCTGGGACAGACCAAGGGGGTGGAACAGGGGACGACAAAATCAGAGAGGCAACCCTCATGTCAGATTCTACCCACAGGAGAGTCACGGCGAGATGCAAATGCGTCGCCAAACTTACCGTTGGTAGAAATAATGAGCCACAGGCTACAGGATAATTCCCAATCACATAACACTAACATCACATACATTGAGACAAATACTATCCAAGGAGAGCCCACTCACAACTCTGCACATCCGGAGGGATTTGACACCATGGTCGCACAAAAGGAAAGGGTCATTGATCCCATGGATCCGATCATAAATCTGTCTGATTACACACTTACAGCAGCAGAAAAACAGATCCTCTCCAAGGGTTTGTCTTTTGTACCAACCAGACCTCCTGACTCCTTTAACATCAAGTTGGAGCTTCAACAATGTTTTAGGAAGATCAGACTAAAATACTATTTTGTCCACAGAGAATACGTCCCTTCCCCAGCTTCGGCTACACCATTCAGGCCACCATCTACCTTTACCCCGCCAGCCTACCTTTATGAGTCAGAAAATCATGGCCTATGAACAAATTGTATTAGGAGAAACCATGGATGTTCTAGAAAATAGAAAATACATCAGATACAATACTAGCTTAGAAGAAAAGCAAGCCTTAGACTCTCTCAAACGTAACAACACTATTGTCATCAAGGCTGCTGATAAGGGTGGATCAGTGGTGGTACAAAACACCAGTGACTATGTCAAAGAGATACAACAACAACTGAGTAATGTTGGCAGCTACCATCCCATTGCCAAAGATCCCACTCCAGAAATCAGGAAGCTGATTCAAGATCTGACCAAAAAAGGACTAACGGAGGGTTACCTGATTGAGCCAGAACATGACTTTTTGAATAAAAAGAATCCTAGAATCCCCACCATCTATACCTTGCCTAAGGTGCATAAAAATATGGCGTGCCCACCTGGAAGACGTATTGTTTCAGGGTGTGGATCGATTCTCGAACCCCTGAATCAATTTATCGACAACTTCCTGCAACCATGGGTAGAACAAACTAGGTCTTACGTAAGGGACACCATGCACATAATTCAGATTGTGGAAAATCAGCTTTTTGACTCAACCAAACAATTTATGGTGACACTCGATGTTGCATCCCTTTACACTAGCATCCCACAGCATAAAGCCTTGGAAGTGACCAAAGATACTCTGGACAAACACCCTTCACCACACTGGGTTCCAACTGATTTCTTGATCGCACTATTAGAAATAGCCATGTCTAAAAATTACTTTGTATTTCAAAATCAACACTACTACCAATGTAAAGGCGTGGCCATGGGAGCAGGATTCGCCCCAAGCCTAGCTAACCTGTTAATGGACGCCTATGAAGACAAATACCTATACAGTCACAACAACCCATACATAGACCACATCAGTATGTGGAAAAGATACATAGATGACATCTCCATGATTTGGTCAGGAAACGAAACATCATTGCTTGAGTTCTGTAATTGGCTGAACAGCAGGTCCACAGATATCCAGTTCACTATGGCTTTTGATAAAAGGTCAATTAGCTTCTTGGATCTCACACTACAAACAGAGGAAGGCTTGATTTATACCAACCTGTTTAGAAAGCCAACGGAGCGCAATACCTTGCTTAAATATGACTCGCATCACCCACGGAGCCTTTGTGATAACCTGCCATATGGACAGTTTTTGTGCTTGAGACGCAATTGTTCTCGCAGATCGGATTACTTCAAGGAATCCGATATATTGATCCAACGCTTGAAGGACAGGGGGTACCCCAACGGCCTATTAAAACGTGCCAAGAAAAGGGCTCGGTATTTCCCACGTGAAACACTGCTTGAGGTGAAGCCCAGGGAAACTCAAAACAACAAGATGGTGTGTGTGACCGCTTATAACCCCAGAAGCCACGAGATCAAGAAAATCATAAAAAAGTATTGGAATTTGGTGGCAACAGAAATTGGGGCAACTGAAGACCCATTATTTGCCTTCAAGCATGGAAAGAACGTCAAGGACTTCGTAGTGAGTGCCTTCTTAGAGACCCCATGACCACCTGATATAAGGATGCAACTGAACCTACCTCCATTGACTGGTCATCACAAATGTGGACATTGTAAAGCCTGCCCGTTGACAATTGAAGGAAACAGCTTCATACATTCCAACGACACCTACACTCTATCACAATATACAAATTGCAATAGCACCAACGTCATTTGCATTATAAAATGTCCCTGCGATAAGTAGTACGTTGGTCAAACCACCCAGAAAGTTAAGGCAAGAATTTTACAACATGTCAGCAGAATTAAATGTAAAGTTCAAGGGGCACCATTAGTTGAACATTTTGTGAGTCAGGACCACCCACCAGAAAGTCTCAAGTGGTTGATACTTGAAAAAATCTGCCCACATCCAAGAGGAGGCAACTTGTCTTCTTCATTGAATTTCAAGGAATGTCGATGGATACATTCTTTGAAAACGATCACATGTGGGCTGAATGAAATGGAGGAAACACAAACAAATGGGACAGTTGAGTAATAGATGACATTCGGCTCCATATTTTTCATCCTCCTTGTTGACCTTCCATCTTCCTATTTGTTTGAGACACACGTGCCACTCTGTCCACATCCATTGGGCACCAAATACTGAAGACTAAGTGATACGCACTGTCTCCACCTCCTGGCAATGCTACAAAATGTTATCTGTATTCACCCTTGGGCACAAGACCACATATGTGGGCATTCTCTCACTTTTTACCATGATGTGTTAAAACATTGATAACTTATGTGCTGCAATTGGGCTTGATATGTTGACTTTATTTGCTATGAAATATCATCTTTTGTCATTCACTCATAATGTATTACAATCATGCGTGACATGTTTTATTTTTCAAGCGAAAATGTCGTCCGCTTTCAATTTGCAAATTGAAGCACCTCCTAGTAATGCGACAAAATGTCATCTGTTTTGACCGTTGATGAGTGCTTAATGTTTTATTTGACTGTAAATGGTAGGAAATGTCATCAGGGGTCATTCACTTATAATGTATTTATCACCATCCTGCGTGGCATGTTTTCCTTTTCAAGCTAGAAGGTCATGAAATTGATGAACCAAACATACACAGCTTATGCCAGACGTGATTTAAATGTTATTGAGAGTCTGTCGTTAGGCACCCAATACTCACTACATATTTGCCACATTACGTGCGGGATAATTCCTCCTAATGTCAACTTTTTAAAGAAGCGGGTGGTTTTGTCCCAAGAGGAATATAATCCATTTAGAAATTCGTTTTCCCATCAAACCAGTCTCCTAGTGAGACACGATTCCTATCCTGACGCATCCCATGGACCGGCTTCAGTTGTATGTAGCTGCTGCACTGAACCGTGCACCCTAGACGTTCACGCCGGGCTGACGCGTTCCGCTGCATTGCCTTAAAAGCTAGTTTTCCCGCGGGCGCTTCAGTCTGCCACATGTGAATGGCTACTTCGCAGCTCGCATTCAAAGGTATGTTCTTGTGCTCAAACCTTTCCTTTTTAGAGCGCTCAAAACCTTTTGCCTAATCTTTGACGGCTCAATTTAATTTGTTTTACAGAAATTGATATTGTCTAAAGAGATGCCTCCTAACTGATATGACGCATCACATTCATACGAGTATCACTGTATGAATTAACCATCGCCACAAGTTTCAAGACATCGTTCTTGGACTTCTTCTACATACTAAGGTATGTTTCAATGGAAACCGGCACAATTCACCTTATCACCACCAGTGCGTGTTCTATGCTCTCATTTATTTTATTGTTCAACTCTTGTTGATTGACAACCACAGCGCTTTCAACCGACACGATCAGCTGGAATCCTCTTTTCCAGGTATGATTCTATGTCACTCGTGTTTTCTTGATCGTGGTTAAGCCTGGTTGAGTTAAGACTAACAAGGCCTCCTTTCCTTTATTAATTAAGGGTCCTTTTTCAAGATTCTCCCTCCTACCTCATGAATAGAATGGCGCCATGAATTCCTGTTATCAGAATCCATTAATACATATGGATTGGGTGAGTTTATCGGCACATCTGGCCGGGTTTCTTTTACCAGTACCTTTTGGAACACATTCTCATTTGAATTCATTTCCCCTTTAGGCTGTCTGATCTCCTGTCCCCCTGTCCTGAAGAAGACCCGCCATGACATTACCTTACTTTTGCGTTTAAGGTCGAAACGTCGACGGTTACTTTTGTCCAATCATCCTTAGATCTCGTTGTCCTTGAATTATTATTTAAAAAAAAAAAAATGTTTTTATTTATTTTTAGTAATGTATACTTACAATCAAAGAAATCATGAATACACAATACAAATTGGTTGTTGGGCAATAGCATTTGGTGTAGGGCAAAGAATATAGCAACAGTTCCTCTGAAAGAGAGCAGGAGGTTAGAGTCCAGTGTTATATACATATATGTGCTAAGGGTCACATCCAACTTAGCCACACTTATCAACAATGGGTCAGGTATCACAATTTTCAATGCTCTTTCCCCGATCTTCCCAGTGGCAAGTTCAATCCCTCCTCCTCCTCACCCAGTTCTAAGCCATAATATTTTATCCATGGCGCCCATATCTTTCGGAATTTTCGGGGACAACCCCTCGCCTTGTATGTCACTTTCTCCGCAACCATATAGAGATCTAAACATGTTCTCCATTCCTTGAGTGTATGGAGTCGGTGGGCACCCCAGCACCGAGCTATGTCTCTCTTGGCTACTACTAGCCCCAAGTTAGCCAACATGAGTTTGACGTGGCAGGTCCACATCCGTGGGGATTCCCAGTATGAGGAATCTTGCTTCCAACTCAAGTTGGGCTTCCAGTATATTGTTTAGTTCCTTCACTATCTTACTCCAGTATGTTTGAACCCTACTGCACTCCCAGAGGGTGTGTATAAATGTACCGCGTTCTGTGTGGCATCTGAGGCAATCCGGGTTATCTGCTCTCCCCATAGAGTGTAGTCTTGCTCTGTCAAAGTAAGCCCTGTGCAGGATTTTATACTGAATGAGCCGTAATCGTAGTTTAATCGCCACTTCACGGATAAGGACGGCCTCCCAGTCAATGTCTTCCATTGGGCCAGTGGTGAGTTCCCATTTAGCTTGAAGTGGGCCTAGTTTGTCAAGCATATTGTTAATTAGTGTTTTATATGTCAACGAGATGGCTTGAGTCGGAATCTCTTCCTGCAAAAGACTGCCTTCTAATGGGGCATATTCTGGCAGTGTCTCTGTGTCTAGTCCCTCTGCTTGCCAGGCATGTTTCAGTCTGAGATAAGCATAGGATTGAGTGTCGTGAAGCTGATATGTGGCTTGAAGCGAGGTGAATGGGGCCAATGTGCCTTTCTCTAGTACATCCCCTATTTTGGAGATCCCTATTAGATCCCACTGTTTAAAGCCTTACAATTTTCTGATCTCAGCCAGTCTAGTTCCCTCCCATAAAGGGGTCTCCCTTGTTGGTTTTGTGTCCCATTTCGTTTGCTTCTCAGCACTTTTCCACGCCTCTAACACTCGTTGGGTAGCTGGTAGGAGCTGACTACAGCTTTTACCTCCATGTGTATATATAGTGTAATTGTGTGCGTTCTCGGAATTGTAATCTTTCCAAACTGTAAGTGGGGTGGTCTCTCGGAGCGTGGTTCCATTCATTAATTACAATGAGATGGGCCGCTCTGTAGTAGGCTCTGATATCTGGCAGGGCCAGACCCCCATTGTACAGGTTTCGCTGCAGCGTTTGCAGCGCTATTCGTGGATGGGCCCCGTCCCATAGAAGTAAGCGTAGCTCGCTGTTGAGGGTTGTGAACACGGTCTCTGGTATTTTGCAATAGGTATTTTGCAAAATATATAGCAACTGAGGGAGTGTGATCATCTTGTACATAGCGGCCCTCCCCATGATCGTCAGGGGGAGTTTCCGCCACCTCTTGACATCTTCTTGAAAGTTCAAAAGAATTCGTCTGATATTGTGCTCTAAGTTAGTTGCTACCTCAGTGGTAATATAGAGTCCAAGGTAAGGAACCCCTCTGTGGACAATCGTAGGCAGCTCGGATAAGTTTGGGGCTCCACCACCCCGCTCACCGGGTACAAGGTAGATTTATTCCAATTAATCTTGTATCCGGCGTGTCTGCCATATTCCTCAAAGATTTGTAGCATTTTGGGGAGTGTCTCGGCTGGGTCTGTAACATATAATAAAATATCGTCCGCATATAGCGATATGCGTTCTTACTCTAAAAATCGGGACTCGTCTATGAAACCACCCAGTCCTTGGCGGGATCGAACTACACAGGCCAAAGGCTCCAATATGAGGGCAAACAGTAGGGGAGACCGGGGACAACCCCGTCTAGTGCCTCGTTGAATCGGCCAACTCGTCGAGATGACCCCGTTGACCCGGACTTTAGCCTCAGGAGCATTGTATAGAAGTACCAACCATTCCCTAAATATTGGACCAAATCCAAACTTTTCCAAGGTGCATCTCATAAAGGGCCAATGAATGGTATCGAATGCCTTCTCGGCGTCTAGCGAAAGGAGCAGATGGGGGGCTATCCCGACTCTGAATCGTGGCCAGCCAATTAGCCAGTCGTCGTAGGTTAAAATGTGTGGCTCGCTTTGGCATAAAACTGGATTGGTCTCTATGTATCAGGGGGTAATAGCTGTCAGGAGGCACATCGCAAGAATAGTGGCCAGAATCTTTGTCTCAATGTTGAGCAGAGATATGGGTCGATAGGACCCACAGTCTTCCGGAGGCTTCCCTGTTTTATGAATTACCACCACAGTAGCCATTCGGAGATCTTTTGGGGGAATTCCTTGTTCTTTTGACGTCTTAAACATATTTAGTAAGTGTGGTGCCAGCAGGCTACTATTTAATTCAAAAAATTCTCCCGGGAGTCCATTTGGGCCCGGGGTTTTCTCCGACTTTTGGCGACCAATGGCCTCTGTCACTTCTTCAAGAGTGAGGTCTTCCTCTAGCCTGTCCCTCTCCTCTTGGGAAAGTGAGGGAAGCTCAATTGAGTCGAAGTATTGGGTTATTTGCGCCTCATTCATCTGTGGTTTCGCTGCATACAATTCCGTGTAGTACCGTGCAAAGGCCCCCGCTATATCTTTGGATGTGGTGTGCGTATAGCTTTGTTCTTTAATGGTCATTACCCATCTCAACTCCATTTCTTTCCTGCCCAGCCACGCAAGCAGTTTCCCCGCCCTGTCACCTGTCTCACATAGCCGATGTTGGACTGCCAATTGTTGAGCCCTCACCTCTCGAGTCGCTAGCGCCTGATACTCCCTTTTGGTTATCTCAATTTGGTGAAGGGTATGTCCAGTCAGTGCGGAGGTGCCACTTCCCTCTAAACTTAACAGCTTGCGTTCCAATACCTCCATCTCTTGGGTTTCTCGTCTTTTTTTTTTATGGGCAATTATATTTTGTGCTCTATCCCTAAGCACCGTCTTGAATGCTTCCCATAAGGTGACTGCCGACTGTACTGAAACTATATTTTCCTTAAAGTAGAGCTCTGAGTCCACCCTGAGCTCTTTAGCAACTCTTTCATCTTCAAAGGCCCATGAGCTCAATCTCCAGTTCGCTACCTGGTGGCCACCCCTCCCTCCCACTGTTAGTAGAAGCGGTGAATGGTCTGAAATGCCCCTAGCTAAGTATTCTACCCTCTCTACCTGTCCGATCTCCCCCGCAGGAGCGAAAAGATAGTCCAGTCTCTAAAACACCCTGTGAGCCCCCGAGAAATAGGAATAGGCACGTATATTTGGGTGATGTCGTCGCCACAGGTCAGTCAGTCAGTCCGAGGGCGTCTTGGAATTTTGCCAACATTGTGGGTCCATGGGACCCGGGTCTTAGTTGAGTTCGATCTAGGGAGGGCTCAATCAAATCGTTGAAGTCCCCTCCTATAATATGTATGGCGGGTCCGGAGTGCAATAATAGCTCCGTTACGACTTACCAAGATGCAAGATGGCCACCGGAGGGTCGAGCCTGTAGGAGGCTCCTGTATCCCCGTTAACCGACTTTCCAGTTGCCACACGACATAGAGAGGATCGTGCCTACCTGTCTCCCCCAAGTCTGGAAGGTTGCCCGGTGCTCGGAATGTACACATTGCCGTGGGGGGACCCCCCGAGACTGGACCGCAACGCCGACAAGCCAGGGTCGTGGGAGCTGCGGGCAATCTAGCGGAGCCGTCACAGACGTCCGTGTTTCCGGCGACTGATGGACGGTGACGAGCTGCGGCCAATTTTTGCGGTTTCCGCATGCGAGCCTCCGACCGGCGGATCGAGTCACAGTGTGGCGGAGGATGCGGTCAGCACACGCTCCAGATTTGTGAGGTGAGGTGGAGGGTGCCACTAGCGCTGACTATGCTGGGGACATAGGAGGCTCTCCGCGATGCCAAGATCAACCACAGGACACCAGCGACCTCACACGCGAGCCTCAGACCGGCGGGTCTGGCCGCTGTAGGGCATGAGGAGAGTGCGGCGCGCGCGCCCGATCACTAAAGATCTGGAGAGCGGAGGGAGCCTGCCAGTTTTGTTTTGTTTTACGAGACCCGAGCCTTGGAGCGAGGCAGCGGGCTTTGCTTCCGCTCAGACGAGGGTCTAGATCTCCCGCTCGCACAGAGGAGAGGATCCTGACATTGAGGATGGCACTCTGTTTTTCAATACATGTCCATGCCTGACCTCTAAAATGGAGGTCTGACTGCTAATGATCCTGATCGTTTAGTCCTTCTGGGCCAGGTCCACTACCCAGACACTAGTATTTGTTGTGCAGTATTCCAGCACATTATGGATATCTTTCATACTGGCTTCATTCTTGGAAATCATTTTGAAACCCATTTGGGCTCCCACAAGCTATAGTTAAGCCCTCCCCGCAAACAAAAAAAAAAAATAGAAAGAGGACTGACTCCCCAGAGAAGAAGAAGGTCCCAAGCTGGAAACTAAAAAGGGTAATAGGACTTCCAGCACATAAGCAGAAGCTGACTAAGCCAAAGAATCGGCCATCTTGGAATGGTACAGTCAGCTCCCATTCACACCAACAACAAAATTGCAAGAAAGATGCCAAAGTAAACCACTCCAGCTATGTCAAGTCTCAAAGCCAAAAGTAAACCATTCCAGCTATGTCAAGACTATGACTAATCTACCAAATCTCTCATAGCACAAGCATCCCCTCCCCGCAACTGCCATTGAGGATTGTGAGGGCTCCCATCAATCATGGACCCCGCATCAAACTGCTCACTCAACAACATCCTAAATTCTGACGGACGCAACGCCCATAAAATCAACTACCCACCTAATCTAACAAAAAAAGCTGCCAAAGCCCTCAAACATAGACTTCTCAAACACCACCCAGAAACACTTATATTTGACCAATACTTCTGCACATCTAAAGGGGTCATAACTAATGATCTCATATTCTACACACAAAAAAGAGCCCAATGAAGAAAAACCCTCTGCGCGATGCTCGCTATAACTACATCTAGGAAAACAGCGCACAGCCTAAGGCTTTCAGTAGCCCCCTCAACCGCACTCAATGCAAAATTAACCATCTCCAACAATGGGATCATTCTCATACAGGCTTCTGACCACAACCTAGACCTCTTCAACGAATTCTTCCCCTCCATCAAACAGGAGGTAACTAAAAATAAGACAGCCCCCTTGCCTGACCACTCCAAATCTTCCCTTGACCAGTCCCAGATTTTATCCGCCTACAGCGCAGCCACCACAGACTGCCCTCCCCACCTCCCTCCCACACCTACCAGACCACACCTACCAGACCACACCATACCATCGTAGCCACTACACCAGACAATTCGGAGTCATCCACCCATTCGACCCCCTCAACACATGCACTCCTCACATTTCCAATACGATCTTAGAGAGACACATGGACAATAACGTATCCACGACATCAGCCTATCAAGAAAAGCTTGAATTTAAACCCAAATCCCCATCCAATCCTACCTACTCCCCTTTTAGCCATCACATCAATGAGACTCATGGAAAACACACTCCTCAATACACCATACCCCAAACCCCATCATCCGGTAACTATGCCCTGATTGAGTCTAGACTGGGGGAAATTACGCAGAAACTACAACAACTAAAATCTGACCTGCAGAAGCTAACAAGCATCACTACTAAACTAACCCACAACATGAGGCCATCAGATACACTTGTCAGTAATAGTCCGACCCTTCATGACAAATGCCTACACCATGTGGACCATCCATTAAAATCGATCAACTCCCAAACATCCCAGCGCACTAGTTGGCGATCCGCTCCCTTACACAACGCACCCTCGAGACCGGCCAGGACCAAAACCTCCCTATCTGACAATGACATTCTCCATACATACAAGAATGCACACCTTGACCTGTCACATAGCCTCAACCCCATCTCAACAATTATTTCAAATCCACACAGAGAACAGATACCAAACACCAGAGAGATAAACAAGTCCAACCTCAAACCAGTACCCATCACAGAGAAAACCACATTGAACACCAAACCCCACCTGAAATGCATACTCCTAAACTGCAGATCGGCCTGGAAACACGCAGCCGACATTGCCGACCTCATCCTTGCCCATGACCTTGACCTACTCCTTCTAACGGAAACTTGGTTAAAGAACGATTCTGCACCAATCCTGGACATCCTAATCCCCCCTGGCTATGACATTGTAAGAGCCGATAGATCGGGGGGAGGCATAGCCTTCATACACTGCATCAACCTAGTGGTAACTCAATCACAATATATCGACCTTGACACGTGCGAATACCTAGGCATAAACATTGCGAGCAACAACAGTCCCCTATGTAAATTACACTTGGTCTACCACCCTCCGGGCAACAATCTTGCATTCACCAAACAAATAATGGAAATCATTTCCTCCAACATGGGGCAACACTGCCCCCAAATCTTCCTCAGTGACTTCAATCTTCACTGGAACGACCATAACGACCCCACAGTTAACAGCCTAAAAACCTTCCTAACTGACCTCAAACTTGTCCAATTCTGTGATAGCCCAACGCACATACTGGGTGCAACACTGGATCTGGTCATTGCCAGGCCAAACTCCATCATACTTAAATCGATCATCCCTTGTGACTGGACGGACCACCACAGCATCTCCTTCCTCATCACTGAACCAACGAAGACTCATAAACTCCAACTTAAGAAACCCAAACATTGGAAAAGAAATACTCGCGACATTAACCGAAATGACCTAACATCCCTCACCAACAATTTCCTATCGCCACCAGCGGACCTCACAGATGTACATGAACTCACAACCCACTACAACAACTCGATGACTAACATTCTCGACACAGTAGCGCCCCTTCAACTTAAAAGGCCCTCCTCTAAAGACTCCAAACCTTGGTACAATGGGAGTCTAAATGATCAACGCCGCAACCTAAGACTAGCGGAAAGGACCTGGAGAGCCGCACCGTCGCTAGATCACCTTAAACAACTAAGATCAAGGAGGAGGAAGTACAACAAACACATCAGAATCTCCAAAGCTAATTTCTTCAAAGATCAACTAAACAATGCTAGAAATCGACCAAGAAAACTATTCGAAATTATTAAACTTCAATCCGTTCAACATCACACCGACTCCTCTGTAGGCCCCAACCCGCAACCCAACTGCAACACTTTTGCGGCCCACTTCTTAGAAAAATCCAAAATGATAGAAAAAGAGCTCCTTACAGCAAATTAACAACTCTCATTGTCGCCCCCACCTAACCCCATCGGGCCACAATCGGCACAAACACATATCCAGCATGATCTTACCCTCAAAAACAATGCATCCTGGAACACTTAAAATCTTTGACGAAAATGATATCCTCAAGTTAATAACAACACTCAAAACCGTCAAACCACTTCTGCGATCCGCTTCCAGCCAACATCTTCAGCGAGATCAAAACTGCTCTTATACCCTTCTGGACAAAGATAGTGAATGCATATCTATCGCAAGGAACCCTTCCAAGCTGCTTAAAAGGACAGGTAACCCCTATTCTTAAAAAACTCACTGCTGACCACACAATTCCAGGTAACTACCGTCCAATATCCACTATTCCTACACTTGCAAAACTACTGGAGAAGTGCGTCCACTCCCAACTATGGAACCATATAGCCCAGTTCCACCTCATTGACCAGTTCCAATCAGGCTTCAGGCAAAATCACAGCACGGAAACGGCCATGACCCACATCGTCGATGACGCTCTCAGAATACTAGATCAAAACTAATCCTGCCTCCTAATCCTCCTAGACCTATCATCAGCCTTCGATACGGTCAAACATATCAGTCTCCTAGACCTACTTGAACACAGAATGGGTTAATCAGGAGCTCTCCTGAAGTGGTTCGCCTCCTTCTTAGACAGCCGAGCTCAAAGAATCAAGATTAACCAATCGCTATCCTCGAACACACCGGTCACCCTGGGAGTCCCGCAAGGTTCCGCCCTATCTCCTACCCTCTTCAATCTATTCATGGAACCCTTAACCGAAAATCTGAAACTCTCCAATATCCACTACCACATGTACGCGGATGATACCCAACTATACCTAAAAATATCATCGCCGGATGACATCCGCCTACTCAACACAACTATACAAAAAACCCACATCTGGCTAACAAAAAACCACCTCAAACTCAATGCGCTCAAAACTGACTTTCTCCGAATCTCCCCACCACAAGGACAAGGTGACATAGTAAACTGGATGAAACACCTAACAGCCCTCAAATGCAAACCTCACATTATCGATTCCACAAGATCACTGGGAATAATACTGGATAAGAATCTCAACATGAGGGAACACATCAGCACAGCCACCAGAGGAGCCAACTTTCATGTGAGCATTCTCAGAAAACTAAAACCCTTCCTCAACGACCTAAAAACAGCCATTCAATCATTAGTTCTACCCAGAATAGACTATGGGAATACAACCTTATGTGGCCTGCCGAGATCCCGTCTGGCTCCTCTAAGAGCCTCACTCAACGTGGCTGCAAGACTTGTCACTGGCTCCAGAAAGAACAACCACATCACCCCGGATCTAAAGAAACTGAATTGGCTCCCTTATGAGGCAAGAGCACAGCTAAAAATTGCGTGCATGACGCACAAAGCCCTGCACCTCAATACACCAAAGTATCTAGCCAATAAACTTGAATTATCAGGCAATAGCAGAACTCTGAGAAGCACCAACACCCTGCTATTGAAACCACAAAAATTTAAGAAAAAGAAAACTTACACGCGCACCTTCTCTGGCCTAGCACCGAGGATATGGAACGCCCTGCCCCAAGCAATCAGAATGAACCCCTCCACCACCTCCTTCAAAAAAGAAGTCCAACTACTTCTAATGAATAAAACTCTCTCCTGATCCCAGCCCTGAGGCAAGTTGATACCAACCAGAAGCTGCTCATCTACCAAGATACATGATGATCTCTAAACGAGAATGACTAACACAATCCTGACCTTCAACGAGAACTTACAACTTACATGATCTCATCTTAGATACTCATTTATATGTGACTAGCGCTCAACTTTTCTTTTGATGTAACTTATGTAAAGCGCTCTGATACCTTCATCGGGTCTAGTCCGCGCTATATAAAACCTTTATAAATAAAAAAAAATAAAAATAAAAAATAGTCTATCTAGAGTACGTTGCTGCAGTCGCGGGGGCGCGTAGGCACTAATAAGTAAAAACATCTTACGATTCCAAATTCCGTGTACTGCAACGTATGTTCCGTCTGAGTCCACCCACTGTTGAGTAACACGAAAGGGGGGTGACTTTTTAATGAGAATTGCCACTCCTCTCGAACCCTTAGTAAAACCCGCATGTGCCAAGGTAGTGTAATGCCCTCTTCCCAGGAAGGAACAACTCGAACCCATCAGGTGTGTCTCCTGTAAAAATATTATGTCGGGTTTAAGTCTGTTAAGATCGTGGGATACTAGATCCCGTTTGATTTTGTTTTCGAACCCATTGACATTCCATCTCAGTGCCGTGAACCTGCCCTCAGCCATTGCAATGCAGCTTTTGATTCATCCCATGCCCAGCCCTCCCCCAGAGGATTGCCCACATCCCCAATTCCCATCTCAATCTCGGTATTCATTTGAACCAACTGAAAAGAACAGTAGTCCCCCCCACCACCCCCTCGCAGTGATCGCAGCTCACAACATTTGACGATGTCTAACTTACCCCCCACCCTACACTCTTCAGGTACCCACACCACCCCCCAATTCGTCAACATGACAACTCTGGCACGGGTAATCCACTAAGAGGTCTGTAGCCCTCCCTCCCCCCGTTTCAATTAACTACACGATAATACAGTAGCAACACACAGTATACTTCCCTTTCTCAGACCAACGTTCTGCAATGTCTGCCAAGCCCTAGGGTTGTCTTACTGTCTTTAGGCGGCCGTCCGGCCCCTCAACTCAGTCCTCTTCGCCATTGCTGGGCGGATGCAGTTGTTGCGTACTTGTGTCGAGCAGGATCGGGTCTTGAGCTTCCAGCTGTTGAAAGCTCTCAAGTAGTGGGTGTTCACTATCTGCATCCGCTGATTCTTCTCTCTCTGACAGTTCAGTGTTGACGTTGTCACTAGATCTCCGCATGGTTTGTGCCGCGTGGTCCTGCACGGCGTCGTCGTCCGAGTCCGATATTTGTGACTTGCTTTCTCTAGGCCTCAAAAGCCCATCCTTTTTTCTGTGAACTGATCTTGAGCTTGGGGTGTTCTACGCCTTAACGGGGGCCGTTCCTCGATCCACGACCATGCCTCGTCTGGAGTCTGAAAAAACAACGTGGTGCTTTGTAAGATAACTTTAAGTTTGGCTGGGAACAGTAACATGTATTGGATCTCGAGTGCTCGAAGTTTCGCCTTGACCGGATCAAAAGTGTCTTTGCTTTTGCATGTCTCGTGAATAGTCCGGGAATACCATCACTCGTGTATTTTCATATTTAATCTCCCCCTTCTTCCTCAGCTCGCGTAGTATTAGATCTCTATCTTGAAAGTTCAAAAAGCGGGCTATGAAGGGTCGAGGGGGAGCTCCTGGTGGCGGGCGGACAGTGGGCATTCTGTGCGCTCGTTCTATGACAAAGCAGGTCGAGAATTGTGTATCTGGAAGGGTTTCTTTTAGAAACGTCAAGAGAAACTGGCCCGGATCTGTTCGTTCCACATTTTCCGGAAAAACGATAAATCTGAGGTTATTTCTGCGGGCCCTGTTTTCAGCATCGTCGACCCTCCAGGCCACCTCTTTCATTGAAGCTAAGTGTCCCGTCACATCTTTCCGCGTGGAGTGAGAGGTATCTTCGAGTTCCGAGATGCGGTGTTCCGCCTCAGTAACTCGCTCGGAGACTTTTCGTAGATCTTGGCGTAGCAGTGTGACCTCCGAACGTATCTCCGCCATCTTCCCTTCCAAGCTTTCTCTTGAAGCATGAATTGCTTGTAGTATGGCCGCATTATCTGGAAGGGGAACAAGACCTCCCTCTGCTCCCGCCGGTTCAGGAAACACTTTGGCAAATCGGTCCAATTTTCCCTGTCTCGACGACTTAGGCTCGTTATCCCTCGCCATCTTGAGTGATCTGGCGTTAGGTTGTGGCTAGGCGCTCTCTCCCACTGTCGTGGCCTCTGTAACACTGCTGGTGACTTCCTGAAAACTCACCCCCTAGAGTGTATCGTAGCTTTCAGGACAGCTTGAACGGTGTCTGTCAGGCCATGTAGGCTAATGTATGGGCCCAGTGTCCCTTCTGCCATGGGCGAGTTCCGAGGAGGGCACCAAGGCTCATGTCTCCGTCCACCCCCTTGCTGCTCGCCTCAGTGTACTTTTGGTGGGTAGAGGGACCCACGGAGGGGGGAGAGGCAGAGCCTAGGCCCAGGCCCACCGGGCTACTCGTAGGACGTCTTCTTGGTTCCACCACACCTAGGAGTTGGACTATCGTGCCCCTCGTATCTTTGTATCTCTTGCTGGTGCCCCTGTGAGGCTACACCTGGAGCATGGGGTTGAATGCCATTCAATTTTCAGATCGTTGTAGCCAGGAAGTTTTAAGTTCACACTACGCAGCCATGGCGCTGCAGTATCTTCCCCCACAGAATCTAGGGCCCGAAATATGTACCGGGGCCTGCGGGTTCTCCATCCCCCTCCGCACTTATCCCAGCTGCCCACACCCACGTTATTGGAATCAGCGGGAAGGGGAGGAGAAAGAGTCCGTCAACAGTCCCACCGGACCTCTCGCATCGGTGCTGCAGTGTTAAGCACAGTCCGCGAGCTCGGGCTCACAGTCTCCCGGTCCCTTCGCTGCCGGTTCGAGAGGAGCTCCCCAGGGACACTCCGGTTCAGGCGGGCCGGCCCGCGCGATCTCCACAGCAGCCACCGCCACCCGCCGCGAAGAGGGAAACGTGGAGGGGGGGGCCCTCTCCCAGCCCCCAGACGTCTCACCAGGCTCCAGTATTCAGTCCACGCCACAGCCAGGGGTGCTGCTCTAAGGTAGGGAACCACTCCACCACCAGCAAGGCGCGGTTGAGTCGTTCGGTTCGCCCCTGCAAAATAGGGTCTCCACCTGCACCGAGTGGGCGGTTACCGCTCCTCGTCATGGTTGTAGCGGCACGGAAGGGCACTGTTGGTCGCTAAGCCCAGATCAACCGCCCAAGTGTCTCTACAGCGCACCCTGCCTCCGTCTCTCAGTTTGAGTGTGTCGCGGACCCATTGTGTCGCCGCGGGCCGCTCCGGCAGCGCGCCATCTTGGAGAGCGTCGTGCAGACGATGTTGTAGGAAAGGCTCTAATTATGCCGTATATCGTCCGTTCGCCGGTCTTGCAGCACTCCTCCGCCGCAGCACACCTTCCGATCCCCACTGATGTTATTTTTTGGCGTCGAGGGTCAGGATTTAAGTCAGGATGTAATCTGGGCCGGCGGAGCTCGCAAAGAACGCAGCTACCCGGCCATGTTGTTGGCCGTTGTCCTTGAATTATTAAGTAATTTTTTGCTTGGACTAGAGATACTGGAAACATATATTGTTTGAACCTGTAACATTTCTTCTTTTTCCATGCAAAATCTCTTCACGTCCATGTATATACACTCAGTCACCGTCCTTCACTTGGGCACTTTATTCACTGTAAATTTGTCACTTGCGTCGTGCCGCCTTTTGAATAATTCGACCGCTCTCATTTGTAGTTTTGATTTATGTGCATTGTTTTGATGAAAAGAAAAGTAAAGTTTTTTGATACCGCTAAAATATTGTTTTTGTTTGTGTTCCATGTGCATCAAAGATTCATTGATATTACAAATGTTTTGAACTGTAAAGAAATGTTCTTACCTGACAGAACCAATTGTTGTTTATGATATACATACCAAGGTTCTGAGGGATACTGGGTTACCCCATTGCTTTCAACAGAGTCTTTGGATTCGGCACCCTGTGCTTTTATGCTGGTAAACGTTCGGATTCAGCACAGCCCCTTCTTTCCTGGGGGGCCATGCATTGCTGTTCATTGTTTTCTGAAATCATAGTTCCATTTCCTTGCTTCGGCCCTCTGTGCCACCCTGGCCACAGTGGCCAATAACCCATGCTCTTGACAGTCCTGAGGGAGGTTGGGCTCCCTCATTGTGTCTCCTGAAATCATCTCTGCCCCACATGTGATATTACTAATGGGATGGGGCACATGCGTATTGTCCAGTGTCTTCATTTGTTCTTGTCATGGGGTTTCTGAGCGTAAACTGGCCCCATACTTTTCAATTAAGTCTCAACACTTTGGTGTGTGGCTTTGCTCGTTGTCGTCCTCAGTGCTGACAGGCTCGTCTGGAGTCAGACCAGTCTTGTTTGCGCTGTCACATCACTACAGTCTCACCCCCTTGAGTTCAGTCTAACTCCTAGCTGCCTCCTGGTCCCTTGTATTTATTCTACTCTCACGTTATTCACCGAACTCTCAGCCTCCTTGTCTTTTAACCAACCTTTATGCTGATGTCTGCTGGGTGGTCATTAGTGGTTTATTGGCTAGTTCTAGTCCTGCTGATTAATCTTTGGTCAGCGGTTCCAAGCACAGCATGGAATGCATGTCCTGTGGCAAATACCGCTGCCTGGTACAACGATGGGAGGCTCAAAGAAGCTGCTTGGTTATGTTAACACTGTGGCCACTGAAGGTGCTCTGTTTGGAAGCTCTGTCTTGTTCAGAGTAGGAAAAACGTTCCTCTTTTTCTTTGGATGTAGACCAGAATCTTTTTTTTTTTTTAACTTTGTTTTTTGACATTTATAACAACAATACACATTCAGCGTGTTGTAGCAGGACCGAGGAGTCCTAAAGCATCTGTGACCCAAATGTGTTAGCAATCAAACAAAAACAGTAAAAGCAACAAAAAAAAACATTCAAAAACAGACAGGAGGCTTAGTACATAACACATAATATCGAGTTTAAGACAGTAGGCAGTGGGCCAGTATTCATGGAAGGTACACCATATCAATATACTTAGCAGCTGCTCATTTGATCTTACTGTGAGAGGCCGACCAAAATCAAGGTTCATCACCCCTAGAATAGAGTTAACCTAGTTTGGGTGTGCATCTGCATGTTGTTCCGGTGACTGGGAAGTACGAGATGGAACTCGAATAGGAGAGGCTGGCATATCTACCTGGAGTGTTTTTAGCCAATCCAGGATGGGGCCCCATATATCTTTTGGCCTGGAGGCTGCGGGCATTAACTCCCAGAAAGTCGAGAGTTGAGTATGGCTGGAAGTGACGTCCTGAATCCAAGCCTTTACTGCGGGTGCTTTTTTGTCACCCCAATTAATGGATACTCTGCGTTTGGCCATCAGGAGTAACAAAGCATGCAGTTTACGGTGCTCGGCTTTAGTGTCTTTCACATAACCCAGAAGCCCAATATCCGGCTTAGGTTCGCTGGGTACCCCTAGTATTTATGAATTGTGCTAAAAATGGCAGTCTAGAAGGAAGCAATGAGTGGGCAGTACCAGGACATATGTATAAAATTGGCAGGGGCCTGGCCACACCTCCAGCATCTCTCATCTGGCCTCAACCCCATGCAGTATAGTTGGGTGGGGGTTCTGTAGAACCTGTGCACGTATTTAAAATGAATCAATCTCCGCTTATAATTGGGCGAGAGTAGATGGAGTTGGCCGCAGCAGAATATCCACTTTTCGTCCGTCACCTGACCATCAAGCTCTTCCATCCAGTACCACTGAGCTTTAGGTATAGCCAGAGGTGCTGTGGCTTGCATCGAGCAGTACATTCTCGTTATTAGTCTGCGGGAACTTGTAGTATTTATCAATTGCTCTAGTACTGGTAAGTGTTTGGGGGGGTTTGGAAAGGTGGTATGTAATTGCATGCAAGTAGCTCTGATCTTAAAATAGAGGAATAACTCCGAAAATGTCTTCGAGCCCACGGCCGTAGATTCCGGAGGAGCACAGAAAGTGTCTTCAGGGTACAAATCCGCGAACGTTGCTAGCCCTATTGATCTTCCCAATGCCACGTTTCCATCATCAGCCATGGTTGGAAGTTGTGGGTTGCGAGATAAAGGGGCGGAGGGGCATATAGTATCTCCACGCCAGCTCTGATACGTATTCTGTCCCAGGCCCACCTTAGGGTTTCGACTGTATCTATCCCATCCCTCGGCCTTTTGTATTTTTGATAAATGGCCACCTGAAGGGGAATGAGAGCTGCTATGTCCATCTCGACAGCCACATGCGGCTGGAATGGAACGGGACGGGATGTAACCAAAAATGCAAAAACTGCGCTTGTGCGCAGTACGCATATAATGGCATGTCTGGGGGCCCCCAGCCCACCCTGCGTGAGGGGAAGAGTGAGTATTTCCCAGGTAACACGTGCTTGTTTCTCTGCCCAGACCAAGGAACTCATGAGGGACCGGAGAGTGTTAAAGAAGGCTTGGGTGAGTGGAAGTGGGATATTAATGAATAAATATACAAATTTGGGCAAGACAACCATCTTTGCGATGGCTATTCTGCCGGCAAGAGAGATCGGCAGCTTAGCCCACACCTTAACTTTTCCTTCCAGCCAAGAGATAGCACTACCAAAATTTAGATTCCATATCTCTTGCATATCCCGGCTTAACCAAATGCCTAGATATTTTACCGGGCCATCCGCCCATCTCAACTGATATTCCAAGTCGAATGCTTTAGTAGCTGTAGTGAGGGGAACCAGGGTAGATTTAGACCAATTTAAATATATGCCTGAGAGGCCCCCAAATTTTGTGAGTTCCCTGAGTAGTGGATCTAGGTTGGTCTCTGGGTCAGTTATATACAGTGTTATGTCATCTGCATATAACGAGATCAGCAGCCCCCTGGTGCTGAACCCCAGCCCTCTTGCAGCATGATGTTGTCGAATCCTAGCCGCAATCGGTTCCATCGCTATGGCAAACAAGAGCAGGGAGAGAGGGCAACCCTGGCGCGTACCACAGGATATATGGAAGGGTTCTGAGATCACGCCGTTCATGCGCAGTCGTGCCGAGGGTGTTGTGTATAGCAGTCTGATTTGTGCAATGAAGTTTGGACTAAGTCCGATCCTCCCCAATATAGTGAACAGATAAGGCCACTCCAGTGCGTCAAACGCTTTCGTAGCGTCTAAAAACGCCACTAGCGCCTTGGCTTCAGGGTTCAAATAGTGTAGCACAGCGAAGAACGTGCGAAGGTTGTGGGCCGTGGATCTGCCGGGAATAAACCCGGATTGGTTGGGTCTCGCTATCAGGGGGAGTAGAGGTTGTAGCCTATTGGCCAATAGCTTGGCATACATTTTGGCATCTATATTAATTAAGGAGAGCGGCCTATAAGAGTCCATCTCCTGGGCAGGTTTCCCGGGTTTCAGTAGGGTCAGAATAATGGCTTCTCGCATGGATGGGGGAAGTACGCCTGTATCTTGAGCTCCCTCAAATACCGCCAACAGACGAGGCGCCAATTGATCAGCGTAGGCCTTATAGAACTCCGTATTTAACCCGTCTGACTCGGGGGCTTTGTCTGCAGGCAGGCTGCCAAACAGAAGTCCTGAGAAGTGAAAGGCACGTCCAGATATTACCTATGTGCCCTTCCCAGCCATAGCAACTCTATAGACTCAAGAAAGGGATGGAGCTCTTCTGGCACTGTCTTATGTGTTGCTGAGTACAGCTTGGTGTAGAATTTGGTAAATTCACCTAGAACCTCCCGAGGGCCTCTTGTTATAGTGGAGTCTTCCCCTATAATTTTGGATTTGTATGTAACCATGCGTGGCATCCTCAGCATATTTGCTAGGGTTTTACCAGGTCTATCGCCCTCCCCATATCGCCTAGCTTGTGCGAGTTTTCCCATAATTTTTACCTCGCGCTGTGCCTCTTCCTCAAATTCAGTGACGAGCTCCCTAATATTTGATAATAGTTTAGGGTCTGCAGCGATATAGTAATTGGTCTTGAGCCCCTTTATACGAGCCTCAAGAGAGGCCAGCGTGCCTCTGATTGCTTTGAGCACCCCTGCGTGGCGTGATATGCATTTCCCCGTAAAACCAACTTGAATGCCTCCCAGAGTGACGCGTGTGTGGACACAGAACCTGTATTCATTTCAAAATATTCTTCACTGTCCTTGAATATCTCCTCTCTAAAAGCGGAGTCAAGAAGGGCATTCGGGCCAGTCTCCAATTAAACATCTGTAGTGGGGTGTTAGGAATCGTCACTTGTAACAGGCAAGGGGCGTGATCGGACAGGGTTCTGGGGAAGTACGCGCTATCAGTGGTCCAGGCTGCAATGTCATTCGAAACTAGCTAAAAGTCCAACCGAGACCATGCCCCATGATATGCTGAGACACACGTACCTTCCTTTACCCCTGGGTGTCTCATCCTCCAGATGTCTTGCAACCCTCCGTCTCGCATTAACGCATTTAGGGCCTCACATGAGCTAGGATGCATATTGCGGGATATGCCCTTCCTGTCTAGGGTGTCATTGAGCACAGCGTTAAAGTCACTGTCAGGTTCTCACCTGTGTTTCTGCAGGAACGCCACGGATGATGATAAGGTCCGCAACCTCCCCTAGTCACCCGAGGTACCCGGTAAAAACAGGGCATCAAAGGTAACCCGGGGAAGAAGGGAAACAAAACAAGGAAAGGAGGGGAAAACACAGCCTCGAAACTCTGGGCACCTCAGGAGAATCC
Organism: Calotriton arnoldi; assembly: GCA_963921515.1. Taxonomy (NCBI): domain Eukaryota; kingdom Metazoa; phylum Chordata; class Amphibia; order Caudata; family Salamandridae; genus Calotriton; species Calotriton arnoldi. Next base: position 130,762 of record CAWUFW010000981.1, on the reverse strand, counting down.
GGATACGCCAAGAAGCTGTAGGTGTACAGGAAAAGGATTATTATACAATACTTAATAAAAACAACTTGTATGTCTCTATGCGTTCTTTCCTACCTTCACTCTTACTGTGATAGAACTTGTATTTTCTTTCAATAGGTGACCATATATACAGTGTCTTTAGACAAACGGGACTGATGCCATATACTTAGGAAGGAAAGAAAAGGAAAGTGATAGTGAATTCTCTGCTACCTACACCACGAACCAAAGGGTGTACCTAAGACCTCTCATGCCCCCACCTCTTCTATATGTAGTGTATGGAACCTTGTCCTCCTTTGTGAAATGAGGAAAAATGAAGGAGAAAGGAAATCCGCTCACTGTCAGACAAATAATAACCCCTTCTCTACTGTCTAGGAAAGAGGCCCTGTTTAGGCGGGGAGGACCCTCACTTAACGCCCAGAGCACAGGACCATAAATAACAGCAACAGAGAAAAATAATAAAAGTCAGCGCTAAAGCGCTGTTACCGCCACCGTGCAACTCTAGCTGATTCTCCTCGTACAAGCTTCCGGAAAACTGTAGGGAAAGGAGCACGACTTCGAAGAGACCAGGACCGCCGGGAGATAACCAACGTGGATAGACGCCGCCGCGTACTGCAACACCCATCGGAACAACAACCCGGAAGTGAAACAGGTGAGGGAAAGCCGGAACTCAGGAAACACTAGAACGCGAAGCGCAGAGGAGAGAGGGAAGCCGGGTTTTATGTGTCCGACCCCTCTCCGCGCACGCGTATGGAGCATCGATTCTGCCGGTGAGTAACTGCCGTCTGTCTGCCCTCGCGCAATCCCGACAGTCACCTCCCCATAATATTGTGTCACATCCCAGAATTTCAACTTTTGCCCACACATAACGAAAGAAGTCAGGGCAGTCCATATTTGGACCATAAACTGCCACGATCGTCATCTTCACTCCACCCAACAGGCCATACAGTATCACAAACCTGCCATCGGGATCGATCTGTGAATCTATCGTTTTCCAATTACGGCCTTGACGAATCAGTATTGCTACTCCTCTCGCATAATTAGAATAAATAGAGGAGAAGATGTGCCCTAGACCAGAATCTTTGGGATACGCAGGGAAGTAGAGAGCACAAAGAGCCATGTGCCATTGCTGTGAGAGGATGTTCAGTCTCTGCCCTAGCTCTGGATCCCCGGATCAGAGCTCTGGGAGAAGTGTGGTTGTCTTGGCTGCAAAGTGTCAAATCCCAGGCCACTTGCACACTTCTTAAACAACTTCTGACCAAAGCAAAACTCTTGGGATGAGGGAAAAGCTGTTGCAGGTGGCCAGTAGCCATATCGTGTATTCCTCATGTGGGAGGCTGTCAAGAGACATTTAGGTGGATCACGCAAAAGAAACAGAATCTGAGCTGTCAAACATTGGGTTCACGTCCCGTCCTGCCAATTTTTATAAGCTGTGCTCAATAAACTGTTTCAGCTGAGCATCACTAGAAAACTCTGGACATGTGGAGTAAAGAACATTAGGGCTTGTGATCTGTGACCAGTCCATTTTAATTTGAGGATCTGATTCCCTTCATGAACACTGGCCGTGCAGGGAGTAGGAACCTGACCTTCTCCCTTCCCTAGGTGAGCACACTGGGGTTTGTGGCTCACCTCTTGTTAGAAATGGGGGTCTCTAGTTGGCAGAGGTAGGTACCTTTGTCCAAATAGGGACCCTTGCTTCTAGTCAGGGTAAGGGGGATACACTCCTAAAATAACCCCTGCTCACCCCCTTGGTAGCTTGGCACGAGCAGACAGGCTTATCTCAGAGGCAGTGTGTAAAGCATTTGTGAACACATACAGTAATACAGTGAAAACACTACAAACGGACACCACAGCAGTTTAGAAAAATAGCAAATATCTTCTCTTCAAGCAGGGGGACAAAGCAAGCAGCAAAAGTCCTTTCTCCTTTCCTTGGCAGCAAGTAGCCACTGCAGTCCAATCCCTGACAGCAAACAGCACAGGGGCAGTATTCCTCCTCAGCTTTTCCGGCTCTTCTCCTTGGCAAAGGTTCCTCTTGATTTCCCAGAAGTGATCTAAAAGTCTGGGGTCTGGGCCCTCTTTTTATACACCAAAATCCTTTGTTCTCTGAAGGCAGAGAGTGTCTGTACCCAGCCAAAACCAGTTCTGTCCTCACTGGTGCAGCTTCCTGGCAGGAGGTGGAGACAGCATTGTTGAAGGCAGACCAGGCCCATTCAGGTGAAAGGAAATCTCCTCCCCTACTCTAAATGCATCCCAGGTCTATTCAGCCCAGCCCTGACTCATCAGACTTCTGGAGCCGCTGCCCCTCTCCAGCCCCTGTCATCCAAAAGCCAGACATGCAATACACAAACCTAGCAGAGGCACACTGGATGGTTAGGCAAGAAAATACCTACTTTCTAAAAGTGGTATTTTCAAACACAGAATGTAAAAATCACCCACACTAAAAGATGCATTTTAACATTCTGAGTTCAGGCATACTAAACTTTATTTTTCTACCTTGTTCCCAGGGCCAGTTATGTTTATAAGATGTTATAAACAAACTCCCCATTCTGTCCTATGGGAACAGGTAGCCTTGTAATAGTGAAAAACGAAATTGGCAGTATTTCACTATCAGGACATGCCACACACATCAGGGCATGACCTACTTTTCACATACAATGCACCCTGCCCACAGGGGTACCTTGGGCCTACCTTAGGGGTGACTAAGATATAGAAAAGGGAAGGTTGAGGGACTGGCAAGTGTGCACTTGCCAAGTCGACATGGCAGTCCCAGACTGCACACAGGCTCTGCAATGGCAGGCCAGAGTTACATTTTACACGCTGCTTCCGTGGGTGGCACAATCAGTGCTGCAGCCCACTAGCAGCATTTGATTTACAGGCCCTGGGCACACACAGTGCACTATACTAGGGTCTGACAAGTAAATTAAATATGCCAATCATGGAATCACTAATCCAGAACAACAATTTACAAAGGGAGCACTTGCACTTTGGCACTGAACAGCAGTGGCAAAGTGCTCAAAGCATCTAGACCAGCAAAACGGAGTCCAACACACAGCAAAAACACAGGAGGCAAATGCAAAAATGCAGGGGAGACCCACCCCAATGGTGCCAGGTCTAACACATGTCCCCTCCAGCTGTAATGTGGGATGAACTACCCACTCTCTTGGGAGTTCTCTTCACTAAGGCGGAAAAATCTGGACAGACCATCAGCATTGGCGTGTTCTGTACCAGGGCGGTGTTCCACCGTAAAGTCCATCCCCTGTAGGGAAATGGACCACCTCAACATCTTTGGATTCTCACCTCTCATCTGCATCAACCATCTGAGAGGCCTGTGGTCTATCTGAACCCGGAGGTGAGTCCCAAACAAGTATGGCCTCCGCTTCTTCTGCGCCCAGACCACAGCAAATGCCTCACGCTCAATCGCACTCCACTTCTGTTCCCGTGGAAGTAACCTCCTACTAATGAAGGCTACAGGTTGGTCTAGGCCCTCTTCATTCAGCTGTGAGAGCACAGCCCCCCACACCATGCTCTGAAGCATCTGTCTGCACAATTAACTCTTCTGAGAAGTTGGCTGCCTTAAGCACAGGCGCTGTGCACATGGCAGATTTCAGGGCATCAAAAGCTTTCTGGCAGGCGTCAGTCCAGTTCACTTTCTTGGGCTGCTTCCTGGAAGTCAGCTCTGTCAAGGGGGCAACAATGGTGCCATACCCCTTGACAAACCTCCTGTAATACCCTGTGAGTCCTAAAAAGGCTCTTACCTCTGTCTGGGTCTTGGGAGGGGGGGGGGTGTTCCCAGCCAGAATGGTATCAATCTTGGGCTGTAGGGGGGCCACCTGGCCGCTCCCTACCTGGTGTCCCAAGTTCACCACAGAACCCTGCCCGATCTGGCACTTACTTGCCTTGATCGTGAGGCCTGCCCTCTGCAGAGCCTTCAACACTTCCCAGAGGTGGTGCAGATGTTCCTCCGAAGTGGCACTGAACACTGCGATGTCATCCAGGTAGGCGGCACTGATATCCTCCAGTCCAGCCAACACCTGGTTGACCAACCTCTGAAAGGTGGCAGGGGCATTCTTCAACCCAAAGGGCATCACCCGGAATTGGTAGTGCCCCTCTGGTGTGGAGAATGCTGACCTCTCCTTTGCCCCATCGGCTAAGGCAATCTGCCAGTACCCAGATGTTAAGTCAAACGTGCTGAGGTACCGGGCAGCTCCCAACTGATCGATGAGCTCATCAGCTCTGGGGATGGGGTGCGCATCAGTCCTGGTGACCGAATTGAGCCCTCTGTAGTCCACACAGAACCGAAGTTCTGGTGTGGCACCGGGTGCGGCAGCCTTTGGGACCAAGACCACTGGGCTGGCCCAAGGGCTGTTTGAGGGCTCAATCACCCCTAGCTCTAACATCTTGGAGACCTCCTCCTTGATGCAAGCCTTGACCCTGTCAGGCACTCTGTAAATTTTGTGTTTTACAGGAAGACTGTCCCCAGTGTCAACATCATGGACACACCACTGAGTGACACCAGGGGTCAGGGAGAACAGAGCAGCAAACTGTCCCAACAGTTGGCGACAGTCACTCTACTGTTCAGGAGTCAGGGCGGGGGAAGAGTGTTGCACCGTCCACTGACCCATTGTGCTCCTTTGCAGACAGGAGGCCAGGAAGAGGCTCAGTCTCCTCTTCCATTCCAGCATCTGTTGCTAGGAGGATGCCCACTTCGGACCTCTCCAAGTGGGGCTTCAGGCGGTTCACATGCAGGACCCGCAAAGGGTTCCTAGGAGACTGCAAGTCCACCAAGTAGGTGACGTTACTCTTGGGCTCCACCACCTCAAATGGTCCGGTCCACTTACCTGGAGCGCGCAAGGCTGCACTGGGGCCATGACCCATACTTTCTGTCCAGGCTGAAACTCGATCAGAGTGGCATTCTGATCATACCAACGTTTAATCTCCTCCTGGCTGGCTTCCAGGTTCGCCTGAGCGAGTTGCCTGAAGCGCTTAGTCTGGTTTCTGAAGCCCAGCATGTAGCTATATACATCCTGGGGAGGTTAACTGGGAGCTTTCTCCCAGCCTTCTTTCACCAGACTCGGAGGTCCTTTTACAGGATGGCCGTACAGCAGCTCAAAGGGACTGAACCCTAAGGACTTCTGTGGCACTTCTCTGTAAGCAAACAAAAGGCATGGCAGGAGGACGTCCCACTTACGCCTCATGGGTTCACCAAGACCCATAATCATACCCTTCAGGGTCCGGTTGAATCTCTCAACCAGCCTATTACCTTGGGGGTGGTAAGGAATGGTGAACTTGTATGTAACACCGCACTCCTGCCACAGGGACTTCATATACTTTGATATGAAGTTGATACCACGGTCGGACACCACCTCTCTGGGGAACCCCACACGGGAGAAAATCCCCACCAACGCACGACCCACCATGGGGGCCGTCACAGTCCGGAGAGGGATGGCTTTCGGGTACCGGGTGGCATGGTCCACCAAGACCAGGATGAACCTGTTGCCCATGGCTGTCTTGGGATCCAGAGGCCCCACAATGTCAATACCCACCCTCTCAAAGGGGGTGCTGACCACAGGGAAAGGTTGGAGAGGAGCCTTTCACTTCCTGCCACTTGCCTGGAAAGTCTGGCAAGACCTACAATGAGTATCAGAGTGCTTGCGCATCTGGGGCCAGTAAAAGTGGGTGACAAGCCTTTCAAAGGTCTTGTCTTGCCCCAAATGTCCTGCCAAAGGCACATCATGAGCCAGACCCAGTAGGAAGGCTCGGAAGCACTGGGGTACCACCAGCACACGCGCTGACCCAGGCTCAGCAACCTAAGGCTCGCTATACAGGAGACCATTCTCCCAGTATAACCAATGTGATCCGGACTGATCACCTGCTGCCTGGTTTGCAGCCTGCTGCTGCAAACCAATAAGAGAAGGGCACGTCTGCTGCTCCTGGCAGAATTCTTCCCTGGAGGGGCCTCCTTCTTGCTGCCACTGGGTCAGCTCTGGCAGGTCCGCCAGTTCAGCCACTTGTTCCCCTGTAGGCTCCAGGGCATCCCCCTGAAGGTTTGCCTCCTCCTGGACCGTGGGACCTTCGGGGGCCGGTTTCCCGCGCCCCCTGCCTCTTCTCTTTCTGGCAGGCACCTGGGCCACTTTTTCAGGCTCCAGGTCCTCTTGAATGCCCTTACCGGCTGCCATAGACCGAGTGGTCACACACGCTCACTCAGGCAGACCCAACATCTCCAAATGAGACCTCCGCTCCACCTTCCCCCAAGGGGAGCTCTCCAAATCATTGCCTAGCAGACAGTCAACAGGCATGGCTGGCCTCACAGCTACTTTTAAGGTACCTGAGACCCCCCCTCCACTCAAAGGGAACCTATGCCACTTTGCAGAGGCACCCGGAATTGTCAGCGGCAACTACTGCGTAGAATGCCTTGGGGACCACCTGCTCTTCAGACATCAGCCGACAACTGACAGCTGTCACACTGGCTCCGGTGTCTCTCAGAGCCTCCACACTATGGCCATTAATGGTCACCCACTGCCTGTACTTTTTAGTGTTATCAGGCAGCTGAGCTCTTGGGACCATCTCACTGTCTCCTAAAGAGACCATTTCTGCGGGACCCCACCCATCTTGGGCACTGGACTCCTCCCCCAAGGCTACACTAGCCATCTGCCGGGGCGGTGCACCAGTGGGTGCGGTGGTAACATTTTTGGGACACCTAGGATCCCCTTGTAAGTGGCCCACCTGACCACAACCATAACAAGCCTTGGAACCCCTCTGAACAGGCTTACCTGTCGGGACCCATGGCTTCTTCTCAGTGGGAGGCTGGGAACCCTTACCTTGGTTCCCTTGGGGATTACTTTGGGGCCCTTTCTGAAACTCCTTCTGTTTACCCTTGTCCCCCCCCACTCTTCTGCTGGGACCTTGCCCACCTTTGGCAGAGTCTCCCACACGACCTTTTTGGACCCTGGTGCTGACCCAGCAATCCGCCTCCACAGCCAGCTTCCTGGGATCAGTCAGCTTACTGTCAATGAGGTGCTGGCGTAGCTCTGGAAAACAATTATCTGACAAGTGCTCCCATGCAACCAAATCATAGAGCCCCTGCAAATCATTCACCTTGCTACCCTTCACCCAACCATCCAGTGCTCTGCAAAAATAGGACACATACTCCACCCAGGTACTTGACTCCAGCTTCCTACAGTTTCTAAATTTCTGCCTATAAAGCTCTGGGGTCAACCCATACCTGGCTATCAAGGCTTCCTTCATGGGGGCATAGGACATCTGATCCTCAGTGGGCAAGTTCAGCAAGGTTTCCCTCCCTATGCTGACAAAGCGGCCCCACAACCCCGCTCCACAATCTCTCTCAGGGACTCTGTGGGACTACATTGCTACCTCATAGGCCTTGAACCACTGACCAAAGTCCTTGTGCTTAGTGAAATCCTTGATAACATCTTTGGGAATGTATACCTTTCATTCTCCAGGCACTGATGGTGTGCTGCCACCAGAGGGATTGAGCTGTAAACTCTTTGCTTTCAGATCCAACTCCCTCAACCCTCTCTCATGCTCTAAAAGCATCCTCTTTTCTTCCATGGCCAATTTCTGCTTTTCCAACTCCAACTTCTTATTTTCTCTGTCACCCTCTTTCCCTAGCCTGAGCTTAGCAAGCTCCCTCTCATGCACCCTATCTCTCCGTCTGTCCTCCAACTCCTCTGGAGACAGACCCCTTTGAGAAACACTGCTGCCATCCACGGAAGGTACCCTCCCTCCTGGCAGATTCAATTGCCCCTCCTGTTGCTCATCCACATTCTCTGCCTCCACCAGAGGCTCCTCATTCGGCCCACTGGCATTTCTGGATTCCAACCAGGCTCTCAGCGCCTTTTGGTATTCATCCTTCCTGGTGAGGCTTTTCACAGAGACTTTAAGTGTCTTGCAGATAGCTTTCAGTTGAGACACAGTGTAGGTTTCCACCCTATCTTCCTCAAATTCGATATCAATGGATGCAATGGATGCTGGCTTGGTCTTGATGACAAAATTGGCAGTTCTTTACTTTGCAGAAAAAACAATCCAAGGGAAAATGTTCGGTAAAAGTATGTGGTCACGTAATGGTCTGCACTATGCTAGTAGTGTACACCAATCACTGTATGTAAATCACAAATGCAAGTCCAGGATCCTCACTGCTGACCACCAATGTTAGAAATGGGGGTCTCTAGTTGGCAGAGGTAGGTACCTTTGTCCAAATAGGGACCCTTGCTTCTAGTCCGGGTAAAGGGGATACACTCCTAAAATAACCCCTGCTCACCCCCTTGGTAGTTTGGCACGAGCAGACAGGCTTATCTCAGAGGCAGTGTGTAAAGCATTTGTGAACACATACAGAAATACAGTGAAAACACTATATATGGACACCATACCAGTTTAGAAAAATAGCAAATCTTTATCTAAACCAACAAGACCAAATACAATAAAAATCCAACATACAATACTCTTGAAAAATAGTACTTGTGCAAAATAACCTTTAAATGTCAGGTAAATCAATAAAACACAGTTCCTCCAACTCAATAGCTCCTCCTGGGGCTACCGCGATACTGAATACGACAGAGTCTAACAATTCCAGCCGACCGCTTCGATACGGGCCAGCTAAAGCGTCGACAGACTCGGACACAGTACCTTTCTTGTTGCAACCAACATGTCGGTGCGAGTCGGTCAGGGCAAACGTCGCGGTCGCGTTGTGAAACGGAGCGTTGCGGCGGACGATGGCCTCACGATTCGGTGCTGGCAGCGGCTCGTTGACTAAGTCGGTGAGACCAGGGCTTACGTTGAATGGTGAGACGGTGCTCGCTGCGGTGCTGGCAGGTCACGGTACGGCAACGGAGCCGGTCGATGTTTAGGTCTGGCAGTGAGGGAGTCGGCAGCATGTAGCGAAGCACGGTGCCCTCAGGATGCAGTGCAAGCAGCGGCTCGTTGATGGAGTCGGTGAGACCAGGGTTGCGTTGCAAAGGGAAGCGTTGCTCTCGGCGGTCTTTCAGGACATGGAATCCTGCGACGGACTTGATGACGGAGTCGGTTACCCTTTTCTTCTGCCGGGACGTTCAGAGACGGTGCCCACAGACGCGGTGAGGTCTTTGCTGTTCCTGAGACCTCTAGAACAGGGGGCAAGCTCAGTTCAAGCCCTTGGAGATCTTCTCTTCAAGCAGGGGGACAAAGCAAGCAGCAAAAGTCCTTTCTCCTTTCCTTGGCAGCAAGTAGCCACTGCCAAACAGCACAGGGGCAGTATTCCTCCTCAGCTTCTCCGGCTCTTCTCCTTGGCAAAGGTTCCTCTTGATTTCCCAGAAGTGATCTAAAAGTCTGGGGTCTGGGCCCCTCTTTTTATACACCAAAATCCTTTGTTCTCTGAAGGCAGAGAGCGTCTGTACCCAGCCAAAACCAGTTCTGGTGCAGCTTCCTGGCAGGAGGTGGAGACGACATTGTTGAAGGCAGACCAGGCCCATTCAGGTGAAAGGAAATCTCCTCCCCCCTACTCTAAATGCAGCCCAGGTCTATTCAGCCCAGCCTTGACTCATCAGACTTCTGGAGCCGCTGCCCCTCTCCAGCCCCTGTCATCCAAAAGCCAGACATGCAATACACAAACCTAGCAGAGGCACACTGGAGGGTTAGGCAAGAAAATACCTGTATTTAATAGGGACTGTGCACTTCGTTTTTTGGCCAGGAGAGGGAGTAAAGTTTTATTCAAACAGTATTGATAAAGGACAAGTTTGTTAGGCCCTTACCTGCAGAAGTCCAAAGTGTGGATTGAGCCTGTCTGTCTCCTAGGAGATTGCTGAATAGAGCAGCAGCTTCCAACTCCCTGGCCAGCAAACCTTGTCTGAGGTCGCTGGGACCTTATATAGTCTGCTATTGGTTGGTACATGTGTACACTGATTGGTGGTTGTATCTTATGTTTCTATTGGATTAGGGCTAGTGTCCTCATTGGGTGGGTATTTGAGAGTTCGGATTGGTTTCTGGGTCTGTGATTCAATCAATGTAGGGTTGGGACAAGGGCTAGGGCTAGGATTTCTATTGGAAGTAGGGACTAGGACTTCCTGTGTTATTGGTTGTTGGGACTAGGTGGGGACTAGGGCTGGGGTTAGGCCTTTAATTGGAAGTAGCGATTAGGGCTTCTGGTGTGATTGGTTGCTGGACTAGGTGTGGGACTAAGAGTAGGGTTAGGCTTTCTATTGGAAGTAGGGAATAGGGCTTCCTGTGCCATTGGTTGCTTGGACTTGGGTTGGGACTACTGGTAGGGCTAGGGCCTCTATTGGACATAGAGAACAGGGTTTTTTAAACTGATTGGTTGCTTGGACTAGGGCTAAGATTGGCTGTAAGGTCCTGGTCTCCTACTGGTTCCAGATTTTAGGGGTAGTGTTGTGATTGGATAGTGTTAGGGCTAGGATTCCCATTGGCTGGAGGGGTCACCTGATTTCTAGGGCTATAAAAGGCCAGGGTCTGGGCTTCTCAGCCCGGGCGTTGAGGCTAAGGGCGGAGAGGACAAGGGCAGTTGCCTGTTTGAGCCTGGTCGGGACTAGGGCCAGAAATGCTGCCCATGTTCCCATTCAGTAATAACCACTCCACACCATCCACAGAGTAACACACTCACACCAAATGTACACCACACACAACCCTATGCACAAACCAATGTACCAGCATACACTACAAAACCAACCAAACCACATCTATACACCCTTCTATCCCAACTATCACACATACCCACCATCACCTACAAACAGTACACAACTCTATCCTATACCACTAACCAATCCACTCATCACTAACACGCCATTCAACACCATACATAACTACATCCCATCCAGACACACGCTCCCTGCTCTAATTACTCCTATCAGCCCACCTTTTATCACTAACAAACATATAATCAGCCTTCCATCACTTGTCCAACCAACACCCTCCTCTTCCTTCTACCATAATAACACTAACACACAACACATACACTGCACACCACCACACATTCTAACTCTTGCAACAAACCCGTCTAAGACAAACACTCTTACCTCTACTTCATTTCCTCCTACACACAACATACACTCTACTCATAAACACATCACCACCCCCTCTACCTTACAACCTCCTTTCACAAACAATACTATACAACCAAATCCAATGCATGCAACAAATACACCAGCACCCCTTTTCACTACTCCTCAAAAACAAAACATATCACGCACACCAGCACAACAAGATCCTCAAAGCGCAACACCTCATAATACTTACCATCACAAAATACAAACATACACACACCTTTCAAACCACACAAAGGAACAAACTCCAATGCCAAGCTTTCTCTCTTCCACCACACCTAACACGGATACAGCAACACCGCAACTCTCTTCTAACCGCCTCTCATCCATTGGACAATTTAGAACCTTACATGCTGCACCACCACCCTTGACTCATACACCTTCTACCCTAAACACACGCAAACAATATAAGCAACGTGCCACACCTCACAACTTCGCTTCCCCATGTCTACTGCACAACAATGTTACACCACGAAAACAACACAGCACACCAATTCACTCTCAAACACCATCGCCACCACATAAACACACAGACCCATCAAAATGCCTTCTTAGCATGCTGGATGAGGAACATGATACAGAACAGCTACACGATTGCTATCCTAATACAGCTAATGCCAGCACTAAAAACACACCTGCTACAAACCCACACAATACTGATCACTCATCTACAAAACAAAGTCTCACTGTCACCAAAGCACATTCTCTAAACTGCCTACTAATAAATGCTCGATCCCTCTCTAAAAACAAACATCACATCTACGACCTTCTAACAGATGCAAAACCAGGCATACTATTCATAACTGAATCATGGTTGGGAGATAATATGGCTCCAGTCCTGCATGAAGCCGTTCCTCTAGGCTATCAAACGATCACCCAAAATCGTATAGGCAAAAAAGGAGGTGGTCTAGCTGTTGTGTTCAGGCAAACATTACATATCACTAAAGTTGACAACATCTCCATAAAGAATTGTGAGGCTCTTCTAACAAGATGCAATCCTACACCGTCTTCCTCCTATAACTTCCTGCTCCTTTACAGACCTCCACCTAGCAAGGCGACATTCCCAGACGCACTTCTAGACACAGTTTCAAACCTGATAACAATACACTCCAACCTCTGTGTTCTGGGTGACCTCAACATTTGGTTTGACAAACCCAATATGGCCCATCCAAAAACAATAATCACTGGCCTAGACGCACTGAACTGCATCAGATTGTCCACAAACCCACACACATCGCTGGACATATCCTAGATGTCATTTTTGCTAATACTGAACTAGTTACCTTTCAAACTATAACTCCTGTCACATGGTCAGACCACCACTTGCTTGCTTTCCAACATAAAACAACACTAAGCAACTCACCTAAAACTACCTTACATCCATCCACCTATCGGCCGTGGAACAAACTCAATTTGGAACACTTAGAAACACAACTAACATCCAGTACAAATCTGGAAACAAATTCTGTTCAAAATCTATGAGTGGCTACAGGAAGCTTTTGATATCCTGATACCACTCAAAACCACACAACAGAACAAAAGAAAAAAAGCGCCTTGGAGAAACATAGAAATAAAAGACATATAACAACAAATTAGAAAGCTGCAACATACCTGGCTCAAAACAAACGCCAAACAAGACCAACTTCACCTACAGAAAATTAACAGATTATACAAGTCAGCTATCAAAAAAGCTAAGAAAAGGTACTATTCTGACAGAATTCAAAATGCTAAATGTGCAAATAAAGAATTCTATAAAATACTCAATGAATTTCGCAAACCAAATTGCCTAGAAGGAACTCATCCTGTTACTCAAGATTTCACAGACAAACTGGCAAATCATTACACGGACAAAGCAGACACATTGGACTCCTACTTAAAACAGAAACAAAGCACCAGCACTAACCCTTGTACGAAACAACAATCCAAGAATACTCTAATCCAGCCTCTCCGTTCCTTCCAACACATCTCACACGATGAATTTATGGACCTGGTCAAAGCAAGCAGGCCTGCCGGCAGCCCTTCTAACCCCTGTCCACCACAAACTTTCAAGACAAATCTCTTAACAACCTCTGCTGCCACTCCAGTAAGAAGAATCATCAACGATTCCTTAACTACTGGAATATTTCCAGAAGAACTCAAAAAGTCACACATACGCCCTTTACTGAAGAAAACAAACTTGGACCCGCTGAACCCTGACAACTACAGACCCATTACAAATGGACCTTTCCTGGGCAAACTGATAGAAAGAGCAGCGTTCGCCCAGATGTCACAATTCATTGAAGAGAATGACATACTTTCAGACTTTCAAACAGAATTCCATCCGGGAAGAGGCACTGAATCTGTCCTCCTTGCCATCTGGATGACCTGAAGAATACAGTAGACCGCAACGGGGTTGCTGCGCTACTCCTCTTGGACCTCTCGGCTGCCTTTGACACGGTTGAACATGACACTCTGAAACAAAGACTCAATGAAGCCGGCATAGAGGTAACTGCTCTAGACTGGATTGCGTCCTACCTTCGAAACAGAACTAATGTCATCCATACCCCACCTTTCTCGTCCAAACCATACTCCACAAAAGCAGGGGTCCCTCAAGGCTCTATCATCTCGCCCATGCTTTTCAACATCTACATGAAGTCATTACCGGAACTGATCAATCCATTTCACCTCACGTGCTATAACTATGCAGATGACACGCAAATACTCCTTCAACTGGAATGCCCCAAAGACATTGGAAAATCCCCAATTTTCAGTTGTCTCAGAGCCGTGGATTAGTGGATGACTTGGAGCCATCTCAAATTGAATGCTTCCAAAACGGAAATACTCACGTGTGGCGATTGGAAACATTATGACCCGCTTGCCGCCTGGCCTGATGAATTGGGATCACCGCCTAAAGTATCGAAGGAAGTAAGAAACCTCGGAATGACCATGGACTCCAAGCTGTCGATGAATGCCCAAGTGGACAAACTAGCAAGATCAAGCTTTGTCACTATAAAAACGCTGCGACGAATTTTCCCTCATTTGGGATTTCCGCACAAGGTCCAAGCTACCATCTCCCTTGTTCTGTCCAAACTCGATTACGCCAATAGCCTCTACCACGGATCACCTTTAACAACCATGAAAAGACTACAACGGATTCAGAACTCGTCTGCCAGACTACTCTTGGATATCAAACCGCGAGACCACATCTCACCTGCCTTGAAAGCCCTGCATTGGTTACCGGTTGCCAGAAGATCCACGTTCAAGCTACTTTGTATCACCCACAAAGCAATACATGGAATGGGACCGCTCTTCATCAGGAATAAAATCACCAAACCCATTCAACAAAGGAACCTCCGCTCTAAAGGGGCATCTCGCCTCAAAATCCCAAGATACAAGAAAAAAACCATGGGTGGCACATCCTTCTCTGTTCAAGCAGCCAAACTATGGAACTCTTTACCCCCCAACATAAGATCCACCGACAACCACCTTATCTTCAGAAAACTACTCAAGAATTGGCTCTTCCCCACATAAGCACCATACACAAACAGAAATATACAGCATATCCCTCTGTGTATAAGCATTTATTTTCACTATAGATATGTACCTATCTTTGTGTATTGCTTTGTATAAACATGTACAATAATTATGTTGATTAAAATAAAAAATAAAATCTTTGGTCTACATGTACTTGCTTCCATTGTGCATCTATGTACCTCCATGTACTTGGATCTGTGCGTCTGTTACTTTTCTCTTGAAAAAGCATATCCAATGCACTACCCTATTTCTCATCCTGTACCTCTATCAATATCTTTAATCTACATATACTTACCTCCTTTATGCATCTATATACTTTCAATGTACTTATGGATCTATATATTTATCACTTTCTTCTAATTTGGCATTTCCAATGCACTACCCTATTTCTCAGCCTATACTTCTCTCAATATATCTTCTAGCCCAACTTTCTGACTCATCTCAAACTACTTTCTACTACTCTTTCCAATGCACTACCCTATCTCTCACCCTATACATCTACTCTCTCATTTATCCCAAACCCCATACCACTACTATGATCCCCAAAATAACCCTTTCTAGACTCTCTCCTACTCTACCCCTCCTTGCATCATCTGATACCTCTTTTACTATACCGATCCCCCAAAACAAACCTCTCTAAACTCTTCCCTCTGACTCTTCCCTCCAAAAACCCTTTTACTCATCCAAAAGCCTCCTCCTACTGCTATGACCTAAAAAAAAAAAAATCCTTCACTCTTCTATCCCTTAATAATCCTTTTCAATCAAAATAATATACTAACGTTCACTTCTCAAATTCCATATTCCACTATACTAACTCACCACTAATCCTTTATGGGTTCCAGAGTAGCGTGCTACTCGCCAATAAAGCGTTTCAACACCCCATCAGGGTTACAAGCGCTATATAAATGCAAACCTTTTTCCCTTTTCTACCCCTCCCCAACACTTCTCAATCCAAATAACTGACTAACATATCCACCACTCAAATTAATTTAATGTTTCATCATACTAATTGAACACTAATCCTTATGGGTTCCAGAGTAGCGTGCTACTCGCCAAAAGCGCTTCAAAACCCCATCAGGGGTAGCAAGCGCTATATAAATACAAACCTCTTTCCCTCTTCTATCCCGCCACCTACCCTTCTCTATCCAGATAACTGAATAACATATCCACCACTCAAATTACTTCATATTTCACTATACTAATTTTCAACACTAATCCTTTATGGGTTCCGGAGTAGCGTGCTACTCGCCAGAAAAGCGCTTCAACACCCATCAGGGGTAACAGGTGCTATATGAATGCAAACCATTCTTCCCCTTCTATCCCTCCGCTATCCTTCTCACTCCAAATAACTGACTAATATCCACCACTCAAATTACTTTCATATTTCACCATACTAATTCATCACTAATCCTTTATGGGTTTCCGGAGTAGCGTGCTTCAACACCCCATCAGGGGTAACAAGCACTATATAAATACAAACCTTTTTTCCTCTTCTATTCTTCTGCTATCCTTCCGAATCCAAATGACTGACTAACCTATCCACCTCTTAAAATTTACTTGCATGTTTCACTATACTAATTCAACACTAATCCTCTATGGGTCCCGGAGTAGCGTGCTACTTGCCGAAAAAAGCTCTTTGACGCCTCGTCAGGGATAGTAAGCGCTATACAAATGCAATTAAAATACAATAAACAAACTCCCCATTCTGTCCTGAGGGAACAGGTAGTCTTGCAATAGTGAAAAACGAAATTGGCAGTATTTCACTATCAGGACATGCCACACACATCAGGGCATGTCCTACCTTTCACATACAATGCACCCTGCCCACAGGGGTACCTTGGGCCTACCTTAGGGGTGACTAAGATGTAGAAAAGGGAAGGTTTAGGCACTGGCAAGTGTGCACTTGCCAAGTCGACATGGCAGTCCCAGACTGCACACAGTCTCTGCAATGGCAGGCAAGAGTTACATTTTACACGCTGCTTCCGTGGGTGGCACAATCAGTGCTGCAGCCCACTAGCAGCATTTGATTTACAGGCCCTGGGCGCACACAGTGCACTATACTAGGGTCTGACAAGTAAATCAAATATGCCAATCATGGAATCACTAATCCATAACAACAAATTACAAAGGGAGCACTTGCACTTTGGCACTGAACAGCAGTGGCAAAGTGCCCAAAGCATCTAGACCAGCAAAACGGAGTCCAACACACAGCAAAAAACACAGGAGGCAAAGGCAGTAATGCAGGGGAGACCCGCGCCAATGGTACCAGGTCTAACTCCTCTGCTGAGGTGAATGGCTTCAACTTCCACTGTTATCATCTTTCAAAGTTGGCAAAAAAGTTGTGTCAACATCTTGGGGTTGCTTCTTCTTGGGCCTGAGTTGGAACCTGGGATGCATTTGCAGAGTTCCCTACCCCCTTTGACTTGGAACAGTCATTGAGCAGAGGCCCTCAACAGTTGGACGGGAGCTTCGGAGTGCTGCCACAGCTTGGTCGCCTAAGTTTGCTGGAGGTGTAACCAGACTCCATTTTCCACAAAAGAGCATCAAGCAATAGCATTCTCTGAGATAGAGGTGAGACTTGTCATGCTACATCATGAATCAATGACCCCATACCCCATACAAGTGTGCTTCTATAAAAGAAGGCAGTGTTACTCAACCAGTTGCCTAGGTAAAAGGTCCACCATAACACGTACTCCCATGAGAAATACTCGCCGTAGGGGGCCAGCATCTTGGTGAATGCATGGAGGATTAATTGAATCCAAAAAGAGAGCAGCTTGTGTGGACGCACATTCCTTCTGTAGCAAGCTGTCCATATTTCGGATGATTAGGCCTGACGGTGATGTGCAAGCTTGCATTTCGTAAGTCCATGGAAGACCTGAATTCCCCAGGAAGAACCTGCAAAATAATCCTCTGGTGGGTTTCCATTGTGAGGCGGTGCTTACCAACAAATCTTTGCATCCTCCTTCTCCATAAGCTTTTAGTAGACGGAAAATAATAAAGTTGAAAGCACATTTGACCTTCTCTTCTGGAAACGGTAATTAACATTCGTGCTAAGAGCAGATACACCCTTTCTTGCGGTCCTTCGCTCCTTTGACTTAACCATTTTGCATTGCATTTTAAATCAAAAACACATTTATGTACGGCTCTGGGGCTGTTTTTATTGATGTACACAAATGCATTATCATTGCCAACACCTACAGCTCTCAGATTGCCAAGACCTATTGCCTTTACCAGTGCTTGTTTTATTACTGATGGCAACTCTTCCTGATGCATTAACATTATCACTGCTGGTAATTTTGTATATGGTGGCCTGATTGAGCTGGTAGTGGCCAACGCTTTGCATAATTAAGGCAAGCTCATTTGTATGTGTTCAGGTAGCCTTCTTCCTTTTATATATTGAAAATCCAAGGAAACGCGTTGTCCGACTGAAGTGTGTTTATGAACTAAATAATTGTCTAGCAAGGAGGATATATAGGCAGTGTTAGGGGTAATGCACACACAATAGGGCGTGCCCACAAAGGCACATACTCAGTCAAACAAAAACGAATTGCCAAACATATCTAGTGGAAACAGGCAGGTAATACCGGACGATTTGAGATATTTAGGAATCCAGCACATTGAGAAGTCACAGAGAGGAGGCAGTAGAGAGTTAAAACTGAGAAAAGCTGAATCAAGAATGATCATTGTAAAAGGGTACAGAGGAACCCCGCGGCCACAATTATGAGACAAAATTATTTATACACCTATATAAAATTCCAAGTGACTCAGAGGCCCCTTTATCCAAAAAATCACCACATTATAGTATAATATTACAAAAGTGAAGGTATTACTTCCAGTGTTACAAGCACACACATACGTAAACAAACACATATAACATACTCAGTGACGCAAACAATCGTTGACACACATGCTCTTATTCACTGAAACACTTACACACACAAACTAAGTAACAAAAACACTGACTGACCAAATGCTGAACGACGTTCACACAACCCTCACAGGTGCATACAAGAACATACACATTCAATGACGTACCAATACAAACACTCTCTGACACACACACATTGAAAAACACTGCCTGACACTCTCATTGAAAAACACTTTGAGATGCATTTTTTTGCACATTCTCAAGGACACAAACACTCACCCACACTAACTTACTGAAACAAACAATAACACTAGAACTGACAAGCGCACACAATTACACACAAACAATTGTCAAACACTTAATGAAACTCCGCGCCGCAGACTGATGCAAAATAAAACAAACCCTCAGTGATGCATGCTTGCACAGCTAACCTACACTATGTGCATACGCAGGGATTCCGCTCTGAGGTACACAAGGTGTTTTTGAGAGGGAGTGAGTGAGCGTGTGAGAGTTTGTTAAAGACTGCGTCAAACCTTAGGACTCCTCATACAAGCTAAGCTGCCAGAGGTCACACAGTGAGCGCTGAGGTTGGCCCAAGAGTGGCTCAGTAATGGGCTAAATTTGATTAAATCGTGGGTATTGCTGCTCCCACCGACTGAGGTATTGTAAGTGTAGCAATGCCATACTACCCCTGAACTGAGCACTAAATGGAGGGCCTGCGTCAACGGATACAATGTGACTGGAGCCGCAGGTCCTTATTTCAGGGATTGGTCCCTCTGTGTCCCTCCTCCCTCTCGCAGTGAGAGAGACTAGAGTACTTGCACCATGTCACTTTAGACTCATCCCAACCTTATTGATCTGTGGATTTTAATTGGATTTCATCTGAAATGCTTTTTAGGTCGAGCCTCGAGTAGCGCGCAAGCGCTGCTCTGGCGAGACTTTAAGTAAGGGATTTCGAAAGCTGACCACACGCTCGTGCGTCGTGGCCTTTTTCGGGCGGTTACGCGCGCAGGGCCGACATCTGTTTCCCATTATCGTGCCCAGATGCGTGCGCGATAATTGGAAACACGTCTGCCGCGCGCGTAATTGCAGTCAAAAGGCCATGACGCACGAGCGTCTGGTCAGCTCTGCAGGCTGCCGCGCCCGCTCGCCCCCGCTCCTCTCTTGTTGAGGAGAGAGGCCGCAATATAATTGACAACCTGACGGCAGGGCTCTTTCCAGAAGATAACGGTGGCGCGCGCTGCATCTGGAGTCCGGGCAGGGCACTGGCGAGCTCTGACGACGATGGAAATCATGGACTCGTGAGTGACACTGGCGCTGCGTACCTTTCCCAGGGGCAACGGGCGGGCACGCCCAGCTGACGGTCCTGCCATTTCAGAGGTGATCCGTCACCTCCGTTTCCTTTCTTTTCCCGTCATTCTTCACATTTGGTGTCTGCGCCGTCCTGCCTACGTACATTAGGCAGGTGCGGCTGAGCGTTGAGAGCTCCTCTCGCTCTGATGCACTCTCGTTGGCACCTTTGTCTCTCTGTCAGCACCTGGCACCCGGTGCCAAACTCCTACTTCGAGAGAGCGTGAGCTCTGTTCACGGCTCCTGCCCGGCACTGACAGGGGAGATAAGAAATGCATCAATTGTTTAAAAAAAAAAATCCTCATTGCCTGCGTCTTTTCCATTTAGCCTGTCGTGTCGCATCTTCCACTGTCTCTCTAACACTGGAATCACTCCTTTGTTTCTCACTGTTTCCAAACCTCTATTTTATTCAAGCCTTCCTTCTTCTGCTCCTCCGTGACTCTACGCACTCCTTACCTCCTCACTTTCTCTTATGCATCATTCATTCCTCCCTCTCACCCTTCAATGTCCCTTGTTATGCTGTTTCTCCCCTCGTTCTGTCACCCTCCTTTTCTCCTCATCATTTCACTTCTTGTCCTCTCAAAACCCGATTCCTGCTGCTGTCTGTATCGGGGTGTCTTGCCCAGTGTGTCTCAGGAGGGCCGAGTGCATGCTAGATTTTTCAGGATATCCATGTGAGATAAATATGTAAAATAAGAATTGTAAATTACATTATTTTATATGGTGAGGAATAATTCCGAAAATAGGCATTGATCCATCACTTCTGGACCTTTGTTGGACATCCCTGCGCTATAGCATCCATATGTTATTCTTCTCCACCTCTCACTGCTTTCCTCCTTTTCTACCACCATATTCCTTCTCTCCTGCTCTTGGACACCAAAGACCGCATACAGCCAATGGAAACAGCTACCTATTTTATGCGGTGGTGCAAAATTCAAATGACCTGTACCAAACTCAGCTAGACAGTGACACCTTCAATCGATATCTGGTATTAAAGGTTACCATCACCCCCTGTGGTTACGGTGATTTCAACAGCGCAGAACTATCAGATTCCTTAACATTCCTGCACTGTTGCAAGTCCATTGTGAATCTTGATGGTTACACAATCTCTGCCGTAGATTTAAACCTAAGACACAAAATATTTTAGGGGAAAAACTGCACACTTGAACACAGGGGGGGTCAAAAGGCTCTGCTGCTCTACAAACTGTGAGGCAAGCCGTTGTTTTCGCATTTCTTGGCTTAAGAAAGAAGGCTATTCTCTTCATTGCATTGTAGGCAAACACAAAATTCAAAACTAGGAGGCGCCATATAGCGCGGCGCTATACAATACAGGAGCCGACCTAGCACCTATAGAAATGTTTGTGTTAGAAATGTTTGTGTTTGTTCTCGGCCATGGAAGGTGCTAACATCGTACCTTTTCAGATAATAGTTTTAACCATTCTTTTTGCCGGCCTGTACATAAAAGATCTCCTTCTTCTAAGATAAAGCACTGGCTGGATATTGAAGGGACCGAATGTTGTTTACGGCGCCATGCTGAATCCGAGTTATGCCTACTACTCTCTTAAGTGAGCACTCCTGGCCCTTGCTATCTAGAGAAAACCACGTGCTCATAGGGGCAGAGCTAGGAAATCCAGTTGGAGCGCATTGGTTTGTGCCATTGGGTTATGGATGGTGACGACAATATCCACACAGGATTCTATCGGTAACTACTAACTTCTTGTGACAGGACACAGGACTCTTCCTGTCTCACCCTCTTCCCCTTGCAATCAGGGGCATAGCTATCAATGGGACAGCAGGTGCAGTGGCACCGGGTCCTTGGCGTGTGAGAGTCCCCCTACACACCAGTTTAGGTTATCTTGTACTACAGGGGCATTTTCCTTGCTCGCATTAGGGCCTTTTGCGCTCTTGCTACGTCACTGCTTACAATGATCCATTTTAAATGGCTAATGATTCATCTAGCCAGACTTAGAGAAAAGTCCCTCTTCGTGTTAGCAGGCCATGGCTGGATTTGAGTTTTTTAAGACAGTGACACTTTCCTGTGAACGAAAGGTCGCGCTAATGTTAAGAAACATTAAACAAACTAAGCGACTACTGCGGCTGGGTGATGGGGGAAGGGCAGGGCGTGTAAGGGTAGGAGTCAAGTGCATCTTTAGATCTGCTATTAATGGAGTCTGATTAAAGAGGTGTGAAGTCCTGCGGTCCTTACCACACAGCTATGCCTGAGTAATCATGCCACAAAGTCTAATAAATTGTCTCTTGGAGAAAAGCTAGAAAAAGATCTCCTGACTTTTGCTGAAAGAATCGCCATAGCAACCATCCTCTTTAACTTAAATTAGTGGAGAGAGGTAATTATTGGTGTGCAAAGGGTGCTTCAGAGGTGAGGGGAGATGGGCAAGGCGAGAGATAGAAGTTGCTTACCTACGGCTGGCATTTCAGTGACCTTTCTAATGAGGCGCAGGGGAGGGGTTCACCTCCATTAGAGGGGTCTTAGTGTCACCTGGACGTGCACGGCTCAGAAGATGGAGGTGAGGTGCCAGATGCTGCATAGGTGGGAGGTGGGCTGCTGCCCTAGTTGAGGGGTGGAATGAGTGAACAAAAGAGAACGGTGCAGTGATTCTGTGGAAAAGTGACGGCTGAGCTGGCACTGTGGTGTGTTGCTTCTCTCTGCTTCCTCATGCAGTGTCTCCTCTCTGACTTCTTTCCCATGCAGTGTGTATCTGTTCTCTCACTTGCCAATAGGTCTCGCCTTTGGGCCCTTTTAAGTGTTTAGCCATGCAACAGGTAATGTTGTTGCACCAAGGATATTGTGCTGTATAACTAAATACTTATAAGGTCCCAAAATCGAGACCTATTGGCTATGCCAACGCTTGTTTTAATGGCTGTTTCATCCCCGTCTGCGGGGGCTGCGGGTATTGATGGCGCTGAGCAGAAGCCGAAGGGGCTAGAGTGGAACCGCGAGCCTCCAAGACGTGACGGGAGACTCTGAAAGGATCGCATGGCTGGTAAAGACGCGGTCATATATCATGCTGAAAATCGTAGACAAATCGACAGCGCTGCGTGGCCACAGTACTGGCAATGTAGCGCTTCATAAATCTCTGTTAACAAATGGCATCCTAAACTGCAGTGGCAGCAAGTTAGCATTTGTCAGAGTCGAGCTTAGAGAAGGGGTTGCGCCCACAGAATTAAGTAGGTGGTGGTTCTGTGTGTAGTAGACAGAGCCTGTGTTCGGATGTTCAGCGGTGACGTTCTTGTAGAGCAGAACAAGGAGTGAGTGCGTGTGTATTAGCATTGAAGTTCAACTTAATGGTGCGCGCATAAAAAATGGTGGCGCGCCTGCAGCGGCATGGATCTTTTTAAAATAAAAACATCGCTCGTCGCTAATTAAAACACCAGCTCTCCTAACGTCTGGCGGGATCGGTCTCCCATTTCCAAAAATAACAAGCATTAAAAATGCAATAGGTCTCGCCTTTCATTAAGTTAAAGCCATTTGCTTTGCTATACAATACCATCAGCAAAGCAAATGGCTTTAACCAGTGCTTTAAATGGGGAAAAAATACAGCAGGTACTCATTTTAATGGGGCGAGTGGGCGGGGCTAGGGGCGGGGCTAAGAGCAAGACATGCTGATACCAATTGACTTCAATACTAGTTGCAGCACATACCAAACACATGAGAAATGCGTTTCTATAAACAAAACAGGTTAATTCGTTATACAAAACGAAAGCCAAACGTGGTGATGTTTTAACATTTCCTTGTTTTATAATATTTGCAGCTTCCAGACTGTTATTTACTGTTGCTTGGCACAACACTATATATTCTCGAGTGTACACACACACACACACACACAAAAAAATCAAGCAGACATGCACACTCAAAGCATTCCACAAATTTCCTTTAATATACCTTCCAAGAGTGTATCGATTCTCGGGGCGGGCCAGACACTGGTTTGTGCAAGAATTTCCATACGAGGGCGGCTAGAGATGCAAGTTTCCCTGATCTAATTTACCAACTGCTTGTGAAACGGAACAGTATTTTATAATGTTATTATAATGCATTTCCCATGATCACTGTGCTGTATAGTGCATACATTTTATATTCAATAAAAAGATTTGTTAAAAAAAAGAGTGTATCGGTTCTCTCCCTCTTTATCTCGCTTTTTTCCTCACACAAAAACAGGCACAGGCAAACAGACAAACATAAGCAGACACTAATGCAAAAGAGTCCGGTAGGATTAAAGCCATTTTAACCTCGTTACCTTTCTTTGCTTTTTTAATTGCGCTGTCACCGTGCTGCCTCGATCCTGTGTTTACAACACAGCATGATGGTGAACACCCGGACGGTATACACATGAGCCCTCGCTGAATAGTTCAGCGGGGGCTCAGCTCGCCAGTCACGGCTACAGACGTGCCTTGGCTGTCAGAGACAGGTCACCAGCACTAGCAGCCAATGCGCCTACTGTTTCATGAGTACCGGTACTCACCTTGGCAGCAGAGAAGTGCTGGTACTCAGAGTGATTAAAATAAGAAGTGCCGGTACTCAGTGCCTGTGAGTACCGGCCCATTTAAAGCACTGGCACTGGCATTTTCAATGCTTGTTTAATGGCAGTGATCACCACTAGGTGCGGGCATTACGTCGGAGCTCTTCCTGTCATGCGCACAGTCGCAGAGGCTGACAGGGGAGAAACATTATCTCCCAGCCCAGCAAGGCCCGCAGGCAGGTTACCATCTACAGGGCCACATGTCTGCGCGCTCTCCTCTTGCCAGGAGTCTTTATTGAAGCATTCACAATTTAGCAGATACGGGGATAAATGAGAAACAGGAAAATAAAGTAGTCTGCTCAGGATCACTGGGGTGGTGGAGTGAGCTAAAGAATGATGATGGATTAAACCCAGATCAGTTGACTGGGGGTGAGTGTTTGATTAACTCAAGCGCTCCGTCCATCATCCCCTTTGGTATCGCTTTGTTCGCCCTAAGTTAGCAGGGTATGCCCAGACGTGGGTCCCTTGCTCACTTTGCCACTGGATTCAAGCTAGCCTGGCTGATGACGGCTGAATAGCCAGAAACCGGTCCCAGGATGCTTGTTTCCGGTCCAGGGAAGACATGGCTTGGCAGTTCGGGCTGGACTGTTCCCATGAGGCACAGGGTCAGACTGATTTGCATATGGCCATGTCTGAACTGGGGTGGTGGAGTGAGCTAAAGAATGATGATGGATTAAACCCAGATCAGTTGACTGGGGGTGAGTGTTTGATTAACTCAAGCGCTCCGTCCATCATCCCCTTTGGTATCGCTTTGTTCGCCCTAAGTTGGCAGGGTATGCCCAGACGTGGGTCCCTTGCTCACTTTGCCACTGGATTCAAGCTAGCCTGGCTGATGACGGCTGAATAGCCAGAAACCGGTCCCAGGATGCTTGTTTCCGGTCCAGGGAAGACATGGCTTGGCAGTTCGGGCTGGACTGTTCCCATGAGGCACAGGGTCAGACTGATTTGCATATGGCCATGTCTGAACTGGGGTGGTGGAGTGAGCTAAAGAATGATGATGGATTAAACCCAGATCAGTTGACTGGGGGTGAGTGTTTGATTAACTCAAGCGCTCCGTCCATCATCCCCTTTGGTATCGCCAGGATCACACAGTTCGCAGACCTCGCATGTGCTGGTGCCGTAGCTGATGCACTAACCACTGCTTCAGATCTCTTTCACCGAATGCAAAAGCTCACAGTCTTGATAGGCTCGGTCTACACCGATTCTAGCCTTGCGGCGGCATCAAAGGCACAGGGGTGCTGGTGGTACAGTTGGGGCTCACCGGGGTTCTCGCTTTGGGGTGCCCGTCTGCCATCACGAGAGAGTTCTCCTCCGACATGCTACCTGCCTTGGAAACCCTGCAGGAGTCCAGCTGGAGAAGTTGTAGGATGGGAGAGGTTTTCCTGTAGTTGAGGACAGGCACAGGGAGGTGGGTCTCATGAGATGGACTTCCCCACCTCCTGATGGTAAATATACTTTAAGACCGAGCAGCAGCAGGGGGAGGGGACGGGGGAGCCATCATTTGATCAAAGGAAGGAAGAGAAGGAAGCCCTTAAGCCCTCAGCAGCAGAGCTTTACTCAAAGCAAACATTTCAGCGCTGACATTAACTAACGTGTGTGAATACCGAATGCTTTGTACTGTTGCCCTCTGTTAATTCTGCTCCGCGTGCCGGATTTCACGGACAGGGACCTTGTGTTCATGCGTATCACTAACACTTGCTCTCTCTTTTCAACTTCATTTTGCTACATAAAGATGAAGTCAAATGAAATTTCTTGTAGCGGCCATGCAACGCTCTTTGGTTAAGGGCAGGGTGTGCAATGTCTGGAAGTGAGATGGGGAACACAATAGGCACGCTTCGCACAAGCACACGTGTGTACCACTGCCATTCTGGCACAATTAAACAAGGCGACAGAGAGTATGTGGAGCAGCAACACCGAGGCACATCCACACAAAGGATAAGAGAGTTGCTTATATATAACTATGGAAGTGCTGCAGCTGCTCTTTTACTCTTTTGGATCAGGGCACAGAAATATTCTCAGAACCCCTTTGCCGGTGCACTAAGTAGACGCTACAATATCTTTGTCACTCACACAGTCTGAAGTTGACATTTTGTAAGTGTCTGCTGTGTTTTTCCTGAAGGAAGAGTACAGGCTACAGCAGGTAGTGATCCATGTTTCCAGTCTTTATTTTTAAGGCGCTGTGTAAGGAGAGGTGCGGGTCAGAGATATGAGCGCGCCAGTTAGTGCACGGCAGCCGCGTGGGCCTCTCTAGCAGGGCCGGCGCTAGGCATGGGCAGCGTGGGCAGCTGCCCAGGGCCCCGCGCCTGCTCGCAGCCGTGGGGCCTCGCACCTTTAAAGACATCAGAAGTTCTAGGCCCAGGGGGCCCCCTGAGAGTTTATATTTTTCTTTTTTATGTCAATCTCCCCTGCTGGCCCGTCTCTGTGGGCTTAATGGCTGCATCTGCATGTTGATGACAGCAATCAGACAGGTAATTTGAGTGCCCTTGCCTCTGAAGTGGCCCTGCCCCTGTATGAATAAAAGACAGAATATCCTGCAGGGCGCAGAGCAAAAGATAGAGTGGCGATGGTGGCGCATCACAATGGAAACTGCTCACCCAGGACAAGTGGAAAGGGAGCAGAGAGGCGAATAAAAGGGGCAAGACAAATGGAATACAGTGGGGGGGGGAGCAGATAGGTGTGTGCGTGGCATTGAGACGAGGTGCACGCAGAGGAGCAGAATCCGCATGCAAAAGTGGATGGAGCAGGGTTTAAAGTCTGCTGGGTCACTCAAGTCTTAGACCCGGTAGTAAATTAAAATGGACATTGAAAAGGGGCCCTATATGCATGTCCTTAACTTTGCCTGCAAAGACATTGATCCAGTGTCTGCACAATGAATAAAAGTTCTGAAAAGCAGGTGATGAGACGGGCCCGCTCTCCATTTTTGCCCTCACCCTCAGAGGGAAAAAACAAATCTTAACTCTGCAGTAGTGCCACCCTTCGTACCCTTTAATGTAACTTCAATGAGACTCGTTATAGTTCTTTCACAGTCTCATCATGTCAGAACTGGGGCATTTTCAATATTACATACTTTCCAAACAAAGTTCGTGGGGCCCTCGGCGCTGTTCTAGAGAGTCTCTAGAACAGCGCCGAGGGCCCCACGAACTTTGTTTGGAAGGTCATAGGCACGGGGGGGTTCTCCCGTTTCAACCCTCTTTGCGAATACCGTGCCTGCTTGTGGGTAACTCGGTGGGTTCAGTGCGTGCTGGAAACATCCACACGTTACAAGTTCAGACCATGACTAGCCTTACATCCTTCCAAAGCCGGTATTCTCAAACTGTGACTCGAGAAATATAGAGGCCTAACCACCACCAATGAAATGCTGAAATTGGCTCAGCCAGTCAGGAAGCATTATCTACACCCTCAGGCTGGGATGAAAGAGGGGGGGGGGTGCTAGCGGGGGCGAGGGGAGTTCACATAAGGCCCTGTCTGCTCCATTATCGGTCAGCACTAAATACACAGTGAGTGGCTGCTGATTGAATTACACACCGGCAGGAAGGGCTGGGGCGGTGCAGACGGCCCGGGCCTTTAAAGATAGCGCTGCGTTTCCTGGAGAACCAGTAGTGGTAACGGAGCTCTAATCTCGGCTTCAATTGTGTGATCCTGGGCAAAGCGCTGCAGGCGCTGACATTTTACTGCAGCTAAACAAACCTATCACATTTCCAGTGAAGCTGCCAGGGGGGCCTTTAATAATAACAAGGCGCTGTGTAAGGAGAGGTGGGGGCCAGAGATGAGTACGCGCCTGTTAGTGCACGGCAGCAGCATGGGCCTCTCTAGAACAGCGCTGAGGGCCCCACGAATTTTGTTTGGAAGGTCATAGGCACAAGGGGGTTCTCCCGTTTCAACCCTCTTTGCGAATACCGTGCCTGCTTGTGGGTGATGCGGTTCAACACTGCAAACTTTTCTGTACCATAAATTCAAAAAAACAGAATGCACAACTCTTTGCCACACGATGGCATCAGAGAACAGCACATGAAACCTGAGAATTCTCTGCATGACTAACTAGGCGCAACAACGGCATATTTAAAGGGACTGTTTACAGGGCAGGCCTAACTTTCTCCACTACGGTCATGATAAACAATTCAAAGATCCAGGCGGAACCAAAGGACCAGGAGCTCAGGAGGAGCAGAGTTCCTCTCAGCCCTGCTTGGTGAGCTTGGTTTCGTCTGCGATCTCTTAGCTTTATGGGGCCATGTGTTTCTAATTAGAAACACATGGCCCCATAAAGATAAGAAAGTGCTTTGCGACAGTAGCAAAGCAGGCGAAACAGTCCGGCTCGCAGGCGAAAGGGCGTGAACCAAAAACCCTAATTTCCAAAGGCAGGCCACCGTTTAGCATAAACGGTGATGCCAGCCAATGGAAATGAGGGGCGGGGCTTAAAGCCCTCTTCTGAAAGTCCTTGTTAGCAATAAATCTCGCAGAGCGAGCAGCGCATGCGTGCGCTGCAACGCTAGGCGAGACCTAAAAAAGTAGACCTGAAACAGTACATGAAAATTGCCTCCATGTATGTTTAGCAGTAGTTGGCCAGTGCACTCGGGGAGGGCTAAACACCGGAAGAGGCGAGACGTATGCATTCCCTTGACAAATGGGGAGAACGCAAAATGGGGCAACGATGATGCCAGCAAATCGGAAGCCCATGGACGGGCTGTAAGCGCACAAAGCAGATACAGCATGTCTTGGTTCGAGACAGTGCATGTGCGCCACCTAGAGCTGAGACCTAAAACTTATGTGACTTCAGGAAAATAATAGAATGCACCTGTATGCTCAAAGTGGCCTCAGAACAATTTACCCTCTGAAGTATTGCAACAACTTATTCTACCTTATAAAAGCAACTTTCAGATGCTAGTTTCCAGTGGAATCTTAAATTCATTGTATTCATTTCCGCCTACATGACTCATCAGATATTTCTTTATTCCTTCTCAGGAATCTTTTTGTTTTGAATTATTTTTGCACACTTTTCCTCAAAAGTGGTAGCTTTTCACTGACCCTGCAATCCTTATCTCCTCTACCAAATGCTTGACTTATTTCTTTTCACGTGTCCACCATTTCACTGTGTTAGTAATAATGTGCCATCTATTGTGAGATTTGGTTGTTTCTTCTTCTAGGTGACTCAGTCATATTTAGTAAGTTGTGGGTGAATGTTCTTGTTGTTAGGTGGGTGTAATGCAGTGTCTATGCCTGTTGCCTAGTTAATGGATATTTGTAAAGTAGCCCTGATAAAAGTGCTATTGGATACCATACTGGCCTGCTAATGACCTATTCTGGGTAAGTTGGATGGCTATTGGGAGGTCGGTCTCAATGTGTCCTGTTGTATTGTAGCCCATGGTGTGTTGTGATGATGATTAGAATAAAGAGCATGGTGATGGTTCTATGTTGTGTAAAGTAGTAGCCAGGTTTGTATTCTCTTTCTATAACAGTGTAGTTCCTGTCCTGCTAGAGAATAGCCTTGACTGCTCCGAGTTGATTCTCTAACTCTTTGCCTTCTAAACCAGGATAGAAGGATTTTGTGTTGAGTTTGTTTTGTTTATGCCTTAAAACTTTGTTCTAAAACCATGCAACCTTAATAATACCTTGGTACATACCTTACCTTGTACCTTATGCGAGCAACCTGGAAAGAAAACCGTACAAGCTCGATGTGAGATGTGCTCAACCTTTTTTAGGTCGAGCCTGAGCCAGCGCGCATACGCTGCTCTGGCGATCTGCTGTAGTAGAGTAGGGAAGAGAAGCCCCGCCCACTCTCTGCCCATATTTGTCATTGGCTTCTGTGTTTGCCCTTCGTAAATGCTGGCTTCTGATTATGTAATTAGCTTGTTAGTCCCTCCTTAGTACGGCCATGTCTTCATTTGTAACCTCCCATGGCTACTGGCCCCTTTACTTCGGTTGTTACACAGTACGTGTTATTTAGTCTTGTAAGCACTATTTTCTTTATTGAGTTTCTCCTACTTTAGGCACGACTTGCTTTGCTTACATTCAGTGCGCCATGCGCGCTTTCACTTTCAAAGCAGCCGGGACAATGCAGCCGTTTGTTTGCAATGCCATAGGTCTCGCATTTAAATGCGAGACCTATAGCATTGCAAATATTTTTTACACCGTAGCTGGTTCGACCATGAGCAGTGGCACACCCAGGCTTGGATTACGGAACAATCGACTCCGTATTTCATCATTCAGAGGTAGATTCAATGAGAACGTTAAGTGCACTAGTGACTTACTACGGAGCTGGTGTTTGGGTGATATGTTGGGAAGATCCTTTGTGGGCTTGGAGAAACGCTCAAGCAGTCACAGCTTTTTAGCTAACAGCACGTCGCTTGCACTGATTGTAGGCAAGAAAATTGCATGTGCGTGTTCACAGTGTGCGAGGAGATTGTGTGACCTTAATAAGTGGAAACATAACTTGTGTGTCTGTGTGTTCTTGTCTTTGTGTGTGCGTGTATCCCAGCTCGATTGTTTGCGTGGGCTTCTCACCGTTGTGTATAAATATGGGTGTGAGTGGCTCAGTTCTTGTGCGCATTTCTCATCTGTATGTGTGAGATAGTGCATGCAAATGATTTTTAGTGCGTTTTTAATGTCTGTGGGTACGAGTGTGCGTTTGTGTGCCTCAGTGATTTATTTGTAAAAAGTAAGTACCAGGGCCCTTCTCGGGAGGCTACTGCAGCCTGCACCACTTGTTGCCCTTGCCAGCTCTGCCCATGTCAGTACTAACACAACTACAAACCACCACACTCCTACAAGTGTGACAATTCAGACTAACCTAGGCAACAAAATGCTATAATGGTGTGAGCAGCAGGTATTGTTCTTTTAAAAAAAAAAAAAATCTATATTGACGTATTAAACACTGTTGCTGTGCTCATCTTAAAATTAGACACCCTGGGTGCTGAGCACCGGAAACCACCAGCTCAAATTAAGCACTGGTGCCAGACCAAGAACGAAGAGCAGGGTGTGTGTAAATAATGTGAGTGAAGTGAAGAGGTGCCTGTGGTCTGCCTTCTGGGGGTTAACAACAAGAAGGTTTGTATCCTTGCACAGTTCATGTGAAAAGGAGGTGTGTGTTTGTGTGTGTAGGAGGTGGGGTCCCAAGTGTCTTTGTTTGTAAGCAGTATCGCGGAGGATTGTAGTAACCACACGGAGGATGAGCGTAGTTATGTTTTTTTTATTAAGATAGCAAGTAGAATACACAAAAGGGTGCCTGCTGCAGTAAAGCAAGTCTATCTCTGAATGACAGAGGTACATTCCAAGCTCTAGTACAAATACACATTCCTATGATATACAAACATTCTATAGTGCTAATACCAACCATGGAAAATAGCCAGTTACTACACATCCCCCTTCCTTAAAATAAAAGGAAACAAGAACAAAAGAAAAATAAATTAACAAAAGATGCAATTAAAGATAATACAGGAAAGAACAAAAACTGATAAACAAATATCAACTGTGCAGAATTAATCCCATACAAAATCCTCAAGAATTTTAGGAGCCTTGATGTGTCTACCACATCTGCTGGACTTTTCTGCAAGTCCAACCTCCCTAAGTAAACCAGAATCACGCAAAGGTGTTGAAACCATGTCCGCAACACCCTCACGCTCATTACCCACCTCGGGTATGCCCAAGTCGTCTCCTGGCACCGTCTCAGGCAAAGGAGAAAGCGACCTCTCTCTCTCCCTTTCAAGCTCCTCTCTTTCCTTAACAGTGGGCAACGAATCCATCCACCAGAAACTGCCCCTTCCCTTCACCTTAACATTAGGTTCAGACAGTTACATTTTTAGACCAAACTACCATGTGTATTAATTAAAAGCCTATGGGCCTCACCGGATGTTTTGAACATAAACTCATGAAATGTTGCAATATTTCAGATACTGGCACCATACTAGGGGACATTATCCATTCACAGCAGCAAATCATATGTGTGTCTTTAAAAAAACCTGTGTGCTGCTCCCTCGGTGGGCTGAGGACGCCTCAGCCCTGGAAGCAGTGCAATTCCCCAATTCTACCAAAGATCCATGTTTCCCATATGGACAGCACAAACCTGTCTTCAAGCCAGGCCCCACTGGAATTGCGTGGCAGGGGTGGGCCAAATTATGTGGCAGGGTTGACTAAATTATGCATCAAGAAAAAGTAGATTATGCGGCATAATGTGGCTCATTTTGTGTTAGTATCACTTCATAATATTGTCATTTTTACACATAATAACCCTGTCTGGGAAAATATTTCACCTTGTTAGTACCAGATTAACACCTAGCTACAGCAATAAACAATTGATGGCTAAGCAGTCAACCTTTAAAAGGGCTTTCCACTGCTCGGGATACATCGCCTTTTTAGTAACTTTTGATCCGTTTAAGATAGAAACATTGTTAAATTCTGCAGATTATGCACTAGATGATGGATTATGTGGTAGATGCGGCAAATCAATAATTATATGGAAAATACCACAGTCGCAGAATCACAGAATTTCAGGGGCCCTGCGTAGAGCTGCTTGAGGCATGCTTAAATTGTATTACACCCCACATATCACGACCTTTCATTTTCCAGAAGAATAATGCCCAATTTAGGCAAATGCTTTCCAGACATCAAAGAAGGAAACACATATATCTGTATACCATGCTCCATGGCCTTTTCATACGTGCTGTGTTCACCGTAGACACACAGTATGGCCTATGGATCGGTGTTTGGTCAAGACAATTATCTTTTCCAATATATAACTACAAATTTGGAACTTTGGTTTTCTTTAGTGCAGTGTTACAAAGCAGTTTGCTCTTTATTGCTGTTTTCATAGATTCCCTTGTAGTTCTTTAGTCAAGGGCCCCAATCTTGGACCCTGGAGTGAGGGTCCCTTTACCTGGGAAGCATCAGACAGTGTTATCATGGTGACATTTTTTACTAGTTGAAACCGGCATGATCTGTGTTTGAGCATCTTATTTAATATTTTGTCTGGGCCAGAAGATGTCTTTGCTTTCACCTTTTGTATGCCATTTTTAGGTCGCGCCTGGGCAGCGCATGCGCTGCGAGCCATGCTGTATTGGAGTATTTACTTGAAGTCCCGCGACTCTCGTCCCATATTTGTCATTGTCCTTCGTAAATGCTGGATTCTGATTCGGTAATCGGCTTGTTAGTCCCTCCTTAGTACTGCCTTGTCTTCATTTGTAACCTCCCATGAGGACTTTCCCTTTTACTTCGGTTGTTACACAGTACGTCGTCTTTAGTCTGTAAGCACTATTTTTTTTAATGAGTTTCTCTTACGGCAGGAGGGTCAAGCATTTGGAATGCAATAGGTCTCGCATTTGCCAGAGTTTCAGCTATTGGCATTGTAAATGACAATGGCGTTTATTTATGTTTTAAAAACCAAAACATAAATAAAAGGCATTCTCATTTACAATGCAATAGCTCAAACCTGCGTAAATGCGAGACCTATTGCATTGCAGATGCTTGTTCTTCTTCTTACAACTAAGCCTTAAGATTGCACAAGCTAATTAGCTGTGGGCTTAAGGAAAAGGGAAGCCAAGGGGAAAGCAGCAGCAAAATAAAAGCATTCACATTGCTAGTTTATAGTGCTAAGAATTTAAAAAAATTGTTTTTAGTTAATTAAATATTTAAGTGTTCCAATAGTGTCAAACATGTGCCAAACTGCCTGTTTAAGGTGAACATGCGAGACCGGGTAAACATAATTTTCCAGGGCAAAAATGTTCACCTTACTTGTATCAATATATGCATATGGATGTAAATCTGTGAATTAGCCACACAGGCTTCTGTATACGACTTGATCAAACTCTACTGAATGCATTCTCGTGGCAAAGCTTTTGCCAGTTTTAGGAGAGCAGTCCTCTGAGCACTCAGTGTGACGTGCTGTGGAGTGGGAGAGGTTACCTTGCCAAATTGTAAGGTTGAGTAAGTCTCTGGATATCCAGATGTGTAAAAAAAAAAATGTCTAAAGGACAAATTTAGTGTGCTAGTGGAAACGATCCTCGTTTATTATTACGAGTCATGGTAAATCTGGACAGTACGCCATATCCACTCTCCTATTTTCTCAATCAATGCATAGTCCTAAAACAGTTTTCTCAGTCTCTTGATTTGTTTCTTCTGATGGAGCATCTCCTTGATCCTCCTTTTCCTGAGGAAAGAGTGAAGCAGTAAGGATCTCCTGTGGCACTCCAGACGTGTTCTCCTTCCTCCATTCCTCCGTCCTTTGCCCAAGGAGAGGGGGGGATGAGGAGATGATCTCCTGTGGCTCTAAAGACCTATTATGCTGGACTCCCTAAATATAGGAACATGAGACTGAATGGCATTATTAGAAACCCGCCTTCTATATGCTTATAGAATTTCTTACATGGTTACTACCTTCCCTCTTGTGTTGATAGAGATGACCTTTGCTCTCTTGTGGTATCATACAGGTAAGCATTAAAGGTCCGCTCATTGAAGCCGACGACTGCGGTCTTTGGCTCTTAAAATGCCCACCGAGGATTTGACCGGTTGATTACCTTGCTGGTGCGCGTATCTGGAACTGCTTTGGTTGTGTTCAAGTTTGGGCCATTCCCTGCTCTGTGTTTGGTTTATAGGTGACTAAAAAACATACTGGGATATAAATATGAATTCTGGTTGTAGAATTCAAGTTTCTGGTAAGTAGTGTGCATAGCAAATATGACTTTAGTGGCTATTGTCAACAAGCATTGGCAAAGCCAATAGGTTTTGCCTATGCAAATTTTATTGACTTTGTCAATGTGATTTACATATTACAGAGCAGTCGAGCTGCTGTGCAACACGGCCTGAAGAATAAAAAAAGCGCTATGATACGGACAATGCTGGCGTGTCATAGTGCTTTAAAAATAAAAAGTATATGTATTTTATTTTAAGACCTGTAAAAACATTATCAAAGCCAATAGATTTCGCATAGGCTAAACCTGTTGGCATTGCCAATGCTTGTTATAGTTACAAAGAGAGCGCATGTAACTGTTACATTGCTCACAGAATTCAGGTTTGATTTTTAACAGTTGCTTTTTTTAATTACTTCTTCATTTTGGGGACCACGATTTATGAATATAAAATACATGTAGTTTTGTCTCTTTGCAGACAGTTGCTTTTTTTAATTACTTCTTAATTTTGGGGACCACGATTTATGAATATAAAATACATGTAGTTTTGTCTCTTTGCAGACAGAAAATATTTATGTTTGCAAGCACGTTTTCACATGCACAAAAGCACCGCATGCAACTGTTTTTTTAAAACATCTTTTTATTGGTGTTTTCTATGTATCTTTAACAAATATTTCCATTTTGTACAATAACATAACTTTAGTTTATCTGGGAGTATTGCAGTATAGATTTTGATAAATGTTGTTTTCATTCTGCCCCCTTATAATATCCACTTTCTTTTCTAGCGGTTCGTTGTTATTCTTTTAGACGTTTTCATGTCCTATGCATATCCTTTATTACAGGTAAAAGGTGCGTCATCTCTGTATATGTTAACGTAACTTAACGTATCTCAAAGGTTCTAGGAGTACATTCGTCGTTTACGGGGGTAGAGTAATGTCATACATGAAATTTCAATATTGTTTCTTCAGTCCACATGCACCTCAAAACTTTATTAAGCAACAAAGTAAAAGGAAATAAGAAAAGAAAAAAAAAAGGGGGAGGAGGGGAGCTTCGAATGGAGTATTATGTAGAGTCTATGGGGGTGTGGGAGTGTCAAGCAGTTCCGTGGGTCCGGGCTGCTAGATTACATGCGTTCGGGGTGGTATAGCTAGCTGGGTGGAGTCAATTTACCAGCATGTTTTTCTTTTGGCGGGTTTCCGGCATTCCTAATCTCGTGCAGGTTTCCCGTCCTTTTAACTATCTGGCGTTTCGTCTGCTGGGCTTGGTGGTACTTCGCTATCTTTGTCGTTTTGTTATATTTGTGTTTATTAGTGGCTCATTGCTGTCATTCTGTTCTGGGTGTTTCCACATTGTTAGTACTTCTGACCACAGATCTGCAATTGGACGAAGCCTAACCCCCCCTGGTCTCTTCTCTTATCAATGCTCGTTCCTCAGCTCTGGTCCATTGTGTTATGTCTGCCTTCCATGTCTTAACCAGAGGCCCTGTTGTTCTTTTCTAGTCTATTGCTATTCGCCGTTTGGCCAATCCTAACGCCAAGTCTAAAAATCTGGTACCTACTTTCTTAGAGTTTGGCCTTTGGTACAGCCCAAGATGCATGCCTCAAGTGTGGGGGGGGGGGGGGAGTTTGCCCTAGCGCAAGGTCTAAGGCGGACAATATCACTGACCAATATGGTCGCAGACTTATACAATCCCATATCATATGTCCAAAATCTGCGTCCATTTGCCCACATCTTGGACAGGGACGGGGGTCTCCTCCAGCGGTAACCTGCAATCTGTGTGATGTCATGTTTTGAACAGAAACACATTTCTCTATTTTGAATTAATGCATTTGCCCTGTGACTTCTGAGGGAAAGAAACAATGTTTTCTTTCACAGATCTCAATATTTGATACAAACACTTATATCGGTTAGTTCAGGATTGTAATTAATATGCAACTTCACAGTACTTGTTTGTGCTCGCACAAACTTTCAACCTGAAATCCTGATTTTACAAATAACAATTCTTTGTGCTATCTTGTACTTAATTTTGTGGCGCATGTTTTTGAACATCAAAAACGGCGCAGGTGACTGCAATAGGTAGATATCTTAATTACAATACTACTTGGGTTGTGTATCATACTTTGTATCTTAATAACCAATTAGAAGACAAAAGAAAAAGATAAACCAACAAGCATCTGTGAAACAGTAGATACCCATCTAAACTAAACAGTGACTAAAACTTCCAGGGGTCCACTGCCTGCATAGCAAATCGTCTTTTCTTCGTTTCCGCGCATTTGGGGGGTTTAGTGCTCTCATAGGGGCACAGGGCTCTAGGGGGAGGAGGATAAAAAGGGGGGGGAAGCCCCCGGGGGGAAGGAGAAACGGAAGATCGACAGAAAACAGGGCAGAGAGAGGGAAGCGGGCATGAAAAGAGACGGAATGGGACAGGAGCCTCCCACCATTTTCCTGAGGCGAGGTGTAGCTGTGTCTAACTCCTCAGCATGAGTCCACTAGCCCATGGACCCCCTGCTGTCCCCCATCCCTCACGGGACCGGTCTCCATGTCCAACACCCCCCCGGAGCCCGAGTCATCGGACTGCGATTCTCGGTCTGTCTCATTGCGGGTGTTCCATGCCCCCAGTATCTCTGCCCACGGTTCTGCTAGGGGTTTACGCCTCTTCGTGACCCTGTCTTCACATATCAAGGCTCTCTCCTCTGCTCTGGCCCAGCTGTCAACATCTTTCTCCCAATCCACTATCAGTGGACCCTGCACCGACTTCCATCTCAGGGCTATTCTCCGTTTAGCCAGCAAGAAGGCCAAATCCACAAATCTGTGCCCCAACTTCTTGGATTTAGGCCTCGGGAAGAGTCCCAGTTAGCAGATTTCCGTACTACATGACCGGTCGCGGGCCAGGACCGTATATACCATCCCAACCACTGTGGTCCAAAATGTTTGCAGTTCTGGGCAGGACCATACCATGTGATCAAAATCTGCATCTAATGTTCGACATCTAGCGCAGCACAAGTCATCTCTCTTACATATTACATTCAATTGATGCAGCGTAAGGTATGTTCTATGCAAAACATTGAATTGTGTGAGTTTAAATGCTGTATTCCTTGACACCTTTTTCGGACTCCTCAAGACCTTTTCCCATTCTTTCTCCAAAAGTTGCCTGCCCAGAGAGCCCTCCCATTTCTCTTTTATACGGGGCAAGTTATTCCGAGTTATCTCCATGATTGCCAGATAAAGCCACTTCACCAAATGGCCCGCAGACCCCAACGTCACCAGTGTCTGGAAGGCCCCATGAGTGGAAGGTTCTCTCGTGCTATTCCCCCACAGTTCAGCCATCGACACCCTTATTTTATGGTAATTTAAAAACTGACCCGGTGGTGGATCATGATATTCTAAAAAACCATCAAGTGTGAGCAACTCACCATCTCGGTAACAATCTCCCACAGTCAAGACCCCTGCTTCTTCCCAACTCTGTAGCTGGGTCGGAGTGAGGGGCGGCCCATTCCCTTCTGCGGAATACCCGTAAGGGGTAAGTCTGGCGCATAGGGTAGCACATCCGCTGCTCTCTTGGTGCATCTATCCCAACACGCCATTGCCACCCCAAAAAGTACACCCATGGTTTTAATCCTTTGACTAGGGATAAGCATTCTGGCGAGTAGAGTTCCCCGGAATGTCCGAGCCGGTAGCATCAACGTCTCCAGGCCTCTTCCATCCAACCATCTCGCCAGTCACTGGAGCTGCGCCGCTAAGTAATAAGCCTCAAAATCTGGGGCTCCTAGTCCTCCCCCCTCCCCCAGGGCATTCGTAATGTTTGCAACTAGACCCTATTGCGTCGGTCATCCCAGATTAAATCTCGCAACAGCGAGTCCAGGGTCCTGAACCAGCTTCTCTTAATCACTACTGGGAGGTTAACAAAAAATACAAAAGTCTCGGCAAGACTACCATCTTAGAGAGTGCCATTCTCGCCATCACGGGCAGCTTGAGGGAACGCCAAAGTGCTATGCCCGCCTCAGAGATCTCAGGGCTCCCCCTAGGTTCCCCTCCATCAGGTCTACTTGCCGATGGTACACTTGAATTCCCAAATATTTAAAGGAGCCCGGGGACCATTCAAAATCGACTGGGAGGTCCAGTGGCCTGCTAAGACCGGGTTTCAATGGAAATATATATGTTTTTCTAGTGTTTACATGCAGTCCCGACAGCTCCGCAAACTCTATCAGTGTCTGCATCACTATCGGGATCCCACAGGGGCCACTACGTAAGTAGATCAAAATGTCATTAGCATAGAGCGACACCATGTGCACAGTCCCATCCAGCAATATACCAAGGTTCCCGCCCTCCTGCCTAAGACGTTCCACCAGCGGCTCCATTGCCAAAGCAAAAAGCAGTGGCGACAAAGGGCAGCCCTGCCTGGTTCCCCTATAGATAGGGTACTGGGTGGATACTGTGCCTCCCGTTCGCACTCTGGACCCACTTCAACCACTCGTCTCCTAGCCCCATCTGCTCCATGACCGCTAATAAAAAGTCCCACCGCAAAGAGTCGAACGCTTTTTCCAAGTCTACAGTCCTCACTACTGCATCTGGAAACATCTCCAACTCTGGATGATACATCACATGATACAACCTCCGTAAGTTATTAGAAGTGGACAGAGTGGGAATGAATCCGTTTTGGTCCGTGTGTACCAATCTCTGCATGTGCGGCAAGAGCCGGACCGCGAGCACTTTGCTAAGAATTTTAAAATCAAGGTTCAACATGGAGAGTGGTCTAAAGTCTGTCATGCTTGCCACTTCCTTCTTGGTCTTCGGCAAAGGGATCACCAGTGCCTCTCTAGCTGATGGAGGAAGATGACCATCTTTAAACGCCACTGCATACATCTGCACCAGCTTCTGGGCTAAACTATCTACAAACGTAATAAGGAATTCAGCCGGGAGGCCGTCTGGCCCCGGTGTTTCCCCGTGCCATGCTTTTGATAGCGGATCTAATTTCATGTAGGGCTATTGGTGGCTTCACTGCGTCTCTAGCACCCTGATCCAGGCCTCTCAAACCCAATCCCTCCAGATACTCCATCAGTTTCTCTTTATGCAGATCTGCTGGCTTCCCATATAGTTTTTCATAGTAATCTCTAAACGCAGCATTAATGTCCTTCGGGGAATAGATCACCTGTCCAGCAGGATCTAGGACGCTAGTGATCGGAGTCCCCGTACCCTCTGGCTTAATCAACCAGGCTAGCAATTTTCCAGCTCTACCACCCTCCACATGTTGCCGTTCGCGGTAGGCACGGGAATCCAACATGCGCAGCCTATCCCATGTGGTGTTATAAACGGTCTTCACGTCCGCCAGTTGTCTTCGAGTGTCAGCCCCCACTCCTGACCCCTATCCAGTGACAAGATCTGGGCCTCAAGAGTCTTGAGTTCCTGATTGATCGCTTTCCTAGCTCCCACCGTCTGTTCCAGACATTGTCCCCGAATTACCACCTTGAAGGCGTCCCATTCGACCAAGACGGAACTCGCCGTCCCCTTATTCTTCTCAAAATATGTCGCTATAGCCCCGGAGAGTGTCTGCCTAAAGCCATCATCATCAAGCAAATTGGGGTCTAAGCGCCACAGTGGTATGGGGGCCCTTTCAGGTGTAGGAGCGAAACGCATCAGAAGGGGGCTGGGGTCTGATAGGGATCGTCCTAAATACTCCGCCTCATGCAACATCGAGGCCAACTTATCAGAACAGAGGAACATATCCAATCTAGTATGTAGGTCATAAAGGGGGGAGTAGTAAGAGTATTCTCTCTTCCGAGAGTTGTGCACCCTCCAAATATCAAGCAGCTCCCACCCCGCAATCCAACCCCTGAGGCCCTGAGCCGTCACAGCCGCTTTCGTACCCCTCAACGGGAGAGTGGATCTGTCCATCAGTAAATTGTTAATACAATTGAAGTCTCTCCCCCAATATCAGATCACCCTCAGCAACCCCAGAGAGTGGCTTAGAGAGACGAGTCCGGAATGCAACCTGATCCTGATTAGGGGCATAAACACTTCCCAGTGTCACCTCTTTACCCTTCAGCTTGCCCTTAACAATAACATGCCTCCCATCTGGGTCAAGTATCGTACGAGACCCCCGAAATGGTACACCAGGCCTAATTCACACAAGGGCCCCCCTTGCATACGCTGAGTACCCAGTTGCATACAATTGACCTCGCCATCTGCGCCTCAATCGTTTAACCTCTGCCTCTGTAAGATGGGTCTCCCTCAACATCACCACTTGCGCACCTCTACGCTTTATGTATTTAAGAATACTATATCGTTTTGCAGGAGAACCCATACCCCTAATATTCCAAGGTAGGAGCTTGAACTCCTCGGCCTGTCCATGACTTCCAGCCATTGCACTTGAATGATCCCCTTCCTCCCCATCCCACCCCCCCAGCACTCCCCCATCAGCATGTGCAGTGGACTCCCGAAAATAAGACCCCAACCCCAACTGTGAAACTCCCCAACCCATGAGCGGACTGACAACGGTCAGCTGCCCAAACTTACAACAGACCAACAAGTCCAGTAGAACGCCACCTTCCTGCCAGTGGCGGTATCTTCTGAAGAGGGATGGCAAGGAATACAAAAGTCTAGCAGTTCAAAAATAGAAAACAATAAAGGGCGGGGGCCTCGCCCGGTCCTGCATGAAGTGCAGGGGCAATCTCCCTCTCACAACACAACAGCAGCCTTCCTGCAGACATGTTACAGCCATAGTGAATCCTCCTGATTGTACGCCATCATTAGGCAATGTCATCGGCTGTACGCGGTGTCAGATTCGGTAGTTCAATGTCATTCCCGGTGTTGTCATCGGAGTTGGACGAGCGGCTCACTCTGTCCGAGGAAGTGTCTCTGCCCTGGTCCTGTCCTCCTGGGGACATCAACCGGGCCACTGCCTGCAGCGCTGCCTCTTTCCTGCTGTGTCTGAGAGATGGTGGGCTTCTGCAAAGCCCTCGTCTTCTTAGGGCGACGCTGCCATCCTCTAGCTCCTCGTTTCTCCCCTCTTGCACTGGGCTGTGATTTAGGCAGCGGTGCACCTTTCCCATATGCCTCTAACCACATCCAGGCGTCGTCTGACGTGTTGCAGAAGTGAGTGGTTCCATCTAATTTAATTAGGAGTCTGGCCGGAAACATCAAGGAGTACAGCAGTCCCGCCTCAAGAAGTGCTTTCTTAACTGCTATATAGGAGGCTCTCTGTGCCTGTACTCTGGCGGTGAAGTCCGAGAACATGGGCACTTTACTGATGCCCACCGTGTATGGGCCTTGAGATCTAGATTGTTGTAATATGGCATCTCTATCTTTATAGTGAAGGAGCCGGGCCACCACTGGTCTTGGAGGCCTCCCTGGAGCCGGTGCCCGTCCCGACACTCTGTGCGCCCTCTCTAGGGCAAAGAACTGAGTCAGTGTGCCAGCTGGCATCATCTCCTGAAGCCATTTTTCCAGGAAAGATACCATATCCGATTCCTCCATTTTCTCCGGAATCCCAACCACACGAACATTATTGCGCCTGTTCCTTCCTTCTGCATCTTCCGCTCTCCGCTCAAGCTCAGTCACTCTCAGAGTAAGGTCATCCAGCCGAGCAGACCCCTGCTTATGTTCCGGCGCTATTGCTGCGAGCGAGGTCTTAACCTCCGTGACCCTATCTGTCAACTAGCGGTGTTCTGCCTGTAGGAGTCCCAGCCCAACCGACACTGCTCCTATATCTTGCTGCATTGCCATTTTAGTGTCCGATATCGCCGTTAGGATTTTATCCAGGTGAAGATGCAAGGAGTGGTCTTTATCGGTAGTCTCCCCCTTCTCATGTTCGCTATGCTGCGGGCGGGGGGGTCCCTGGTATTGGGCTGGGTAGCCCCATTTGTGGTTTTTGGACGCCCCATTCCGCCCACCGGGCGTCTGGTTCCGACGCCTCCTTCACCAATGAGCAGTCTTTTCACTCAACAGAGCGGCCGGAGTCCGAGCTACGTATTTGTGTATCTACTGTTCGCCTGCTCCCACAGCAATGACCTTCACACCCTTCGCCACCAATCCATCAGTTGTGGGGGCTGCACCATACGTAAATTCTGAGCAGCCAATGCTGCGCTGTTAGCTGGTCGCTGGAGTCTCCCACGGCCACTGAACACCTCTCGGTCCGATGATTATCTGGCCAGGCACAACCTGGGACCGTGGTCTCTTCCGCTCCCTCTCGCCACTCGCGTCTCACTGATAATGCTCTCACTCTAGGTAGCCGTGAACTGCGTTTCTATCCTGGCCTCTTGGTGTTTTATGTTCGCCGGCGTCACAACCTCCCACACAGATCCCTGCTTCCCTGCCACAGATTCGTGCAGCCCACTTGGCCAAGTGCGCCTGGCTTCCCTTCACCAGTGAGGCACAGCAGACCGCTCCAGCCGAGATTCATCCGTCACCCAGCCGGGCACGGCTCCCCTTCCTCCGGCCTCCCCAGCACAACGTTACAGTGCGCCTCTGTTCTACGCCTTACGCCGTCATGGGGTCTTCCAATGCTCCCAGAGCCATCAGGCGCGTCCCCCGCATCGCAGAAGTCCAGAGGAGCGGTAGGGCACGCGATGGGCGATCACAGCCCTGCTCCCCCAGGTCCTTCCTGTTTTCAGGGTTGGGGGAAAACGGCCATGCCTGCTCCTCCCCGGGCCACGCTCCCAATCTACCTCACTAGGGGAGAAGGCCCAGTCCAGATGCCCCTTCCGGGCAGCGCCACCTCACCTCTGTCTCTCGCAGACTGACCCAGAAAGGCACCTCAGGTCCAGCATGTCCTCTCCTAGTGTTGCCAGGCCAAGAATCCACACCGGAGCCAGCACCACTCAAAGGTGTCCGCTTGCAGCACTGCCTGCGCCTCCACTGGGTATTGCGATCCTAGCGTAATTCTCCTCTCACCTCCTGAGTTTTAATGGAAGGGGGAGCCTCCGCTGCAATGCGCCGCAATCCAATTCAGGCGAGGCCTTCCCGGGTGCTGCCTCCTTCCCCCACCAGCTCAGAGCCCCAGGGCCTACAGTCCGCCACTCACGTATGGCACCACAGGAGTCCAGAGTGCGTGTCCCGCCATCGCCTGCCCTCCAGCTCAGGCTTCCGCAGCTGCCTGTTCACAGATTCCTAAGGCGGCGGAGGGCAGTTGACTACAGACGTCACCCGATAGCAGCCAGCCAGGATACCTCTCTCAGGGCCTTCTCCGGGATCTTCATCCAGCCAACGATGTCACACCACCTTCCAGTCGCTCCGGCACCGATCCCCAGTACTCCGTTCTCTGTTATTCGTGCCTCCTTTTCTGTCCGCTGGGAGAGCCTCAAGCAGCGCAGCTCCGACGTGCCCCAAGCCGGGCTCCTCTAGGGGCCGCCTCCGTCCTCCGATTACCCCCGGGATGCAGGGCCCACAGCACGCTGATTTCTCT
Source organism: Calotriton arnoldi (assembly GCA_963921515.1). Classification (NCBI taxonomy): domain Eukaryota; kingdom Metazoa; phylum Chordata; class Amphibia; order Caudata; family Salamandridae; genus Calotriton; species Calotriton arnoldi. Next base: position 86,420 of record CAWUFW010000981.1, on the reverse strand, counting down.
CCGTGCTGCGCGGCGGAGCTGCATGGCGTCAGGGCGCCCCTTCCACACTTCTCCGGCTGCCGGCGTGGATTCGTGGGGTACTCACACCTCCGGTGCGCCACGGGATCGCCCCAGCTCGGATAAAGTAAGGATTAATTAGGGACTGGGAATGAGCTTCGCTAATATGCGGCCGCCATGTCGAAGTTCCCGGCCATGCCCCCCATTAAACTGGTCTTTATAAAAGGAAGCGTAATTGAAATGTTACGAAAAAGAGCATCATAAAGAGATGAAATGACTAAAGCATTTTTTATTAAGATACAAAGTACACCCAAGTAGGATCATAATTTAGTTTTCTACCTAGTGCAGTCACCCGCGCTGTATTTGTTGTTCTAAAACGTGTGCCAAAAAACTAAGTACGAGATAGCATAAGAATTATTTGTTTTTTGTAAATTCAGGAAGTCAGGTTGAAAGTTTGTGCGAACACAAGCAAGTACTGTGAAGTTGCTACTACCATCCTGAAATGATGAAAGCATTTGTATCAAATAATGAGATCTGTGAAAGAAAACATTGTTTTTTTCAATCGGAAGTCTCACGACAATGCATTAATAGGAAATAGAGAAATGTTGTCCTGTTCAAATGATCTGTGCATTTCAGTTGCATGCGGTGTTTTTGTGAATTTGAAAATGTGCTTGTACGCATAAATATTTTCTGTTTGCAAAGAAATGAAACAACATGCATTTTATATTCATAAATCGTGGTGTGCAAAATTTAAGAAGTAATTAAAAAAGCAACTGTTCAGAATCCAACCTGAAATCTGTGAGGAATGTAACAGTTTCATGTGCTCTCTTTGTAACTATAAAAATGTACCCTACAAGCAGACCCCAAAAACGCTTAATATTCTACCTAATCCAAATAAGAAGTTCTGTGGGCGAGTGAAATCTATGAGCGTTTGCGAGGACAAAGCTTCAAAAGCACAGCTTCAATCACCAAAGAAGCTGGATGTTTTAAAGAATCCAAATCTTGAGCACAGCTGCACAAATGACAAGCAGTCGCCAAACATGCTTGATCTCCAAGAAAACATTCAGTGGAAGGAGTACTTGTTCCAGCCTCCACTGATAAGATAAACACCCAAAGAGCAATGCTTAATTTGAGCTGGTGGTTTCCAGTGCTCAGCACCAGCACTTAATTGTCAACACCGAAGCTTGTGACAGCCTGCCACAAGGTGGTGCTGTCTGGCTAATTTAGAGATGGCCACAAAAACAGTTAATTATTAATTCAATATACATTAAAAATGACTATTACCTGCAGCCCAAGCCATTCTCATAGCTTTTGGGGCCTGAAATAGACTGAATTGCCACACTTGTAGAAGTGTACTGGTTAGTAGTTGTGTTTTTACTATCATTGGTAGCATTGCAGGGTCAATGTGTGGTGCAAGCTGCAGTGGCATCCTGGCGAGAGCCCTGGCACTTTTTCACAAATTAAGCACTGCCAAAGAGATACCCGAACCCAACAGTAAATAGAATGATACAACCAACAGAAAGCAAGGAAAAATGAGTGGGAAGAAGATGAACAAATGGAATGTAAGGGTGTCTGTGAGCTCCTTTTTAAAATATTTTTTGCTTTTTCTTTTTAATTGTAAGAGATATCACATGCACAACGCAAGCGAAACCTAAAAGTTGGTGAGCAAACCACAGAAGAATCCCTGAAAAGGCCTCACAATCAGTCAGGACATTCAAATGAGACTTGGACAAAACAAATCAGCATTCCTTTTCAGTGAACTAGCCTTATGTATGGCACAGATGCAATCACACCTGAAGCTCTCCTGGATCCTTTCTAAGTATCTACTTGTGTGCATTGAACAGATGACCATCTGTTTAATGAGAAAAGTAAATAAAGAGATGTTTTGTGGGAACATAAAGCACAACTCATGGTCTGGACCCAAAAAAGAGACTTTGCTGCATTCCATTCCTTTTTTTTATTTTTTATTTTTTTATTATTTTTATTTTTCAATTCATAGCATATAATACAAACACAATCAATTAAACCTCTAGTACAGAATTTAAATTCCACAGTATAACAAAATTATATATATTCATACCGATATCTCCATATGATTAAGCATGGGTCCCCAAATCTGTACCCCCAATTTTTTCTTCTTCACTGATTTCAAACAGTACAAACTATATTCCAAATTGAATAAATTATAAAACTTTGCTTGCCACATCGCAAACGATGGGGCGTTAGGTTGGAGCCAGACTGAAGCAATACATAATCGAGCTGCTGCAACAGCTATGAATATAAGATACCTAAATGAATAACCAGTCTGATCTGTTTTAGTACCCTCTCCAACTCCTGTTAGCATTACCTCTTTAGAGATAAGCACATCAACCCCAGTAATTTCCGTTAGAAACTGCTCAATGTAATTTCTAAACTGAAATAATCCTACACACTCGTAGAATATGTGTACAATATCTGCCTTTTGCGTATGACATCTAAAACAATTCCCATCGTGGCCCCCCCTTCCCCCCCCACTTCATCATTTTTACAGGGGTATGATATAGATTGAATAAAGTCTTATAATGTTGAGTTCGTAAATTTGCTGTCAGAAGAACTCTAGCAGCCGTATCAATTGATTGTTGCACATATTTATCTGCGGTCCCTAACCGTGCCCTCCACTTCCCATCCTGATTCTCTATATCATCCGGTTGGGTTTCAATAAGTATTCCATATAGTGTCCCTATCTTGACTCTTTTTTTTAACTGCCTCCACTAGAGTATTGGGGGCTATTATTAAATGTCTATAATGCTTAACTAAAAAATCTCGTATTTGTAAATATTTAAAAAAAATCATTTTTAGGCAACTTATATCGTTCTGTTAAGTCAGAAAAGGAAGCGAGTACCCCCCCACAATATATATCCCCTATTTGTCTAATCCCATTATCTCGCCAACTATCCATCTTTACATCCCAAAAAACCGCAGGGAATATAGCTGTAGAATTCAGTGGTGTATAATAATTTATCCGAGATATTGAAAACATTCTACATACTATTTTCCAAGCCTTATATGCTGTAATCATAATTTTGAACCGTGTTCTCTTGAAATAACTGGGTTCCAAAAATTTAAATAAAGCATTTCTATCCTGTGCCCCCATCAGCATTTGATATATATTAGGTGCTTCTGCTAGTTGTCCTTCCTCTCCAGTCATAAGAAACCGCATATTTTGTAAGAGGCATACTAAATAATAGAACATAAAATTCGGTACAGCCCATCCCCCTCGCTCTAGTGGTAGTGTCATATATTTTAAAGCTCGTCGAGCTTTCTTTTGGCCCCAAATGAACCTATCACATAGAGATTGTAGCTTCGATACTTGCAGTCGTGTCAACTCCAACGGAACTGCCCTGAAATAATACATAGCCTTTGGGAGAATACACATTTTAAGCACATTGCATCTCCCAACCATTGACAAATGCAGACATTCAACCCTATCCAATTGTCGTTTGGCCGAAGAGACAATATCACCCCAATTTACCTCTACTAAGTCTTGAAGTGACATCCTAATTTTAATACCCAGATACCTGGCTTCGTCCGTAACCCGTCCTTCTCCAAGGCATGCTCCTTCAGAGCATACGATCTGGGTTTTGGATGCATTCAACTTATATCCAGCCACTACACCAAACTTCTGGGTTAAGTTCTCTATCTCAATCACTGCTTGCTCTGGGTCAGATGTTGCTACCGCTAAGTCATCAGCATAAGCTAATACTCGCACTTGAAATTGCCCACAGATCATAGATTTAATCCTATTCGTTGCTTCCAACAATACTAACAACGGGTTAATATATATGGCGAATAATAAGGGCGAACATGGACACCCCGGTCTTGTTCCCCTACTAATGTATACCGGGGCCGATTCCCTACCCATTACACATATTTTAGCCCGCGGAGATTTATACATGGTTTGTATTGCTCTCATAAAACACGGCCCAAACCCGATTTTAAGCATGACGGGCCATAAGAACGACCATGACACGCGGTCAAACGCTTTTTCAGCGTCTAAAAAAATTATGCCTAACTTTTTTTGCTGTACATTAGCATAGTCAATCATTGCAATCACTCTATTTAAATGATTAACTGTACCTCTGCCAGGTATAAAGCCGTGCTGGTGTCTAGAAACCAATGAAGTAATTACTTGAGCGAGCCTAGCTGCCAGAATTTTTGAGTACACCTTGCCATCCGCATTTATCAGTGATATTGGTCTGTACGACCCTGGCAGTTTCGCCGGTTTGTCTTTCTTTTTAAAAACCACAATGTTGGCTTCGTCCCACGACAATGGTGGGTGCCCAGCTTGAGCCTCTAGAAATGTAGCCAACATATCATCCTTTATTGCTTGGAAGAGTATTCGATATACCTCCAATGGTAATTTGTCTGGCCCTGCCGCTTTGCCCCCAGCCAACGAGCCCAACGTTTCCTCAAGTTCTGCCATTGTTATCGGGGCTTCTAGAGCTCCCTGCTCTTCTTGTCCTAGACCCACTAAATCAATTGTTTGCAGAAATGATTCTATATTATCATTGTCCACTGTATCTTGTGTATATAGCTCTTTATAAAAGGTGCGGAACACCTCCAATATTCTTTCCACAGTTTCTACCACTCTCCCCTTGCCATCTTGCAATGACACTATTTTCTGTACCGATTGCCTACCTCTAAGCCTTTGGGCCAAACACCGACCTGTAGCTTCCCATACTCATACCTTTCTTCTTTATGGATTTTATATTGACAAGCAATTTCCTGACTCCAAATCCTATTGATCTTAGCCTTACAGCATGCAATCTTAGTTTGTATCTCTTTGACTTCCCCCCTATTCCTTATTACTTGTATAAGTTCCTGCTCCCCTATCTTTAACTCCTCCAAAAGACCCGACATAAGATTCTTCTGCTGCCTTTGTTTGGTCAACCCATAACTAAGTGTTTCGCCTCTAAGCCCCGCTTTCAACGCATCCCATACCATCGACTGGGTAGTAGAGCCTCTATTAATCTCCAGAAATTGTATTGCCCATGTTTTAATATGGTCATTGTATTGACAATCTCCTAAGAGCTTCCTATTGTAAGTAAATGACTTAAATTTTCTTGCCTGACTTATACTAGAGAGGTCCAGTACCACGGGGCCATGGTCCAACGTAATCCGCCGCCATACCTGCATCTTTGCACCTACAATAAATAACCGTGACATAAAAATATAATCCAGCCTAACTAATGTGTTATGGGGAAATGAATAAAACGTATAGCCTGGGTCTCCCTGATTTACTACTGACCACACATCCACTAGTCCATGACTCTGCAAGAGTTGTTGCAAGGCCCTATAAACTTTTGGTTTACGCCCTATATACTTCTCATAACCCACCTCCCACATCTTCCCTTCCCCATGTATGTTGAAGTCACCGCATAATATCAGCGGGGTGTCCCACATCGCCAACTCCACATTTAAATATTCCAATGTTTCAGCCTCATCTAAATTCGATCCATATACCATACAGATAACTATCTTACGATCCTCAACACTACACTCCATTATAGCCCACCTCCCTAAATTGTCTACCTTCTCTCTTCCCGTCCCAGATATTCCTTGTTTAGCTAAAATTGCAACACCCCTATTCATTATAGACTGTCTGGTTGCTGTAATCAATATATATCCCAGCTCATTCAGTATCTTACGATTAATCCAGGGCACATGTGTCTCTTGTATACACAAGTTGTCGGGGTTTATCAACCTTAAATCAGCAGCTATTTGTTTCCTTTTATTTACATTATTCAATCCACATACTTTAAATGTGCATATACGTAAGCCCCTATCAGTCCCCTAAGCAGCCATTCATCAAAAAGCTTTCCCAATTATATCCTTTTACCATGGATGTCTCTATATAAATCATATTGTCTCTATTATGCATGCTATGAATTGATTTCCCCCCCTTTACCTTCCTCCCACCCTTCCCCTTACCCCCCTGTGCCCCCCACTCTAGCCCACCACCTACCCCTCATAAGCCCCCCCCAAAGACCCTCCCCCACTATAGAGGCCTTAGGGCCAATTGCCCTTGTGATGCTCGGTGAATAGCCCACCTAGTGCTCACCCATCCCTCCATATTATCCTACTGCCGAGTTTATAGCCTCAACTCCCTCTCTCACCCCTTATTGACCTCTAGAGCAAAAAGACATGTTATACCATCACATCAATCACTACAGAGTCGACAATCTTAATCATAAAGACTGGAGGTGTTCCTTAGCTGCTATGTCCGAGGTAAAAAAACGTGTTTGTCCTTTGTTTACAACTTTGAGAGTGGCTGGATTTAGCAAAAAGAATTGTACGCCTTTCGCTTGGAACGGATTGATCAGTTGGCGCATCTGCCACCTTTTCTCCACTGTGGAATGACAGTAATCCGGTCTGACAAAAAATGGTATACCCTTCCCAGTCCTTTTCCTATCGGGCCGTGCGAGATCGTATACTGCCTGTCGTGCCAAAAAATTATTTAGTGATATCAGAATTGCCCGCGGCTGCTGTGCAGGTTGTCCGATTTTCACGGACCGTTGCCTGAAAGGGAATCTATGCGCCCTCTGCACTTCCATTGTCCAATTCCACTCTTTAAGTTCTGGAAAGGCTTCCTCGAACATTTCAGCCACAAATTTACGGACATCTTGTCCCTTGGCCCCCTCTGGTACCCCTAGAATTCTAAGATTGTTTCGACGCAGTCGATTTTCCATGGCCACAAGTTTGTTATGTACATCATCTTTATTGGCCTTCATACCTTCTGTAATACCCTTTTGTGTCTCCATCTGGTCTTCAAACACTGAAATGCGTGTCTCTGCCTCCGTCATTCTCTCTGTAAAATCATTGCATGTTTTTGCAAGCCTTCTCACCGTACTTTGAAGCTTCCTACATGCCGTGTGTGTTTTTAAGTTCTCTGATCGTGTTTCCAATCTGTGCTCTGATAAACATCTATAAATTGCCTCCAATGATATTTCGCCCTGTGTTTGTTCGACCATACCCCCCACAGCCTTATCAGAGAGATTCACTCCATCAGGCGTCATCTCTCCTGAGGAGGAGAATTCCCACTCAGGTAGTTCCATCCCTTCCATACTCGGCCCACCTCCTTTAATCTGCTTCCGTACTGTGTGTGTTTCCATGCTTGCTGTTCCCAGTATCGCACTCTCTGACCCATTGCCGATATTCATTGAAGAACTCTGTGAAGACTCGTTCTCATGCAACTGATGATCCTCGTCCTCTGACACATCTGAGTGCTCAGAGAGGGAATAGAACTCACTTTCCTTACTGCTGATACCTTCAATCTTTTCATCACTCATCGCACCAGTTTCCTCTAATATCCCTGAACTTTCTTTTTCTGCAGCACTATCCAAAGTGGTCTGATCAGGCTCCAAAATATACCCGGAGACATCTTTTCCTATCATGTCCGACTCCAATTCGTGAGGATTCTTTCCACAACTCATTACTTGTCCCTCAGTTCTTATATTTTGTCCCTCCGATGCTGAAATAGTCTTTTGTAGCACTGTCGATTTCTTTCTAGCCGCCGCTTGAAAAATCTGTGGGATCTTACCAACTGTTTGAATTTGTGCCTTACTTTGTGCACTACTGTCCCATTCCTCCACCCCTGCAGGTTCTTTAGCGCTTTTACCAGCTAATGCCGCTCTGGTTCCAATCAAAATTTCACCACTCGCTTTTGTTTTTCCACCGCGGGCAATTTTTGGTGGCATTGTCAACTATTAATTAAAAAAAAACCAGAGAGAATACTTGCTCCGGGGTTACTTCCCTCAGTCTATCAATCTATGCTGCCTACCTCGGCACTTGCACTTCAGCCCCTGCTCCTCACAATATCGGCCAGCTGCTTGCCGCTTGCTCCCGCTCACTGTTCCAATGGTTGTGCTTTTCACACTGCCGGCACCGGCCACTCACCGGCACCTCGACTCTCAGTCCCAATTCCGGCGGTCATACGCCTGCGATGTCGCCTCTCTGCCCACGGCTTCTCCTAGAGGCAAGGAGCACCTCCACTCCAGCAGCCGCTCTGATTCCCGCCGCAACTGCCGAACCGTCTCCACCTGCGTCCGTCGCTCCACGCTCCACTCACGCTGCATTCCATTCCTTGGGGAAGTTGTGATAAAAAAAAAAAAAAAAGCAAAATTAGCAGCACTTGTTTCCAGTTGCCTTCCGGTTGATTGCTAAAGTGATATAGGTTGTCACGTTGTGCCTTACCCTTTCCTTCCAATTTGTGTCTCAGTTGGTCAAAAGCGATTTGTACAGGAGCCCTGAGAAAGTGTTGTCCCCAGGGTTGCATCTACTCGTAAATAGTGCATATTTACAAAAAGTTGCTTCCTAGTATATTCTGACGATTAGTGCTTAAACACTGTTCACAGTAGTGTACAAGGACAACAATTCTTTATGCTTTGCAAACATTTCAATGACAGATTATGCCAGCTGTTTATGTATTAAACATATTTGTACAGCGCAAACCAAGCCACATTGGTAATGGAGAGGTTGATAAAGAACATAGAGCCAATACTTAAAAAACGACATTCATTTTGAATACGAAAAGGGTGACCGTTGTGGATGTGTGATATGTTCCAAAAAAGGCGAGTTTCAGGTCTAATCCGAATGCCATCACATTTAGGTTGAGTCCAAATTTCAAGCCATTCTATTCATTAGGATATCATTATGGTCCAGTGCTGATTTTAACTCTATGTTAACACACTTCATAAGAAGTAGAAATTGAATTATTAATAGTATGCTTTTTTTTCTTAATTTCAGTGCCTTTTTAGTTTTAAGTTTGACACACTAGAATGTTTCTACCGGCAGAATATAAATAGTACATATTTATGACTGCAGTAAAGTGATGTTTGTGTTTTTTATAATTTCAGATACTTTTCAAAACAACTCAGAAATACCACACGTTGTGAATGTTGAAAGAAGTGGCAAGATTCTTTACACTTGGAAGGTACGCTCTCAACTGCATGGCCAAATCTGCAAATTCATGGACCATCTAAAAATGTTACTCACAAGTTGTACTGTAAGGAGCTCCCTCAAACCTAAAGGAGTGTGTGGAGTTGAAGGGGCAATAGAAAGAGTCGGAAGTTGTAATTCTTTATCCCTTCCCGTACACTAGTCAGTGAGGTCGATTTTAAAAAGGTACATAGGTGTTCACAGAAGAATGGGTAGCACCCCTAGCAACATTTGGTATTTTGCTAAATGCTATATTTGAACCGAAATCCTTTCCTCTACAATGTCACTGCCACAGCTAAGGCTAATACGTGCGCTGAATGGTTGTCCTCTTTAAAAAAAAAAAAAAAAAAAAAAAGGATCAGAACATTCAGATGATTACTTTGTTTAATGAACTTTTAATATTTTGTTCCGTCAAATCGCAGTATTTTTTTGCTTAAAAGAATCACTTTGGTCAAGAATACTGCTTCATGAATATATTGTGTGCATGTTTTAAAGCAGATACAATGCAGCTGTTCTGTGTTGCTTTTGAAATAAAAGCTACAATATAGCTTTTCATTGTAGATTCAATTGCTGAATAACATTTTAAAACCGAAACTATCGGGAAACATAAGAGCAGAGAAGACAAAGTGAATGAAGCCTGCATGATATTGAATTGTCAAACGCGTGCGTCTGCACGCACACAGCCTAAAATCATTCTTTTGAGGGGTGTCTTTCACTTCAGCATCTCATAACCAAGCTGCGTCTGCCAGGCAGATAACTTACTTTTTTCAAATGATGCTTCACACTACACCTATATTCTCTTTAAGCATTGTATGTAACGCATGTTACCTTTACCTAACACTCAATGTACCAACCTCATAATATTGGAAGGTTAAGTCTGCTTTGCAGAGATTCAGGTTTGTGAATTTCGGTCATTGCAGATTTCAGTAGTGCATTTTAACTTGCCTAGTCGGCCGCCAGTAGTAGTGTTGTGGCGCATGGCAACCAGACGATTTCTCCTTCCTCAAGCTGCTCAGGTGACACAATTACCTGCTTATGCTGTGTGCGGGTCACTCCATCGGCTTGATGGCATCCATTAGAATGGTTCGACAATCGGCTAAGAGAGTGAGGCGTCGGACAGCAGCGGGTGCAGAATATTAATTAACAGCTCTCCCCAGGGCTGTTGTACCACTAATAAAGGCAACATTTGAAGTTGCCTGCTTCATGTGTATCGTGCTTCAACAATTTAGCGACAAGGATGGGATCTGTTGCCTCAGTCTTTCAAAGAGTAATGAACACATTTTGGGTGATATAGAAGGTGTCCTTATATTTCAAGACGATGTATTGGCAGCAAGTGCAAATCAGTATGAATGTATTCACAAGCTGAATGCAGTGTTTGAAAAAATCAAAGTCAATGGTTTGCAGTTAAGACAGGACAAATATAGTTTGGCGAAATATCAATTGGAGTATTTAGGGCACATTAGAAGTACAAATGGCAGCAGTCCAAAACCAGGCTTAGTTAAAGCCATTGAAAATGCTCCTGAACCTTGTAACAGAGGGTAAGTTATGTCCTTTATTGGACTATGTGCATTTTATGCTAAATTCATTCAAAATTTGGAACTGTTTCTGAACCGATTACAAGACTTCTCAAAAAGAGGGTGGATTTTACATGGGAAGATGAACATATGAAAGATTTTCCTTGGATAAAAAATGATCCATTGCAAGCCCCTCTATTACAACCCTATGTCCCAGGTCTCCCTGTAAGTGTAACTGTTGATGCCAGTGAAAGAGATTTGGGAACTGTTAACACATAGGATCAAGAATGTGGATCGCACTGTGGCATTTGCATCCAGAGTGTTGAAAGATGTTGAAAAATCTTACTCTGTAATAGAGAAGGAAATGCTGGCTTGTACTTGGGCAGTGCACAAGTTCAGAAATCTGTTATGGGGAACACATTTTCAACTTAGAACAGATCCCAAAGCTTTAGTGTATATTTTGAACCGACCATCACATCATTCTGAAAGTTAACTGCAAGACTCGGTAGACTTGCTACAAAGTTGTTAAAATATAATTTTTCAGTGGTTTGTTCCAGGTTTTTCCAAAAAAAGGGCAGAGTTTCTTTCTTGGTTTCCCATTATTGATGCTAATGCAGAGTATGAAGACGAATTGGAAGAGTGAATGAATGAAATGTCATTTATAAAGCGCGATGGCTACCCGGAGGCCTCCCAGCGCTACGGACAGGTGCAGAAAGCAAAGCAGAGAATGAGTGCAAATCTAAAAGAGCCAGGTTTTGAAGAGCTTTCGGAAGGAGAGCAGATTAGGCTCTTTCCGCAAATGAAGTGGAAGGGCATTCCAGCCGATGGCCCCATTGTATGAAAAGGAGCGCCCACCACATCTGGCTCTCCTTATTCTGGGTAGTATGGCAAGAAAAGAGGCAGTTGACCGAAGGTCTCTCCTCGGTTGATAATGAGTGATCAGAGATTGAAGAATGGACGGGCCGTTCTTCCAGAAGGCTTTATGGACAAGCACATAGCCTTAAACTGAATCCTTTCCCTAATCGGCAGCCAGTGCATAGTAGCTTCATTAGATTTTGAGACTCAACCGTGTATTTTCAAACTTGATTGGAGTACTGCATTATTATCAGATCCTGTTATGTGTAAAGTTTCGAAATTCATAACTGATGGGTGGACAAAAGAAAGGAACCTCACAGGAGAATTAACATTTTTTGCTAAGATCTCACCAGAATTTACTCTCAATGATGGCATTATCTATAGAAGTGAAAAGCTTGTTCCTCCTGTTTCTTTAAGAAACAAGTTATTAGAGTTAGCTCATTCAGGGCATTTGGGAATGACTTTGTACAAGAAAAGGTTACGTGAGACATTCTGGTGGCTAAAGATGGATCAGGACATTGAGCCGAATGTAAGGAATTTTGAGATGTGTTGCAGAGCAGATAAGCATTTATCTGTTTGAACACATCCCATGGTAGCTGTGTACTTTGGGGGGAATGCTTGTGATAAGGTGGCATTAGATTTCTTGGGTCCTTTCTCACATTGCAACAATGATGTGCAATTTATATCTGATGCTATGATTACATTTATTAAACAAACAGGCATTGAGCACAAACACACCAGTCTTTATCATCCTCAAGGTATTAGATTAGCCTTATCCAGCAAGTTGAAACATTTGGTGGCAGTCCAGGAAATGTTGAATTCTTATCATGCAACCCCTTGCTCTACTACAGGGATTTCTCCTTTTCAGGCATTAAAGAGACGTACTCCTTTCACATTAGTAGAGCCGCATTGTGTTAAGAGAAGCATTGCTTCTAATTGTGCAAGGTGTAAAGCAAAGGTGAATGAGGTGGTTAAACATAAACAAATACAGTTGTTTGAATAAAGTCCAATTTTATGGCTATCAAATTGGTGACACTGTTGGAATTAAAATTCCAACATTAGTTACGAAAGGTCATTCAAAATTTAGCAATCCCAAACGGATAATTGCAGTGTCCAAATCTTGTATTTGTGTAGAAAGGGGGAATGGTGGAACAAGTCGTCAGTTGCTCCTGTGGTTTCTGTAAACAAAGAGAATGTGTCGGAGAAAGATCATTTGAAAGGTGTTGATCCAGTTTTTCCAGTGAACTAAGAAAATGCGACAAAAAAGATAATTTGTAATGTATGCAACATGATCATTCACAAGCCAAGTTGTTGAAATCTAGAATTTCTATTGATCAAAAAAATTAAGCAAAAGTGATTAAAAACGAACCTCACCACTGTGGAAGAAAGATATTGTTAACCTTGTTGCTCAGTGACTCTCTATTTCAATGATATTTGTTGATTTACAGAAAATTGTTATTTATAATTTATCCTGTTATTATCTCATTTTAGGAATACAGTTTGCGTTCTGAAGTATTCCTATGTATACATTTTTAATTGTTGTTGTTTTATAAAAAAAGGGAGATATGTTGTGGCGCATGGCAGCCGGGTGATTTCTCCTTTCCTTGAGCTGCTCATGCGTCACAGTTCCCTGCTTGCTCTGTGTGTGGCTCACTCCGTCAGCTTGATCGGATCCGTTAGAACGGTTTGGCGATCGGCTGAGGGAGTGAGGTGTCGGACAGCAGTGGGAGTGGAATATTAATTAACCACTCCCCCCAGGGCTGTTTTACCACTAATAACGGCAACATTTGAAATTTCCTGCTTTATGTGTATTGTGTTAAGCAAGTAGCAATATGGGAGTGCAAAGTTATGAACAAGCTATCAAATAGAAGACAGTTTTGTTACTGTGAATATGCCTGTTGTCAGAACCCCTTTCAGAGGGCCACGGGGCCCATACATGGTGGTTGAGGTCTTTTCTTCCTGACATCCCAGGGCCCGACTACTATAGATCCCACTCCACTGGGCCAAGTACCCCTTCTGCACTTGACTGTCAGTGGTAACTGTGGTTGAACAGTCAAGGCTTCCTTGTTGGGGGATATGGGGGGGTCAGTATGTAGAAACATAACTCAAAGTGCAGACAGAACAAACATTAAATCAATGTCTAGCGAATTACTTGCAGTTTATAAGAAAAGTAGTATTTTATTTCTAAATCTACATACGCAATCGGAAGCAACAACACAATCCCCCTTGAAATCGGGTCTCTAGTAGTTGTCAGGTAAATCCCTGTCCCGCTCTGCTTCCAGTAATGTGTTAGTGGTTATTCCCCATTCACTGGTGGCCGCATCAGGGATTGCAAAGTATTAGAACGTACTCTAGAGTTCTCCCTTTAAGTCTTTAGGAATTTAGTCAAAAGTGTCTATGGTGCTGCAGCACAGTTTGCATCAAATCTGCTGGGACCCAACTGGCCCAATTCATGCCTTACCCGCTCTTGCAGCATAGAAGAGTTGAGCATTGCAGCAGGTGCCCACAACGTGCACCCAATTCCTGCTCAGTACGGAGAAGTCGGGCTGCTCGCAACCTATGCGGCAGCACCTGGTGGCGCGGGCTTTCTCTCATGAGCAGTGCAGCCAGAAGCCTCTCGGATGTCAGGACAGTCCCTGCTAGCGCAGCTGTTGTATGCTGACTTTGCTCAGTGGGTGGGAGTGGGGTGGGGGGGATCCTTTCTTCAGCTCCTGACTGGAGCCAGTGAGGGTGCAACGTCGTCCACTGCGTCTCAGGTAGTCTTCTGTGTTGAGGCGGGGGCAGTTCCCTCCCAGTGCGTGTCCGACCCTTGGATCGTAGCCTCAGTCTCTTCTTAGGGCAGCGGCCTGAATCGTTTGGCAACGTCGGTACCGGCAGCCACTCCTGACATAGTGTTGCTGCGGTACATTGTTATACGGGTGCAAGTGCTCCAGCCCAGACGGTCACATGTTTTGGCAACCCTTGAAGTGGTAACCTTACTGGTGGCCCCCTCTGGCATCCGGTGTCACTAGAGAATGGCAGTATGAGCATAACAAGACCCGCAAGGTAGCACTCAACATATGGTTCAGTCTGCGACGGCCCTCTCCTGGAAATGGGGTTTGCCACAACAAACCTGCACATAGGTGACAGCCAGATCGGTGCACAGCTGAATCCTCACACCGGGTACCTTCACGGCCAGGATCCCCACTGAACTTTGATCCCTCTAATGTTCTCTGCTTTATCACAGGGTACACTGGTCTTGGCAAGCAGCAGGCGCTGGTGCTTCAGGTCAGGTGGTCTTGTTTTTCCTCAGTGATGTTCCCTCACCCAGCAGGGACACTAACAGGCCTTGACCCCTAGTCCTGGTCACAGGCAGAAGTCTTGCAGAGCTTCCCCTTCTCATACAGCCCGTTTGGCTACTTGGCAGATGACAAATATTTGGGGACTTAACCTCCCCTTCTTGTAGCCCTTTTACAGATACCAAATGTGGTTTAGGTTCTGGGTCTTTGATGTTTTATGTTAAGGTTCTGCGTCTTTTGAAGTGGGCACTTCTCCTTTTCTTCTTTCTTCATGAACAATGTCTGTCACAGAAGGCACGACTCCGAAGCTTATTGTCCACAACACAATTCATTGGAGTGACTAGAGTTCACACCTGGATGTCAGCCACACTGATATGTGCATCTAACGGTTAATCCCAGATCCCAGCCCTACTCTTTATGGTTCACTTATCCGCTCCATCTCCCTTCCTGAGATATGTCCAGGCCCCTGCCTTGTGATCTATTACTGAATCAAAGAGCAGTCTTTTGAAGTGTAAAGGAAGTCTTTTACTTTTCCCCTTAAGTGTGTCCCCACCCCACCCACAGGAATGCAGCAATACACATCTGTCTGTGGGGGATTCCTGTCCTCCACAAGTCTTCACCAGGCAGGCCTGGGCTTGCCAACACTTAGTGCACATCCACAGCACACTCTTTGTCCAGCAGTCTTCCTCCATGTATTGTACCGTTACATTTACACATGCATTCCGTTCTGTATTTAACCAGGGTGTGATCTTTACAAACACATACACTGCCAGCACACACACACACTCACTATGTGCTCGCTCACCCTTCATGTATTGTACTTCACAAACCCAACATACAAACAGCACATGCTTTCTGTGCTCATGCACTGCACAGCACTACATCTCTCATGTAATGTATTCCTCTCAATCATAGTTACACCCAGTGCATGTACTAACCACACATGTACTGCTCCATCCTTGCACTGTACCGTTCCCAGACATACATACAACCAACGCAGAGTCACTATTCCTGCGCTGCGCAGCACTCCACATCTTACCTGATTTAGGCCAAGGGTGAGTTAAGCACACAGCAGTACAGCAGAACTTTAAAAAGGTGAGTGAGCTTGTAGGCCTCACTCCAGTGACACAGGGTAAAAAGGTCCTGTTGACTACTACTGACCACTACGTGGTATGCTGCCACCCCCGGGCTCGTGTTGCTTAACTCCAGGTGAAGGCGGCAGTCTTCCACCACTATGAGAGTAGCGCTTTCGGCGCCCTTCCTGGTTCAACAAGATCACAATCCATGAGACCGGCCTATGTCATGGTGCACACGCATGATCCGTTTTCGCCTCTGACAAAAAAAAACTCCGCATTTGGGATCCAGAAAACAGTACAACTGGGTACTTAGGACGGGGGTACACGTCTTTACCATGCAGAGGACTTTTCCGTCCCAACACCTGTCATAGCACAGACTATTTTGTAGGTAAAACCTCACATATTTTAATAATTTAGTTGTGCTAGCAGACACGTGACCATGGAAGCTAGTGTTTTTGGTGCAATGGCAATGAAATTACCATTTAAGCCAGGAGGCTGTTCTCTCACCACAGGCATGTTGCCACTCGGAGGTTAACAAGCCACTGAATACATGGCAGGGAACCAAGTAGATCTAGCTTGCCTCTGAGAGTCAAAGCACAAGCAGAGCCATTTATCATGTAAATTACACGGCTGATAGCCTATAAACATGATTACACTTTTAACAATTTAAAAAAGTATATTTCTGTAATATTTGCTAGCGTATCAATTTTACATTAGATTTTGCAATTTTATTGAGTGACTTGTATTATATTTATGAAGAGGAACTTGGGGAAAATTCAATGACTCTCAAAACCCCAGATAGTTCAGCAGTGGCACAAGTGAGCCCGTCAAATTAATTTAGTTTGTTATGTGCACTATATGCATGGCCAATATAGCTATATTTCCTATAAAATTGTCTATTAAACCATAAACAAGTGTTTTTGTATCTCAACTAGAATTCGCTCTAAACTGAATTGCTACTAGCTTCTCATTAATGTAACAGTTAAATAAATGAGCACATTGAAGTAACGTCATTTTTCTAGGATCTCACAATTTGATTAAGTAGGAAAGCTGGAAATGAGCCCAAGTTACCTTTTACACGATCTGCAATTCAGCCACTAAGCAATAGCGCTCTTTTCCCACAACCCCACGCACTGTTTAGCATCAGATCACATTTTGTGTTATCTTTAAGGAGCAACGTTAGTACACTGTCCACATTAGAATGCTGTGTTCTTAGAGCTCATACTAAAATACTGACACCACATGCATTGCGCTGTATAAGAAATATTAGTTTTGATTAGGTCTCAAAAGGGGATGTATCACAAAAACTAATTGCTGTTTAGAATATGCAATTTATTTTGGCCAATGTTGCTTCACCAATATAATAATGTTCACCAGATATGCCAGCAGGAAAACCCATACTTTGACATTCACTCCTTCAAAACATACTGTTGCATTAACTCCTTTAAAATAGGTAATTGGCCTCAACGGTTCTTATCAATTCTTTGGAAAAGAAACCACAGAATTATTTGCATATATGCCCTTTCCTCCTTTTCTATTTTAACCTATGCACTTGACCCAATAAGCTTTACATTGCACCAGTAATCCCCATGCAGGTTTGAACTATGTAATTAATCTTAAGCACCTGTCGTGTAGTTCCTATATGATCTATACAGGATCTGCGCGTTTGGATAACATAAACTGTGGGACTGTTGGCAGACTGATTCCGTGCACCCCCACCGGGTATGTTAGCCTGTCTGTATCAGCTAGCTCACAGTGCCACTATAATCTCCTTTTACCAAGGAGAGAATAGATTCTGGCAACCTCAGAACATGACAACCCTGATCCCTCAGGACCGTGGAAACAATATACCACTTTTCGCTCAGTCACTCGTGCTTACTTAGTTTCTCTCAGAGAGATGCACAGAATAAACAGGCTGGGCGTTTTCAATAAGAATTTATTGAACAGTTGTTATTCTAGTGTAGAATAGATGAGCTGCAACAACCATTAGACAGTAGCAGAGATATATGATTAGAAGTACGACGAAAGTAAAGGGATGGTAAAGTTCTACTATCTTGTAATCATCATGAATACATACAGGTATATGAAACACATGATAAAAGTGCGTACTCCCACGATGCCTTCCTAACTAGATGTACCTAAATGTACCTAGCATCTTTGTAGGTGTTATGCCAAGAATCCCTCTAGGATCTAGTCAACCCCATTACCGGAGAATGAGAGAATATGGGATCCCGTCCTGGTCTCGAGTTGGACACCCCGAGAGGGATCTTAGACCACTGCGATCTGGAGCGTCTGCATGCAGGAACCTCAGCGTCTCTGGTCAGTGTGTCAGCTGGGAAGTCTCGGTCTCCTCTGTCCTTCTAAGCAAGATGTGATGTATATATACCCATAGGTCTCCCCAGGGGCCTACCTTGCTGTGTTACTGTGTCGGCCTATAGGATGATGTCGGGCCTGAACTTTATACAGAGATATTATACAGGAGATGTTAGTCCTGCTGTTAGTCCTGCTGTGCTTCCAAGAAGCCTCATGCATAATGTATGAGATTCGAAATAGGGAAAAACCCGCGTTCTGAATGCAGTGTTGTATCTTGGTAAAAGGTCAGTCCTTAAGAACCGTTATGTATGTAATGTAGGGAAGAATATAGGTGAAAGGTTGCAATGTTACCTGTGCCTATATAGGGTACCTATATGGAATATAACACCCACTCCTCTTCCGACTGGACGACATATGTAACTTATCGCCGTACTACTAGCCTAACTAGATATTGGTACGCACAAAGTTTATAACACATTTGTTTTGCTAAAATGTTTAAAAACGTCCAAAAATGTCTAAAAAACTTAAAAATGTAAAAAAAAAAAATTGCAAGCCATAGCTCTAAAGTGTCCGTAATTATAGTCCGAATCACTATAAGCATTAGAAAGCCATGTATGCCCAATAAATGAAGGGAATGTTAATTTTGTTCTTGAGTTCCAATTTTGAGCTTGTTTAAAAAAAGGGCGAATTTCTTCCAGCACACGACGAGCCAAATGAGTCAAATGTTTGTGTCCTGGCTGGTAGACGCAACATTTTCGTTGCTTGCTTCTGCAGTAGACGGGCCCTGTAGCACCTCGCAGAGTACGTCAATTGAGCACAGATGATGTTCCACACTGTCCGCAGCCGGTGCTGGGGCAGCCTGTGCGCCGTCCAAAACCTGGGTGTCAGAGGAGGAGCCGGTGTCCATACCAACAGGTGCTATTACTACCTGTGGGGGCTCTAGGAATGCCGCCATCAACATCTGAATACGCTGAGGACACTGCAGAACATGGGCCGTTATCGGGTCCAGTAAAGCATTCACGTCCGGTTGCGCACATGATGGGAGTGTCAAACATAGGTCTAACATGCATTCTTCTCCGCAAAACGGGTATCGGAGGACAGGTAAGATGCAGTCCATCCAGACTGGTCGAAATGACAAGAACCAAGATGCACTTAGTTCTCTTAGGCGAGGCGTGCCTAGATGTTGTACCATGCGGTCACGGTATTTACGCTCCAGGAGTGCTTTTTCCATCTCCTTGGTGACTGGGACGTCCATTGCGTAGCAGATGGAAGACAATCGGGATACCTGCTACTAGAAACAGGATTAGCGGAAGTCATCCAAAGATGCTTCTGAATACGAAGTGTATGAAGTTTGGTATAACTCCAAGTACCATCTGAAAGGTGCCCAGGAGTCCAGAACCTATGTTCTTAAATAGGTGGACAGTGCCTGTCGCATCAGACATGTTAAAGATACGATTTACCATTTCTGCGAAATGAAAAGGGCAGTTTGTATGGATAAGCGCCAGTATCTCTGCCGAAGACCTTGCGATCTGGAGATCAAAAGTCTATCGAGCGGAGGTTAAGGTCACAGACTTCTGTTAAAGCATGGCTTTCATTCTGCTTAGAGTATCAAACCGTATTAAAGAAACATTCAGTGAAGGACCTAACGGCGCCTCCCTGACTGTGTGTCGGTGGAAACAATACTTGCATACAACAAGTAACCCTGGAGCTCACGGTTACCAGATATGCGATGCCTGGGAGCATTCTGCAGCAGCCTTGACTGTTCAGCATCAAGTAACTCCCATTAGAAAGTAGCCCAAATGCTGGAGTAATCACTGCAGCTGGGGCACCCCTCAGATGACAGGACAAGTTCGCTACAGAACCATTACAAGCTCCGTGCAGCATTATGTCCTGACATATGAGTGATCCACTTAAATCGTTCTCACAGTTTGTACCGCTTAGAAACACTTCTCGATCCCCACTCCGGCATCGAAATCTGTATGGTAATTCCCAAGATTCCTTAATGTATTCCTTACCCATTTTTTCATATCTGCCTGCCTGCTTTTGTTCAAGGCAATACTGAAACTGAAAGGTAGTGACCGGTAGGGTTATGTGGCCATGGATTAGCCATTCCGTGCACGGTGATTCTGCCACTGTAAATGGTAACCTATCCAGTTTTTCAATACGCAGCATTGTATATTTTGCTCCCCTTTGTGCCATTTCTATCTATCTGTTAGATTGTATTCAGAAAACAGAGACTTGCTGTTGATAAAACGCCAAGGCACATAGCCTGCACGCAAAGATTGCAGCGTCCAGCTTAACAACATAATAGAATGTAATTGAGATTGCCAATGTTGTAATATGGCTAAATCCTGTTCTAGTATGTCTATAGCAGAAGATAAAATGTTGCCTAAGGAATATATCCTGGAGGTCAATGTAGTTAACCCATTGTCTACCACTGCTAGAGATTTTTCTAGATTTATACGGTCTGCTACTTTGGAGTCTACGTGGCCTACTACTCCGTATCGGCCACATAGTGTGGTTTGATTAGGTCGATTGAGACAAATCTTTTCTCCTTTTTTCCGGCAAGAGGCGGTAGAAGTACAGTTCTTGTTCCTTCAACTGCTAGGACCTGTACAGGCTTTCTGTATGATGACCCAAATTCTTTCTTGTCCGCTATTTTCTCTCTGACCAGATCCCCGACTTTTGGGATCCAGACAGGTCTTGCCGTGACTGATTTGACTTCCCCAGTGGCGGTCTGCTACATATGGACATTACTTTGTTGTGTCCTGGATTCATTTAGATCCTGTAAAACAGCCAAACGATCATGGATGTCTAAAGGCTTTTCATCTGCCACTGCGCCTTCACAATCAAGATCAGGTACCCACATTCTTGTCCCAAATAGGACCTCATATGGAGTGACCCCCCCACCTAGAGAACTTCTTGGCATGTTATTCAATGCTCTCTGCACTCCATACCGATGTTTCACCCAACTCTCACCCGTGCCTAATACTCTAGCTGTTAAAGATTGCTTTAAGTCTCGGTTTTTCCTCTCCACGTCCGAATTTCCCTTGGGATGGTACGGAGAGGAGTACTGCAATGCTACACCCAATCCTCGCATGGCCTCCTTGTAAGCCCGAGAGCTAAACGCAGGGCCCTTGTAGTGTAGTTCCTATAGTACCCCTGCAGGACCTGCGCTTTTGGATAACATACACTGTGGGCCTGGTGGCAGACTGATTCTGAGTACCCCCATCACGTATGTTAGCCTGTTTTGCATTAGCTAGCTCACAGTGCCACTAGAATCTCCTTTTTATCAGAGAGATTAGTTTTTGGCAACCTCAGAACACGACAACCCTGATTCCTCAGACTCGTGGAAACAATGTACTACTTTTCGCTCAGTCACTCGTGCTTGCTCATTTGATCTCAGAGAGTTACACAGAAGAAACAGTCGAGCATGTTTACAATAAGAATTTATTGCACAGTTGTTCTTCTAGTATAAAATATGTGCTGCGACAACTGTTAAACAGTAGCAGAGATATATGATCAGCAGTACAGTGAATAAAAAGGGACAGTACAGTTCTACCATTTTGCAATAGTCATGAGCACATACATGAATATAAAATGCATTTATAAAATAAAGCGCATACTCCTACGATGCCGGTCTAGATGTACCTAAGTGTACCTAGCATGTGAGTAGGTGCGAAAGAAGCCAAGAATCCCGCTAGGATTTAGTCAAACCCCATTACCTGAATAATGAGAGTGTGGGACCTCGTCCTGGTCTAGAGTTGGACACCCGGCAAGGGATGATTAGACCACTATCAGCTGGAGCGACTGCATGCAGGAGCCTCAGCGTCTCTGGTCAGTGTGTCTGCCTGGAAGTCTCGGTTCCCTCTAACTACTGATAGCAAGAGGTGCTGTATTTATACAGAAAAGTATAGAGTCCCTTTGTCCCTTGTGTTGGCCATTGTTGGGTATGAAGATGACGTATGGGATGAACCGTTTACGTAGATGTTTATGCAGGTGGATTCTAGCCCCTGCCTGGTTTCATAGAACTCTTATGAATATTTAATCATATTGGATGAGCACATCGAAGATGGTATAGGAGGCCATTGTTCGGGGAAAAACCCTCCTTCTGTACCCAAACCACAGTCTAGATAAGGTTCAGCCCTCCGCGCCTGTTATTGTGGAGAATAGGGAACTAATGTAGGTGAATGATTATGCCTCTATTAGGGCATCTCAAACCATGCCTATATTAGGGCATCTATATGAAACATAACACCCATTCCTTTTAATACTCAACAATAATAAACAATGATAGCAAACTACTAAGTCATACTAGGTGGTAGCGCATATAATTCTCAGTGAGCCACATAAAAACATTTTTAAAATTTTAAAAGAATATTAAAAACATTTCTAAGAGGGGAAAAATGTGTAGTCAGTTTTTGAAGTTGTACTCAAGCTAAAGGTCTAGCTGAGTTCATTTATAGAATTTAAAACTCTTACAAGCGTTTTAGAAGGCCATGCTTTCTCTAGCGATAGTGTCAATTTAGTAGGCAATGTTCCAAATTTAATCAGAGTCGAAATGAAAAAAGAAACTCCGAATTCTTTCCCAGCACATGATGAGCCAATTGAAGATTAAGTGTCCTGGCTGGGAGACGCAACATCACAGTCACTTGCTGTAGGGGCCGGGAATTGTAATATTTCACACAGTACGTCGATGGAGCACAGATGATGTTCAGTACTGCCCATAGTTGGCATATCGGCAGCCGGTGCTGTAGTCAATACCTCAGTGCCCGTAGTGCTAGTTGTAGCGATTGGCTTGTGTCAGCGCTAGTGGTGGCTGAGCTGATGCTCACCTCAGTTGTAGCAAAAGACATCTGCGGGTTTTCAAGGAATGCATTCGTCAGGATAGGAATACGCTGGGGACACAGCTGAGCGTGGGACCTCAGCGGTTCCAGCCTCGTGTTCAAGTCCGCAGGCGTCTCCGACTCGAGTGACAGACAAATGTCCAACACGCATTCTTCACTGCAAAACAGGCATCGAAGAACAGGTAAGATGCAGTCCATCCAGACTGGTCTAAACGATAAGAACCAAGAAGCACTCAGTTCTCGTAGGCGAGGCACGCCCAGATGTTGTACCATGCGCTCACGGTATCTACGTTCCAGAAGAGCTTTCGCCATTTCGTTCATGATTGGGCCGTCCATTGCGTATCAGGAAATGACGATCAGGATTCCAGCTATTAAAAGCAGTATCGGAGGTAAACCTCCAAAGATGCTTCCAAATACGGAGTGTATAAAATTTGGGATAACTCCGAGGACTGTTTGGAAGGTGCTTAGAAAACCTGACCCTATGGTCTTAAATAGGTGTACAATACCACTCGTATCAGACATGTTAAAGATACGACCCACCATTTCTACGAAATGAAAGGGGCAGTTTGTATGAATAAGTGCCTGTATCTCGGTCGAGGTCCTTGCAACTTGAAGATCAAAGGTCTCTCGAGCGGAGGTTAAGGGTACAGTTTGCTGTAAAAGCATGGCTTTCATTCTGCTCAAAGTGTCAAATTTTATAAAAGATATCTCTAACGAAGGCCACAAAGGCGCCTCCCTGACTGTACTTATTGGGGGAAACAATACTTGCATACAGCAAGTAACCCTGGCGTTCACGGTGACCAGATAGGCGATGCCTGGAAGCATGCCACAGCAACCTTGATCATTCAGCATCAAGTAACTCCCATTCGAGAGTAACTCGAAAGCTGGTGTGGCCACGGCAGCTGGAGTCCCTTTCATGTGGCAAGACCGATTCGCCCGGGATATGCAGGAGTGGGCGACTGCGGAGGTGATTCGGATGCAGCGGACCAGAAGGGATGAGAAGTTAGAAGACGACGTCCAGGCCTGGAGGGCTATGGTGGCAGAGCTGGTAACCGCGGGTACGGATGGAACAGTTAGCGACATAACGGGGGGAGCGTACACTCAGAGCGGGAGGAGGAACGTAGCGAAGGGTTGCGAGATGCAGGGTAGCATGGGTATACCAGAAGGGGCAACAGGCACAGAGAGATTAGGCCCGTCAGGGTATGGTATAAGGGGGGGGGGGGTTTCACCGGACATGGATGGGGGGGTGGGGGTGGGGGTGGGGAGTTCAGTTGGGGGACGGGGGTGGGAGGGATGACAGGGTAATTGATCCGTAGTGCAGAAGCCTGGGGGCGTGGCCATGGCAGGGGGTCATAGGGTTGTTCATGACTGAGGCATTATACAGAAGATGCTTACAAGAGGGAAAACAGTTTGTATAGTACTGCTGCTGTACGTGGGTTACGACCTGAGAGCTCTGGACAATGCCCGAGCAATGTGATATGCCTCTATCTTGGTGCATGCTGCTGGCTGTACAACCTGTATGTTTAAAAGGTTAATAAAGATATATATTAAAAAAAAAAAAGACAGATTTGCCACCGAACCATTACAAGCTCCGTGTAAAATAATGTCCTGACACATGAGAGAGCCGCTTAAAGCGTTCTTGCAGTTTGTACCACTCAGAAACACTTCACGATCCCCACTCCGGCATCGAAATCTATATGGTAATTCCCAGGATTCCTTAATGTATTCTTTACCCAATTTTTCATATCTGCCTGCCTGCCTTTGGTCAAGGCAATACTGAAACTGAAAGGTCGTGACCGGGAAAGTGATATGGCCGTGGATTAGCCATTCTGTTGATGGTGATTCCGCCACTGTGAATGGTAGCCTGTCCAGTTTTTCAATACGCAGCATTGTATATTTAGCTCCCCTTTGTGCCATTTCTATCTGTTAGATTGTATTCAGAAAACAGAGACGTACTGTTTATAAAACGCCAGGGCACAAAGCCTGCATGCAAAGATTACAGCGTCCAGCTTAAAAACATAATAGAACGTAACTGAGATTGGCCGTGTTGTAATATGGCTAAATCCTGTTCCAGTATGTCGATAGGAGAAGATACAATGTTGCCCAATGAATATATCCTGGAGGTCAAAGTTGTTAACCCATTATTTACCACAGCTAAAGCTTTTTCTAAGTTTATACGGTCTATTTCCCGAATTCTCTCTGCGGCCTCTTGTTGGGAAATCTTCCAGTTTTCATTATAGGTAGCATAAATGCCTGCATATATGAAACGTTTATGACGTGTTTTCCTGGGTCCTAGTAAAAAGTCCCTAAGATCCATGTCAAGTGAGAGTAAAGATAAGTGTTGTTTCACTTATGCAAGTGTTGAGGTTTCTAGCCAACCGAGGCACAACTTCCCAACACTATAGGATGTCACTACCCCTGGATGTTCTCTCTGTACATAACGTGGGTCTGGCCTATGGATACTGAGTCCCTCGGTGATGTTCAGGAATCGCTTATGACAGCTATTCGTGTCTAAGGGCCAAACCACCCACTGTTTCCAATTTGGGTCTGTTCTATTGTACTTTAAGATGTCATCCACTGTTGCCCCTTCTTTTGTAGTTGAATTCTGCCACCCCCATATGTCGGTGTTGGAAACCTAGGGGTGTTCAGGTCCTTGCTCTTGGCTAGTCCAAGACAGGATGTCTGTTGCACAGTATCATTTAAAAAGATCATCTGCTGTGGAATGAGGCATGCTCTAAATAGTGCCTCTGTACCCTGGACCTGCCAGTCCCTTGAACCCCAAACTGATTTTAAGTCAATTTCGTCTTTCCATAGGTCGAAACCCTGTTCAGACAATTGGGCCAAAAAGGAAGCAGAGTAAATCTGTTTAGTGTTTGTCAACATAATTTTCAGTGCTGATGTTGGTGCAACCTTGTAGTAATATGAGGCTGGATCTGTGGTGTTAAACCCTGAAAAGTATGAAAATTTCTGTGCCAAAGTTTGTGTACTACTTTTTGGTGGTGTTGGGCAATGTTCCCACTGATGGTACTCAAAAACATTCCTAGGTGAAATGGATTTGTGCAGGAAATGATGACCATAATGTTGGTAACAGTACAAAATGTCATAATCTGAAGAGCCCTCTAACATTTCATTATTAGAAAATGCAGCAGTTTTCTCTAAATCAGACAACATGTTATTGATTGTTTCAGAGTCCCAATCATCAGAAAATGTACTTGAGGTAATGATGTCACTTAATGAAATTTTAAATACATGATTAATTTTTAAAAGCTCGGTCGGACCGAATATGTTAAAATAAACCTTGTCCCATACTATACCATCCGGTTTAGGAACTGCTGTAATGTTCACTGATGACAAGTCTCTTTGCTCACGATATGATGATGGATGTGGCTTCAGTAGTATGTTGACGTTTTGTGCTGTGGAACTTTGTTGAAGATAGCGTCCATTAACAAGCATACTAAAAGTTAGTACTAAGCCAAGCCAGAAAAGAAAAAACAATATCCCAGAAATTACCCAGAGGTCAATCCAAGGCGATACCAGGTATGTCTTTTTTAGAAAGTGAAGAAAGTTCTTTATTTGCTGCTTGAATGGTGTTTTGGCTGGCGTCGTTTCCTGCTCGCTTAGATCCAGACAAAACGTATCAAAGTTCATGAAATATCCAGAAGCAGTTCGATCAATTGTAGGAATTGCATTGGGATTAGTTGAAATGTTATTTTGCTCTTGACGAGGCATGTTGACGTAGATTTCTGTATTAGGTCTAATTGCAACTTGTGAATTAATCCGATGTTCATTTTGAATTTGAATGTCTGGTTCAAGTGGAACAAGTTACATAGCATTGTTGCTTAGTCCTTCATTCCTTACAGGTGGCTCTTCAAACGTGATGAGTCTTTCTGTTTGAACTTCTTGGATTGTAGCGAGAGGAGGGCGTCTGCTACTGTGGAGACCACGAGGCCTACTGCTTATTATCGGCCACATAGTGTGGTTTGATTAAGTCGATTGAGACGAAGCTTTTTTGTTTTTTCCCGGCAAGAGGCGGCAGAAGTACAGTTCTTGTTCCTTGTACTGCAAGGACTGGTACAGGTGTTCTGTATGAAGGTCCAAATTCCCTTTTGTCTGCAATTTTCTCTCTGACCAGATCCCCTACTTTTGGGATCCAGACAGGTCTTGCCGTGTCTGCCTTGACTTCCCCAGTGGCGGTCTGCTTTAGTCGGACATTGCTTTGTTTTGTTCTGGATTCATTTAAATCCTGTAAAACAGCTAAACGATCATGGATATCAAATGGTTTTTTATCCGCCACTGCCCCTTCACAATCAAGATCAGGTACCCACATTGGTGTCCCAAAGAGGACTTCATATTGAGTGACACCCTCTCGAGAGTTTCTTGGCTGGTTGTTTAACGCCCGCTGTACCCCATAAAGGTGTTTGACCCAACTACCGCCCTTGCTTAATACCCTAGCTGTTAAAGATTGCTTTAAGTCCCGGTTTTTCCTCTCCACAACTGAATTTCTCTCGGGATGGTACGGAGAGGAGTACCACAACGCTACGCCCATTCCTTCCATGGCCTCTTTGTAAGCCCGAGAGCTAAACGCAGGGCCGCGGTCAGAATGTAACGTGCTACCTGCGTATGTGCTGATAAAGACTCGCAAATCATTGATAACAGTTCGAGCGTCAGCCAAGCGCTGAGGCCATACCCATAGGAATCTCGAGCAGGAATCCACTGCAACCATGATATATTTGTAAGCCCCGTCCGTTTGTAAGGGGGGCCGCAGTGGTCCAAGTACACACATGCGAGAGGTTTGTCTGATTTTAATAATGGCATCTGCGCTGGTTTTGCTACCGTGGAGCCTTTCATCTGCTGGCAGATGTCGCAATTCAAGACATAGTCTTTAGTTTGCTTAGTTAACCCTGGCCACCAATAGCGCTGTTTCAGTAAAGAAATAGTCGCTGTAACGCCTGTGTGCGCAGAGCCCAAACCCTTGTGTGCTGCGAGTATTAAACCTTGCCTACGATCCATATTTGGTATTACCCTATCCCCCACTCCAGGAATCTGAGCATATGGAATGTTACTTGCATCTAACTTGTAGGAGTATTTGAGTGGAAATTTTTTAGGTACTGCTGTGCTGCCTTTGTGTGAAGCAATGACAGCTACCATAATCTCACCGTCTATTCTCGTTTTTTGAACGAGTGATTGCAGCTACGGAAGCTGTGCGTACAGCCCCCTTCGCGGCTTCATCAGCCATTGAATTCCCTTCAACGTGAACGCCATCACGTTGATGACTGTGTATGGATCACGTGAGTCCTTAGTTGCTCGTTTTTCAACTCTGCTACCTGTTCCCATAGCATTTTATGCTTAATTGTGCCACCTTTCGCATCTTTAAACCCGTTTTTCTCCCAATGGTATAGGTATTCATTATATGACTGAACACAGTAAAACGAATCACACACGATTAGTGTGGGGAATTCGTGATCTGTATTTACAAGTGCCAGTATCAGTGCTTTTAACTCTGCCAACTGTGCCGTGCAGTCTCCTAGCGATTGCGTTTTTG
This sequence comes from Calotriton arnoldi, assembly GCA_963921515.1. NCBI lineage: Eukaryota > Metazoa > Chordata > Amphibia > Caudata > Salamandridae > Calotriton > Calotriton arnoldi. The sequence goes on along the minus strand of CAWUFW010000981.1, from coordinate 58,022 downwards.
TGCAACTCGGATAGAACTTTCCATCCTGCATGCTACCTTTAACGATGGCACATGCTGCGCTATATTGCTGCTTACTTCCTATGGCCGGTTGAGCAGATCCGTCAGTATAAATAATATATTCATACTGATCGAGAGGCAAGATTTCATTTGGTAGAGGATATTCTTGTTCGTATTGCAGGAATGCTTGTGTTTTTAAACTTGGATCAAATCTGTATTCAACATCCGTTGCAGTAAGAGAATTAGCCCATTGTATCCATCTTGGATGTAAGGCTTTAGCATTAGGAATGCTAGCCTTTGTAACAGCCTCTAAGGCCGGTACCAGGGTTACGACAATAATGCGTTTTCCCTGTGCCAGTGCTCTTTCTCTTGCTACAGCGGTCTGAACAGCTGTCAGGATTTTTTCTGTTTAAGTGAAACGCATTTCTGCATTTGTGTACAGGTGTGATTTGTATGCGATTGGTACTGTTTCTCCTTCATTGAAGGTTCGGTAAGTGTACCTGCATTGACCCGCAATTATACGGATCACCAAGTGGCGTACGTTTACGCGTGTTTGCAAGTGTTTGGAAGATATCATGTCTTCCTGCAGTGAACGAAGAATATTAGTATGTTTTTGTGTCCAATTTCTGGCTGAAAAGTCAGGTTTTATTAGGTCGTAGAAAGGTTTTACCCTTTGTGCGTAATCTAAAATGTATGTTCTGCCAAAATTTAGGAATCCCAGTATTGATTGTAATTTTTTTTATGATTTTGGAGGCTGGAGCAGCGCACATTTTTCTAAAAAGTTTGCCGCTAGACTTTTCTCTTCACTTAACAGCTCATATCCCAAAAATAGGACATTGAGGTGGGCTATTTTTGATTTTTTTAAGTTAAATTTGTAGCCCTCAGTGGCAAATCCCATAATAATGGTGCTTACCCTGGTCAAGTGCCTCTCTAAGTCGTCGTCCGTTAGATAAATATCATCCACATAGGACAACGCTTCTTCATCAAATTTTTGAAGTATCTGTTACCCTTCCTGAAAATACCCCGGGGCTATTCTTATACCCTCGGGGGAGTCGACAAAATTGTTGCTGGGACCCTAACGCTGAGAATGCGGTCAGATACCTGCTTTCAGGCGCTATATTTTGGCAGAAAAATCCATTTGAGATATCAAGTGTTGTTTTGTATTTTTTCCGCACAATATTATTCATTAATGCGGCACTATGTGCATTTTGGACAGCAAATGTCTTTGTGCATGAGTTTAAATGTCTGTAATCTAGAACTAGACGTTATGTATTGTCGGGTTTAGAGACGGGAAACAAAGAATTGTTAATTGGAGAGGTACATTTTTCAATGACCCCCTGGTATTCAAGTTGAGCTAAGATCTCCCTGACCTGTTTTTTAGCTTCTTGCTTTATTGGGTATTGCCTCTGAGTATTTGGTGAAACTTTTAACGGGATCATGTGGTAGGTTGAATCCTCATCCCACCCAGCGTGATTTTTGTACAATGCTGGAGCTTGGGCTACTGCCCACTCCCGTGCATATGTATGTTTAAGGTGAACGGGAACATGGTCGGAAAATGCAGGAAAAATGATACTTTCTCCCCTGGGGCACTCCATTACGAATGCTGGCGGCCAATCTTGTTCGGCTAACAGGATGTCATATCCAGATGATAAGTTCTTCCAAAAGAGACCTTTTACTTTCCTGGGCTCGTCCCCCTCCATCCGGAGTGTTATTTCATGTAACTTATGTGGGACGCTCACCCTTTTGTCTGGTGTTTCCACCATGATATAATCCTTCAGGTCCGCTGTCACCAGAAATTCCTTCAGGTTCTGGTGAGCTATTGTTACTTCTGCCGCACTGTCTAGCATCGACGGAGCCCGTTACCCGTTCAGAAGTTGTGTCCTTAGAATTCTGGGCATGTCTGATTTTCAGACCAGCAACTTTCTTTTTCTTAAATTGAGGTTTTGATTTTGGCTTATCTTCTTTTTTGGAAGTAAAGTCTTGAGCGCGCTGCTTATTTCTGGACTGTGTGCGCTCCTCTCTGTGTTCTGACCGTCCTTCTCTCTCTGAGTTTTTCTTAGAGTTATGAAAGGAACGAGAGGAACGTGCATCAGTATCCTGATACCTGTCAGGTTTCCTAATATTATCCCTATTCCTAAGGTTATACCTCTTTTCAGAGGGCTCCTGTGGAGGAGACCTACCTCGGGACTGAGATCTGTTGTCTTTAAACTTTTGTTGTTTTTTATTATCCCACTTCTTTTTAGAAGAAGTCGGTGTCTGCTTAGAAGGTTCCTTTTCGGGACTGCCCATTAGTTGAAGTTTTACAGCTTTCCCCCCAAAACTATCCCTGCCTAACTCTGCATACGCAGTTTCAATTATTTTGGGTAGTTCATTCTCCTGTTCTAATGGAGAGAACTCCCGTAGGCGTTGGCGGATTGCCACTGATGCTGCTTCCCCTTTAATGTTGGCTAGTATTATGGCTGATACCTGGTCGTAGTTATTTAATAACTTCATCCCTAAGTTCAGAGCAGGCTCTGCTCCGTACTCATTTTGTATTTGTCTTAATACATCTGGTATCCCTGCTAATGAAGGAATACCATGAGTTCTGGTATATATGGCAGCAAAGACTGTACCCCAAGAGGTACAATCCTCTAACTGTGGTGTAATCCCCATGGGCAAGCAGATTGTTAACATTCTGTGTTTTTCAAATGGTGTGGTATTTGGGAATACTGCTTCTAACTGGGTTATTTTCTGAGCTACCCAGAAAGGAATTTGCTCACGTTTTGTGGGCATTTTACCCATTACCGCGTGTAGTGTTTGTGGAGTAATTTTAGTAGCTGTGCTCTGTGTAGGAGCTGTATTTGGTGTAATTATTGTTGGTTGGACCGCATGTGTCCTCATGACGAATTGTCATGTTTCTGTAAAGTTTTATCAACTCTTTGTGTTGAAAAAGCAATTCATCATTTGGCATTGTGTCAATGTCAGGATGTGGTGCATAGGTCGCTAATATCGGCCATGTTGCTCCTGGTCTTCCTAATGGACCGAGTCTTGCTCTTCTTCTTGAGTGGGGTAGGGCGCCATTAAACCAGAAATTATGTTGCTGGTAGGTAAGCGGAATTTCAATCTCCTCAAACGGAGTGTAGACCGCTGGGACTTCTTCATGTAAATAATAATGAAAAGTTCTTGTTATAGCATTTGCTGCTGGGAATGTAACCCATGAATAGAACACCTCTGTTTGGAAATTTTCGTGTGACTCTATCGCGAATATTACTACACCTCCTCTGGCTGGTACACCATTTTTGAGGAGTTTAACTGTGAGTGTGTGTCTTACATTGGGTGCAATATGTATTGCATTGGCATCTTCCTCATCTGACTGACCTATTTGTGCCAGCGGGTCTAATTCTCCGTTTTCGGTAGTCATTGTGTTAAGAACACGGAATAACTGTCCAAGGAAATTAAGATAAGGTGTTTTGCACAATTTTGGGAACTAAATGTCCCTCAAGCTTGATTAACCAACAGCCAATAAATAGGATATCTCGCCTACTCAGCTGTGGCGGAGTTTGTACCCACCCACTCCAGACGTCTCTGGTTTTTGTGAGTAGGGGTCTCTGAGAATAAGCACAACTGAACTACTCAGATTCTACTGTTAAATAAGTACCAAACCAACGTTGGGTGCCATGTAGTGTAGTTCCTATAGTACCCCTGCAGGACCTGCGCTTTTGGATAACATACACTGTGGGCCTGGTGGCAGACTGATTCTGAGCAGCCCCAACGCATATGTTAGCCTGTTTTGCATTAGCTAGCTCGCAGTGCCACTAGAATCTCCTTTTTATCAGAGAGATTAGTTTTTGGCAACCTCAGAACACGACAACCCTGATTCCTCAGACTCGTGGAAACAATGTACTACTTTTCGCTTAGTCACTCGTGCTTGCTCATTTGGTCTCGGAGAGTTACACAGAAGAAACAGTCGAGCATGTTTACAATAAGAATTTATTGCACAGTTGTTCTTCTAGTATAAAATATATGTGCTGCGACATCTGTTAAACAGTAGCAGAGATATATAATCAGCAGTACAGTGAATAAAAATGGATAGTACAGTTCTACCATTTTGCAATAGTCATGAACACATACATGAATATAAAATGCATTTATAAAATAAAGCGCATACTCCTACGATGCCTGTCTAGATGTACTGAAGTGTGCCTAGCATGTGAGTAGCTGCGAAGAAGCCAAGAATCCCGCTAGGATTTAGTCACACCCCATTACCAGAATAATGAGAGTCTGGGACCTCGTCCTGGTCTCGAGTTGGACACCCCGCAAGGGATGATTAGACCACTGTCAGCTGGAGCGACTGCGTCCAGGAGCCTCAGCGTCTCTGGTCAGTGTGTCAGCCTGGAAGTCTCGGTTCCCTCTAACTACTGATAGCAAGAGGTGCTGTATTTATACAGAAAATTATAGAGTCCCTTTGTCCCTTGTGTTGGCCATTGTTGGGTATGAAGATGACGTATCGGATGAACTGTTTACGTAGATGTTTATGCAGGTGGATTCTAGCCCCTGCCTGGTTTCCTAGAACTCTCATATGAATATTTAATCATACTGGATGAGCACATCGAAGATGGTATAGGAGGCCATTGTTCGGGAAAAACCCTCCTTCTGTACCCAAACCACAGTCTAGATAAGGTTCAGCCCTCAGCGCCCGTTATTGTGGAGAATAGGGAACTAATGTAGGTGAAAGATTATGCCTATATTAGGATATTTCAAACCATGCCTATATTAGGGCATCTATATGAAACATAACACCCTGTTCAGAATGTAATGTGCCAATTGCTTATGTCCCTATAAAGACTCGCAAATCCTTTATAACAGTTCGAGCGTCAGCCGAGCGTTGGGGCCACACTCATAGGAATCTTGAGCAGGAATCCACTGCAACCATGATATACCTGTAAGCCCCATCTCTTTGTAAGGGGCCACAGTCGTCTAAGTAAACACACGCTGGTGGTTTGTCAGATATTAATAATGGTGTCTGTGCTGGACGTATTACGGTGGAACCTTTCATCTGCTGGCAGATGTCGCATGTCAAGACATAGTCTGCTTTGTTAACCCCGGCCACCAATAGCGTTGCTTCAATAAAGAAACAGTCGCCGTAACTCCTGTATGTGCAGAACCTATCCCTTCGTGTGCTGCTAGAATGAAACCTAACCTACGATCCATGTTTGGAATTACTCTATCCCCCCCACTCCAGGAATCTGAGCAAATGGAATGTTATTGGCATCTAACTTGTAGGAGTACTTGAGTGGAAACCTTTTTGGTACTGCTTTGCTGTTTTTGCGTGAAGCAATGACAGCCACCATAATCTCACCGAATATTCTCGTTTTAGAACAAGTGATTGCAGCTACGGAAGCCGTGCGTACAGCCCCCTTTGCGGCTCCATCAGCCAATGAATTCCCTTCAACGTGAACGCCATCACACTGATGACTCAGTGTATGTATCACGTGAGCTCTTGGTAGTTCGGTTTTCAACTCCACTACCTGTTCCCATAGCATTTTGTGCATGATTGTGTCACCTTTTGCATCTTTGAACCCGTTTTGAACCCAGTGCTGCAAATATTCATTATATGACTGCACACAGTAAAATGAATCGCACACAATTAGTGTGGGGAATTCTCGATCCTTATTTACCAGTGCCAGTGCTTTTAACTCTGCCAGCTGTGCCATGCAGTCTCCTAGAGATTGCGTTTTTGTGCAACTTGGGTGGAACTTTCCATCCCCCATGCAACCTTTAACGATTGCGCATGCTGCGCTATATTGGTGCTTACTTCCTATGGCTGGTTGAGCAGATCCGTCAGTGTAAATTATATATTCATACTGATCTAGAGGCATTATTTCGTTTGGTAGGGGATATTCTTGTTTGTATTGCAGAAATGCTTGTGTCTTTAGATTTGGGTCGTACCTGTATTCTACATCTGTTGCAGTGAGAGAATTAGCCCATTGTATCCATCTCGGATGTAAGGCTTTAGCCTTCGGAACGCTCGCCTTTGTTGCAGCCTCTAAGGCTGGAACCGGAGTCACTACTATTATTCGTTTTCCTTGTGCCAGTGCTGTTTCTCTTACTACAGCAGTTTGTACTGTCAGAATCTTTTCTGTAGATGCGAAGCGCATCTCAGCATTTGTGTATAAATATGATTTATATGCAATTGGTACCGTTTCACCTTCATTATATGTTAGTTAGGTGTACTCCAGATTGACCCGCAACTATTCTGATCACCAGGTTGCGTACATTTACGCGTGTCTGTAAATGTTTGGAAGCTATCATATCAGCTTGTAAGGAACGAAGGATATCTGTGTGTTCTGTGTCCATTGTCTTACTGAAAAATCAGGTTTTATTAAATCGTAGAAAGGTTTTACTCTTTCTGCGTAATCCAAAATGTATGTTCTACCAAAATTTAGGAATCCCAGGATTGATTGTAATTTTTTTAATGATTTTGGAGGTTGGAGCAGCGTGCATTTTTCTAAAAAATTGGCTGCCAGGCTTTTCCTTTCACTTGAAAGCTCATATCCTAAAAACAGGACACTGAGGTGGGCAATTTTTGATTTTTTTAAAGTTGAATTTGTAGCCCTCAGATGCAAATCCCCAAATTATGGTATTCACTCTGTTCAAGTGCTCCTCTAGGTCATCGTCCGTTAGATAGATAGATATCCACATAGGACAATGCCTCTTCGTCCAAATTTTGAAGTAACTCAGTTACTCTGGCAGAAAACAACCCTGGGCTGTTCTTATACCCTTGGGGGAGTCGACAAAATTGCAGCTGGGACCCTAGCGCTGAGAATGCTGTTAGATACCTGCTTTCAGGCGCTATATTTTGGCAGAAAAATCCATTTGAGATATCAAGTGTCGTTTTATATTTTTTCCGCACAATGTTATTCATTAATGCGGCACTGTGTGCATTTTGGACTGCAAATGTCTTAGTGCAAGTGTTTAAATGTCTATAATCTAAAACTAAACGATATGAATTGTCAGGTTTCATGACCGGAAACAAAGGATTATTCATTGATGAGGTGCAATTTTCGATCACCCCTTGGTATTCAAGTTGATCTAAGATCTCCCTGACCTGTTTTTCAGCTTCTTGCTTTATTGGATACTGCCTCTGTGCAGTCGGAGTATTTTTTAAAGGAATTATGTGGTGGGTTGAATCCTCATCCCATCCAACATGGTTTTTGTACAATGCAGGTGCTTGCGCTACCGCCCACTCCTGCGCATATGTGTGTTTTAGGTGCCTGGGAATATGGTCTGACAATGCCGGTAAAATTACTGGTTCTCCTTTAGGGCAATCCATGACGAATGCTGGCGGCCAATCTTGTTCAGCTAACAAAATATCGTAGCCAAACGTCAGGTTCTCCCAAAAGAGACCTCTAACTGTCCTACATTTGTCCCCCTCTATCTGGAGTGTTATTTCATATACTTTATGTGGGACACTTACCCTAGTATCGGGTGTTTTTACCATGATATAATCATTCAATTCCGCTGTCACCAGAAATTCCATCAGGTTCTGGCAAGCTATTGTTACTTCTGCCGCACTGTCTAGCATCGTCCAAGCCCATTCCCCGTTCAGTAGTCGAGTCCTCGGAATTCTGGGCATGTCTGATCTTTAGACCTGCAACCTTCTTCTTTTTGAACTGTGACTTTTGCTTTGGTTTCTCTTCTTTTTTAGAAGTGTAATCTTGAGCGTGCTGCTTGTCTCTGGACATTGTACGCTCTTCTTGTCTGTTTGACCGTCCTTCCTTCTCGGAATTTTTCGATGGACCCTGAAAGGAACGAGAGGAACGTGTATCAGTATTCTGATACCTGTCAGGTTTCCTAATATTATCCCTATTCCTAAGGTTATACCTATTTCGGAGGGCTCCTGTGGAGGAGATCTACCTCTGGATTGAGATCGGTTTCCTTTAAAATTTTGTTGTTTTTTATTGTCCCACTTCTTTTTTTTGAAGCAGGTGTCTGCTTGGAAGTGTCCTTTTCAGGACTGCCCATCAGTTTGGTTTTAAAGCTTTCCCACTCAAACTGTCTCTGCCTAATTCTGCAAATGCAGTTTCAATTATTTTCGGTAGTTTGTGTTCTTTTTCTAAAGGACTGAACTCCCTTAGGCGTTGGCGGATAGCCACTGAAGCTGCTTCCCCTTTAATATTAGCTAATATTATGGCTGATACCTGGGCATAGTTACCTAGTAACTTCATCCCTAAGTTCAGGGCAGGCTCTGCTCCGTATTCGTTTTGTATTTGTCTCAATGCGTCTGGTACTACTGCGAATGACGGGATACCATGAGTACTGGTATAAATGGTAGCAAAGACTGTACCCCAAGTGGTACAATCCTCTATTTGTGGTGTTATCCCCATGGGCAAGCAGATTGTTAGCATTCTGTGTTTTTCATACGGGGTAGTATTCGGAATGGTATTTGTTCACGTTTTGTGGGCATTTTACCCATCACCGCGTGTAACGTTTGTGGTGTAATTTTAGTTGCTGTACTCTGAGTTTGAGTTCCATTTATTGCAACCATTGCTGGTTGGACTGTAAGTGTCCTCATGACGAATTGCGTCAAGTTTCTGTATATTTTTATCAATTCTTTGTGTTGTGTGAGTAAGTCTCCTGGTGGCATTGTTTCAATGTCAGGATGTGGTGTGTAGGCCGCTAATATCGGCCATGTTGCCCCTTCTCTTCCGAGCGGGCCGAGTCTCACTCTTCTTCTTATGTGGGGTAGGGTGCTTTTAAACCAGTATAAGTCTTCCTGGTACGTGAGCGGAACCTCAATGTCCTCAAACTGACAATATTCCGCTGGTGCATCTCCTTCTGTGTAGGAGTGAAATGTTTTTGTTCTTGCATTTGCTGCTGGGAATGTAACCCACGAATAAAATACCTGTTCTGTATGATTCGTGTGCCTCAATCACAAAAGCTACTATGCCACCCCTGGCTGTTACACCATGCGCAAGCAGTTTCAGGGTGACTGTATTCTAAAACTTTCTGCAATTGGAATTGCATCTGCATTTTCTTCTTCATCTGAGAGGTGCAAACAATGCACCACTCCCCCTGCGTTATCTGCGCCTTCAGTCATATTTTAGAGGAAGAAGTCTTTTCCAAGTAAACTAAGATAAGGTGTTTTGCACAATTTTTAGGAACACTGTGTCCTTCAAGCTTGATTAACCAACAGCTAATAAATTGTATTTTTGCCTACTTAGCTGTGGCAATGTTTGTGCCTACCCACTCAAAACGTCTCTGGTGTTTTGTGAGTAGGGGTTTCTGAGAATAGCACGACTGAACTACTCAGATTCTACTGTTAAATAAGTACCCAACCAACGTTGGCGGCGACATGTCGTGTAGTTCCTATATGACCCATACAGGATCTGCGCGTTTGGATAACATAAACTGTGGGACTGGTGGCAGACTGATTTCGTGCACCCCCACCGGATACGTTGGCCTATCTGTATTAGTTGGCTCACAGTGCCACTATAATCTCCTCTTACCAAGCAGAGAATAGATTCTGGCAACCTCAGAACATGACAACTCTGATCCCTCAGGACCGTGGAAACAATATACTACTTTTCGCTCAGTCACTCGTGCTTACTTAGTTTCTCTCAGAGAGTTACACAGAATAAACAGGCTGGGCGTTTTCAATAAGAATTTATTGAACAGTTGTTATTCTAATGTAGACTAGATGAGCTGCAACAACCATTAGACAGTAGCAGAGATATATGATTAGAAGTACGACGAAAGTAAAGGGATGGTAAAGTTCCACCATCTTGTAATCATCATGACTGCATACAGGTATATGAAACGCATGATAAAAGTGCGTACTCCTACGATACCTTCCTAACTAGATGTACCTAGCATCTATGTAGGTGTTATGCCAAGAATCCCTCTAGGATCTAGTCAACCCCATTACCTGAGAATGAGAGAATATGGGATCCCGTCCTGGTCTCGAGTTGGACACCCCGAGAGGGATGTTAGACCACTGTGAGCTGGAGCGTCTGCATGCAGGAACCTCAGCGTCTCTGGTCAGTGTGTCAGCCGGGAAGTCTCGGTCTCCTCTGTCCTTCTAAGCAAGATGTGATGTATATATACCCATAGGTCTCCCCAGGGGTCCTATCTTGCTGTGTTACTGTGTCGGCCTAAAGGATGACGTCGGGCCTGAACTTTATACAGAGATATTATACAGGAGATGTTAGTCCTGCTGTTAGTTCTGCTTTGCTTCCAAGAAGCCACATGCATAATGTATGAGATTCGAACTAGGGAAAAACCCGCGTTCTGAATGCAGTGTCGTATCTAGGTAAAAGGTCAGTCCCTAAGAACCGTTATGTATGTAATGTAGGGAAGAATGTAGGTGAGAGGTTGCAATGTTCCTGTGCCTATATAGGGTATCTATATGGAATATAACACACCACTTGCCATAACCATCATAAAAACATCCTTGGGTGAGAACCGTGAAACCTTTTTGTAAAATTGCTTTTAATTCTTATCTTGTATTAACTTGTGTTATTATCCCAGAATGCTTTAATAAATTATATATTTCTCAACCTTTTTTTCTCATTCCTTGGGGGAGAACCCCCCCTCGTCCAAATGCCCATTGTAAAGCTCTCCAAATCCTATCCACCGATGAGGGAGTCTAAACTTTAGACTGCTTTAAAATACAATTTTTGGCTTTGTTTTCCTGTCATTCCTTGTAGGACAATCCCATCCCCCCCACACCATCCCGACACCCAGAAACTTTGTGTTACAGTTATGTACTAGTTTGAATTTTACGGCAGATACAATGTGCTGCAATATGTGCTGTTCACTACAGCATCCTTAACATTCTCTGTGGATAAAATTCTTGCTCAATTGTCTTGAATCCAATCCAGTTGTAACCCAAGTTCTGGCCTAATGTGCTCTAAAACGCCTCAGTGTTGTGGCTAAATCCTTAGGGAGAAAGTCCAAGTCCAGTGATAAACTAACTTGTCAACCCAACACCTTTCTGTTATAGCCCAATCCGTTGAGAATTCCTGTCTATGTTGCTGCCCCACAATGGATCCGTGGCTGTGGTGCCTCTCCAGCTCCCTAGAGTGGGCAGACAGGCGAGTGAACACGGGGGCCCAGATGGGTGCTTTGTACATTGTGGCCATTTTGGGTCCCACTAGCCCTTCCTACTATGTTAAATTTTAATAAAAATATTTGTAGTGACATTTACATACTGCTCCAGGTTCTTTGTACTGCCAACACAATGTTCATTGTTACCATGTACATATTCTCATAAATCCACCGACTTGTTGACCCCTATAACATCCAAAATAGCTTCAGCAACATCATAGTAGGGTTCACAAACCCGTCTCAAAACAAAGGTAAGCTCGAGACCCGCAATTATACCAAATCGCCTTCAGTTTTTTTAAGTGAGTAAGCAATCCCATCAACGTGGAACAGTACAATCTGCAAGATACATGCGGAGTCCAGCCATGCTTCCCAAAACGTTAGTAAGAGAAAGCAGACTAAGCATGTCACTCAAGGACAGAGGAACAACTAAAGTTCTTAACAATTAATTTATCAAATAATTGCCAATGATACTGAAGCAAAAAACTGTGGAACTGCCCAATGGAGAATTTAACAGAAATATAAAGGCTGCAAACATTGTAATGTCATGATTTCCAAGGTTTGAACTTATTAATTTATATCTGGGCTTGGTCCTTCTAGGTTTGTTCTTTAAATACTTCTTGATCCTGCTTGCCTTGAGGAAGGAACCGCATGTTAAGGTCAACAAAATGTCTGGCAAATTTGATTATTGCTGCTCGCAAAGGATGAATCCTATTTTCCCCAAACACCTCATTGTGCAGGGGTTGTAGGTGTTAAGAAAACTCTTTGCTACACTCCTTGGAACTGGTGTTCATGACATTTCAGACACCTCTCGAACACTGCATTCTCTAAAACCCTGTTTGTTTTGTACACTTCTCTTTTTGCACCCTGTTGTTGACCTTTATCAGGTTCAACACCATTAAACACCCCAGGTTTATTTCTAAATGATTTTATCCTTCTGCATCTAAGATATTCCAGTTGCCTCTTCAATTTCAAGGCTGATCACACCTATTGATTTCTCTTGAGTATTGTGAAGAGTGGATCTTCTGTTCTTGGTACCTGTTTGGTACCTTTGCAAACTCTGGTGAGAGAATTGTCTTTTTCTGAACACTAGACAGATATTTCTTATAGTATACAAGACCAACTCTAGACTCTCCTCTTTGGTGGCTTTGTGTTTTTTCAGCAGCAGTACCATCGCTAATTATACTGAGAGGTATAAAACTGTTTATGAACAATTGCGGCTTAAAGGAGAGCAGTAGTATTTTTCTAAGAGAAATGCTGTTAAGAGCATCTTGTGGAAACATCCATTTGGCCTAATACATTTTAGGATGGTGGTGAGCCACTCTTGGTTGACAGTGAATTAGACCACAACTATTGGTTTACGTGCTAGGAATATATATTTTTTTTAAATATATTTACTTAGAATGCCAGAAATGCAGTATGAAACGGTTTACGTTTGTATACTCTAGGAAGTTCCCTTTCCCAAAAGAGTAGGTTTTTGAGATTTTTCAAATGTTGCGAACACCGGCTTTAAATGTAGAGTTGAGTGGTGTAATCTGTATCCCTTGTGCTCCAGTAATTACAAATATGAACAGTTTGTCCACAATTTGTTCTTAAACTCACTTCAGGTAACATAATTTTTTTCTTATCGAATTTGGCTTAGCAAAGTACATGGTGCCTTGTTCTTCCTGTAGAATACAACATATAAAATAGTGGTAGCTCGTTACTTAGTCAAAGGTGATTATGGTACCGAAAGGGATGTCTTGCAAAAACATTCTCAGTCACTCAAAAGAATACTGTCCGTGTCATCCAAAAATAAGGAAACCTTTGTTACCATCTCAGTCCCTTAACACCTACTATCCCCTGTGTGACCCCATCCACCACACATTTCCAAGTATCCCTAAGTGGCGTGAAATCCCATGTTATTCCTTGGTTCTGGCAACCCATGTACCCTTTGATCTGTCAATCATAACTTGTTCCTTCTACTATTCTAGTCCCTTGAACATCCTATACTCTTCTTACCAGCAGTCCTTTGGCCAGAGTCCCCTTTTTTATCCTTGCTCAATTCCTTCCACTGCAGGAGCCGTTTGTCATTTGGGCTACAGAAAGCAAAGTCCTAATTTCCCAGTTTGCTGTAAAATCCACCCTTCAAAATTAAAGACACTTTAATGTTTTTAATACTCTTTCTTAATACACAGCAAATATACTTTGTATTATTTTTTTTAAACACTGACCTTTTCCTTGATATAGTAGTAATCTGCAACTATGGAAGTTAAATGCTCATTATTTTTTTTCATTTCATTGTATAATATGATCAGTTTTGACGTAAAGTTCTGGGCAATTCCTAGTGACAGTCATGTGTGTGCAAGACGTTTACAAGTCCCCGGGTAGATTTTGTTGGAAGTACTCTTGCTACCAAATGTGATAATTTCCTGTGTTTCTTTGGGAACTTCAATGTCTTCTAGACTTTCCTCCATTACCGTATTCCCCCCCAAGCAGAGATCCTCCCACTAGACACTAGTAAGGGATAGATGCTCCCCTGGCATGGGTAAGTGCTAACCCCTACTTAAAAAAGAGTCTTTATGCCCTCGGTGGGGTCAGAAAGGCCACTAGACACCGGGATAAATGTTACCCCACCCTCTAATGGGCCCAACAGATTGGAAGTGTTTTCCCTCTGTATGCCCCACTCCATTTCCAGGGTGGGGGCACAAATCTCACCACACCCACAAATGTGTTATTTAAGATTGTAGGATTTAGCCTCAGTCTTCCCTTCCACTCCCCTGGAAAGGGGGAGAGGTGGGATAAGCCTACTGGATGCCAGGAATATATTTTTTTAAACGGCATGGGGCCAACTTCACTGGCATCATGCCGCACTCACATCCCAAGTGCCCCAACTGTCTTTCTGCCCATCCCCTTCCCCTGGAGCCTAAAGCATCCTCATCCCCATGGCAAGCAAGAGGAAGTTTGTATTCTTTTGGACATAGCCAGCCCATATGCCAAACCTGAGTGGGGGGAACTTGCTATTTCCTAATCACTTAAGTTGAAGGCTAAACTATCCAGGCTCTGGGTCAGCCAGCTATAAGGGACCCCTACGAATCTGGATCATTTCTGAGACTTGGAGATCCTGGCAAATCCAGTGTGGTGTGGCTAACGTGGATCCCGCTACATTTTATTCCACAGAATGCCCTGAAATCTTTAAACGTTGGCTAAAATCACACATTTTCCTGACCTGTCTGTGAGGTAAAGTTCTGGATTCTGATGGGGATCCCCAAAATTCAGACCATCCAGCATCCCTATACTTCTCCAGATTAAAAAAATAAATTGTACCCCACTTAGGTGGCTTGGTCGATTTACCCGAGTCATGAATGAACCAAACCATAGACTATGCAAAGACTGCATTGATTTAATATGCTCACAGTTGTCATCCATTCTTGTTGCAGGTGATAAGTCCAGCCGCTCAAATGGGGTGGCTTCCATAGCTAAAGGGTTTATCTTGAGTACTTTCTATATCCAGTTATTCGTGTAGTTCAGATGCGGTAGGTTTAATACTTCTTTGTTTAGTTAAAGGTTTTGAGCACACAGTTTTATGATTTAGCATTTTGTCTCTTTAGTTTTTGAGTAAGTACCAAAAGGAAAGGTGAAAGATGTATCCAACTTTTCAGTGGGAGGGGAGTTTTGCATTAAATGCTATACTTTCACAGGAGGCCAGTGAGCCAGTCAAAACAAGTGCTGATTTTTACCTATTGGTAGACTCCTTATACTTTGTGCTGTCAACTTATATAATTTTTCTAATTTCAGAATCCTGAAAAAGGGGGCGAGTTTGTTTTATTAATTTTTTACGTGACCTTTGCTCAAGTAATTTAAAAATTCCTGGAAAACACCTTTAATGCTCAAATGCTATGAACTGCCAGTTTAATCTTTGTGTTCCTTTATTTCATTAACAGGGTTATCAAAGATACACCAACATCGGGCTATATGATCCACAAACTAAAGAAAATAAGGTAAGAGCAGCAAAGTCTGAAGGCATATGTGTGCACCTACTAGAAGCAAAATGATAAACATTATTAGCGATTGTTAAAGGTCCTGAACACGAGTTATGGATCTGAACTGCAGACGAGGGCCTATAACTAAGGAGGGACCTTTAACAAACAGCATTGCTTAAAGCAAAGGGACTTAAAGACTAGAATGCCCTAAACTCAAAAAAGAAATGAAAAGGCAAGCAGTGGAATGTTGGAGCTGAAGGGCTTTACCAACCATTGGAGGCCCTGAACCACTCCGTTGTCGCAGTTGCACTCCCAAAATTCCGTTGCTCGAACGCTCTTTCGATCCCTGATGCATGCAGCAGCATTTCAGATTTTCAGTCAGATAATGGTGCTGCTTGTAGATTTTGCGCACATCTTAAATGACCCGGATGCTGCTGCGAATATATACTCCAGATCAAAAGACTACAACAAACGTGGTCTGGGAACATAATATATAACCTAATTAGCATTTATTTCAGCGTATAATGGCCTCCTACTTTTTGGATGAGGCATTGTGAACCATTCACGTGTGAAACTAACGTGGTTTATTGGCATTGTGCTCATTGTAAGAACCCTGGCCCAGATTATGGAATCGCCAACAAAAGGCACCGTTTTATAATCTTTTTAAAATACATGGCACAGTTTTGTTACTTTTTTCCTTGCAAAAATAATCTTTTAGCACCTGACATTTAATTTTAGACCAATACATAGCCATATATAGACTACGGGCCAGATGTATCAAGCTAAATTGCGTTCGCAAACGCTGAAATTCGCAGAATTTCAGTGTTTGCGATCGCAATTTAGCTGTGTGCTATGTAGTAAGGCAAATACCTACTCGTAAAATAAGGTATCGCAAAAATTACGATTCCCTATTTTGCGCAAGCATTTAGAGAATCCACTTCGCGATTCCCTAAATGCTATGCTAGTAGGCATCGCAAATTGCGATATTGCCTTAAGGAATCGCAAATTACCACCAACTTCAGGTTGGTGGTAAATTGCGATTTCCTTTAAAAATGCAATTTTATGCATTTTTCAAAGTGCCATGTGGCGCACGTACATGCCCTTTGGGCATGTATGTGCGCCACATGTGCCCATATGCACATTTCAGGGGTGCAACAGGGTGTCCTTTAGGAACCCTTGCACCCTTGAAATTGCGTGCGCAATTTGCGAGTACCTATTGGGTACTCGCAAATTGCGTGCGCTATTCCCTGGGAAGCTGTTCCTTTTTTGCGACTCGCAATATGCGAGTCGCAAATAAGGAATGCGTAGGAATCGCTAAATATTAGCAGATTCCTACCTACATAGCAGTTTGCGAGTCCTTAATAGCGATTCGCAAAAAATCGCTATTAAGGACTCGCAAACTTGTAGTTTGATACATGTGCCCCTTAATCTCAATTTAGCGATTGTCAGTGGGTTTGTTGTAAGCTGGAGTTAACTTTACTTTCTATCTTCAGTAATTTTTTTCTGTTTCTTTGCATTGAAGTGAGCCAACCCCCCCCTCTTCGCTCTTGTTCTCTCTCGCTCCCCTGTATCTATCTCTTGCTAATCTTTTCTTTTTTTTTTTTTTCGATGAAAAAGTCAAAGGGACATTATAGTTGAGTGAAAATGTCAGTTAAAACATACCGTTTTAAACTAAAAAAACTACTGAAATTCACCAGTTATAGTTATCTCAAGTAGCTATAACTTGTACCCTAAAGTACCCATAGATCGTGCCCTCGCCATCCACTGCTAATTACCTCACATATTACATCACTCATGACATGTTCCTAACCTCACTGATAATGTCATTGCAACATCTGAAATGATGTAATTGATAACACTGTGCATGGTGGTGGGGATAGTAGTTAGCCTGAAAATGCTGTGTTTTTTTTTTTTACCCCTTCAAAGTCCAGCTAATAATTGCAGCTAAATTGAGTTTTTAGGTTTGGCTTACTTTTCAGGAATAAATTGTTGCTAAAATTATGGACAATAGTGAGGGCCAGAGGAATTAGGCAATTATACGGCTTTTGTGTTTACCATGTTTACCAAATAGTTATAGATTAATGCATTTTCCACATTATTTGCAAATTGCACAAAGTGTTCTTTCTACTTAAAACGGTTAAAAATAATACTGCCAAGAATGTCCCATAATTTGCATTTTTTCCACATAATTTAGATAAGCTTGCTGCATAATTTTGTCCTCTGTGCCATATAATCCTGGTAAACACAAGGAGATGATGGACGGAGTGCTGAAACTTTTCAAACACTCACCCCCAGTCACAGATCTGGGTTGAATCCATCATCATTCTTTAGCTCACTTTGCCACCCCAGTTCAGACACAGCTATATGCAAATCAGTCTTGACCCTGTGCCTCATGGGAACAGTCCAGCCCGAACTGCCAAGCCATGTCTTCCCTGGACCGGAAACAAGCGTCTGGGCATACCCGTCCCTTGCTCACTTTGCCACTGGATTCAAGCTAGCATGGCTGATGAGGGCTGTTAGCCCGAAACCGGTCCCAGGATGCTTGTTTCCGGTCCAGGGAAGACATGGCTTGGCAGTTCGGGCTGGACTGTTCCCATGAGGCACAGGGTCAAGACTGATTTGCATATAGCTGTGTCTGAACTGGGGTGGCAAAGTGAGCAAGACTGATTTGCATATAGCTGTGTCTGAACTGGGGTGGCAAAGTGAGCTAAAGAATGATGATGGATTCAACCCAGATCTGTGACTGGGGGTGAGTGTCTGAAAAGTTTCAGCGCTCCATCCATCATCTCCTTGTGTTTGCTTTGTTCGCCCTAAGTTGGCAGGGTATGCCCAGACGTGGGTCCCTTGCTCACTTTGCCCCTGGATTCAAGCTAGCCTGCCTGATGAGGGCTGTTAGCCCGAAACCGGTCCCAGGATGCTTGTTTCTGGTCCAGGGAAGACATGGCTTGGCAGTTCGGGCTGGACTGTTCCCATGAGGCACAGGGTCAAGACTGATTTGCATATAGCTGTGTCTGAACTGGGGTGGCGAAGTGAGCTAAAGAACGATGATGGATTCAACTCAGATCTGTGACTGGGGGTGAGTGTCTGAAAAGTTTCAGCGCTCCGTCCATCATCTCCTTGTGTTTGCCATATAATCCTGGTACCCCCAATTATGGGAAAGCTCTTTTTTTGAGGCTGTCGTTATGATTATGAAATCAATATTTCACAGGGAACCATGACAAATTTTCCATATTTCAAAGTTCCCTGCTAAATATGGGGTTTTGTACCATATCCAATCCAATAGCAGTGCTTAATTTGAGCCGGTGCTTTCCGGTGCTCAGCACCGGCACTTAATTGGTTTCCGGTGCTCGGCACCGGCACCTAATTGTCAACACCATACTTCCAACAGTCTATCACATGGTGGCGCTGCTCATCTAATTTAGAGATGAGCAGAACAACGGTTTTTTAGGAATACAATATACATTAAAAAATTGTTAACACCTACCTCTCCAGCCATTCCTTTAGCTTTGGGGACCTGGAATAATCTGAACTGTCGCATTTACAAGCGAGAGAGATGGTTAGTAGTTGTTTCGGCAGCGATAACAAGGGCGATGGGTGATGCAAGCTGCAGTGGCCTCCTGGTCAGAGCCCTGGCACTTAATATTTTACAAATTAAGCACTGTCCAATAGATTTCTGATGAACACTGGAAGAAAGTACCACATCAACGCAGCATTTTTCTGTCCTTTGCTGCCTACTGCTAGTAGTTGGTATACAATTCTAAATCATGATCTTAGCACAAAAAGTGTCTTCCCGATATCTGCTCCTTCTATTACGGCAGAACTTTACTGGTATGGCTGAATGTGTTTTGGCATTGGAAGTCCCAGTATTTTACCATGTGGTTAGTCTGTAGTCAAATACAATTTTAGTTCTATTACTTTTTATCCACTTTCAAACCTGATGACCTCTGTAATATTCTCTCCAAGTTAAAACACAGGTGGAGAAATCAAAAGGAAGCAGCGCTTCAAACTTGACATTCTCAGCAAAGCCTTTAGGTCAGTAGTGAGGTTAATGCTATGTTGGGACTATCTCTGTAATTTTTTTCACCTTGCTATTTATGACATAGCACTTTTGTGTGTAAGGTTAATTCATTGTTTTTACTTTCTACATATGATGGCATTGTTTTGTGAAATTATCAGGAATCCATCAATCGGTTTTGTGGGTTTTCAGTAGAAAGCTTCTCATATGCATGTTGTATCTTTAAGGAGTCATCCTTCTGTTGTGCGGATGGTTTGTTTTTGATTTTGATTTCAGTCAGTTAATTTCGCTTTGTTTTTTTGCAGTAGTGCAGCTTCTGCATAGAAGTCTTATGTCGTCTTGCAAGTTAAAGGTGTATAATTTATGTGGTAAATGAAAGAATTCTTTCTCCTTTGTTGGTGTATTATCTATGTTAAAGTATGGGTTATATAGAGTCCTGGTTTCTTCAGATAAAATGCTTTTGAATCAAAGTTTAGTAATCCTGTAAAGCTAGAATTCCCCTTCCAGGCACTTGTTAGGTCTGAGACAATGAATGCACTGTGGATTGTGAGACAGTTTGTGCATTAAAAGGGGCTTGGAGCAGGCCCCTTGCTTACCATTCATTGGCTTTATTGTCACTCTTATTTCTGCCTTCTGATAGGCCAGTGTGTGCCTGGTTCACTTCCTTTTCTTTTGTTCTACCAACATGGACAGAGTACCGATTGCTTCATTTTGATTCTCTCTTGATTCTCGCGCTGTAATTGAGATACTATTCTTTTTCCTTTCTTCTTCTTCATGTTATGTTGCTTGTTCCCCCATTGTGGTGTTGTGGCTTTTGCCCTCCCATTGTCCGTGTTGCTTCTTCCCTCCCGTTGTCCGTGTTTCTTCTGGGGTCCCACCCTCCCCATTATGCTTCTGCCCTCACCCTGTGTTGCTTCTTATACCTGTGTTGCTTCTTATGTCTGTTGCTGCTTCCATTCCACCCACCAGTTGTCCGTGTTGCTTCTTCCCTCCTGTTCTCTGTGTTGCCTGTAGTTGTTCCACCCACCCTTTTTCTGTGTTGCTTCTCACCTTCAACCCTCCCTTTGTCCGTGTTGCTTCTGCTCTCCCCCTGCCCTTTGTCCGTGTTGCTTCTGCCCTCCCACCCGCCTTTTGTCTGTGTTGCTTCTGCCCTCCCACCTGCGCTTTGTCAGTGTTGCTTCTGCCCTATGTCCGTGTTGCTTCTGCCCTATGTCCGTGTTGCTTCTGCCCTCCCACCCGCCCTTTGTCCGTGTTGCTTCTGCCCTCCCCCCCCCACCCCCCCCTTTGTCCGTGTTGCTTCTGCCCTCCCACCCACCCCTTTGGCCGTGTTGCTTTTGCCCTCCCACCCGCCCTTTTGTCTGTGTTGTTTTTGCCCTCCCACCTGCCCTTTGTCCGTGTTACTTTTGATCTCCCACCCGCCCTTTGTCCGTGTTGCTTTTGACCTCCCACTCGCCCTTAGTCCATGTTGCTTTTGACCTTCCACCCGCCCTTTGTCCGTGTTTCTCCTGCCGTCCCACCCTCCCTTTGTCCGTGTTGCTTCTGCCCTCCCTCCCGCCCTTTGTCCGTGTTGCCTCTGCTCTCCCACCCGCCCTTTGTCCGTGTTTCTTCTGCCCTCCCACCCGCCCTTTGTCCGTGTTTCTTCTGTCCTCCCACCCGCCCTTTGTCCGTGTTTCTTCTGTTTGTCCTTGTTTCTTCTGCCCTCCCACTCGCCCTTTGTCCGTGTTTCTTCTGCCCTCCAACCCGCCCTTTGTCCGTGTTTCTTCTGTTTGTCCGTGTTGCTTCTGAATTTGTCTGTTACTTCTGCCGTCCCACCCTCCCTTTGTCCGTATTGCTTCTGCCCTCCCACCCTCCCTTTGTCCGTGTTGCTTCTGCCCTCCCACCTGCCCTTTGTCCCTGTTGATTCTGTCCTCCCACCCTCCCTTTGTCCGTGTTGCTTCTGTCCTCCCACCCTCCCTTTGTCCGTGTTGCTTCTGTCCTCCCACCCTCCCTTTGTCCGTGTTGCTTCTGCCCTCCCACCCTCCCTTTGTCCATGTTGCTTCTGCCCTCCCACCCTCCCTTTGTCCATGTTGCTTCTGCCCTCCCACCCTCCCTTTGTCCATGTTGCTTCTGCCCTCCCACCCTCCCTTTGTCCATGTTGCTTCTGCCCTCCCACCTGCCCTTTGTCAGTGTTGCTTCTGCCCTATGTCCGTGTTGCTTCTGCCCTCCCTCCCACTCGCCCTTTGTCCATGTTGCTTCTGCCCTCTCTCCCACCTGCCCTTTGTCCGTGTTGCTTCTGCCCTCCCTCCCACCCGCCCTTTGTCTGTGTTGCTTCTGCCCTCCCTCCCACCCGCCCTTTGTCCGTGTTGCTTCTGCCCTCCCTCCCACCCGCCCTTTGTCCGTGTTGTTCTGCCCTCCCTCCCACCCGCCCTTTGTCCGTGTTGCTTCTGCCCTCCCACCCCCCCCCTTGTCTGTATTGCCACCAACTCCCACCCACCATAAGATAAAAAGGCGTATGACATGGCCAACGCTGGCTGCGTCATAGCACTTTTTACCCTCTCGTTATCAGTGTTGCTTGTTCACTCTCCTTGTCAGTGTTGCTTGTTTCCTTCCAACATCTGTCCCATTGTTCCTGTTGCCTTACCACCCGGCATAATAAAACAAGCATTGGCATAGCCAATAGGTCTCGCTTTTTGGATCTTCTAAGTGTTTAGCCATGCAACACTTGATGTTGTTTAATGAAGGATATTGTGCTGGATAACTAAACACTTACAATGTCCCAAAGGCGAGACCTATTGGCTATGCATTGGGGCACCTTTTAAGTGTTTAGGTAGAGCTATTGACTTTGCCAATGTTTCTAAGCTGTGCTGTAGAGAAGTGTGGCTGCTGTGCAGCATTCTAAGAAGTTGTAATTAAAAAGTGTAAGAAGCACTGAGTTATGCTGTGGTGGCCCTGAGTGATGCTGTGGTGGCCCTGAGTGATGCTGTGGTGGCCCTGAGTGATGCTGTGGTGGCCCTGAGTGATGCTGTTGTGGCCCTGAGTGATGCTGTTGTGGCCCTGAGTGATGCTGTTGTGGCCCTGAGTGATGCTGTTGTGGCCCTGAGTGATGCTGTTGTGGCCCTGAGTGATGCTGTTGTGGCCCTGAGTGATGCTGTTGTGGCCCTGAGTGATGCTGTTGTGGCCCTGAGTGATGCTGTTGTGGCCCTGAGTGATGCTGTTGTGGCCCTGAGTGATGCTGTTATGGCCCTGAGTGATGCTGCGGTGGCCCTGAGTGATGCTGCGGTGGCCCTGAGTGATGCTGCGGTGGCCCTGAGTGATGCTGCGGTGGCCCTGACTGATGCTGTGGTGGCCCTGACTGATGCTGTGGTGGCCCTGACTGATGCTGTGGTGATGCTGATTGATGCTGTGGTAGCGCATAGTGATGCTGTGGTAGCGCATAGTGATGCTGTGGTGTTCCTGAGTGATGCTGTGGTGAAGGTGAGTGATGCTGTGGTGAAGGTGAGTGATGCTGTGGTGGCCCTGAGTGATGCTGTGGTGGCCCTGAGTGATGATGTGGTGGTGCTGACTGATGCTGTGGTGTTGCTGACTGATGCTGTGGTGGCGTTGAGTGAATTTGTGCTGGCCCTGAGTGATGCTGTGGTGGTGCTGATTGACGCTGTGGCGCTGCAGAGTGATGCTGTGATGGTACTGAGTAATGCTGTGGTGTTCGAGTGATGCTGTGGTGTTCCTGAGTGATGCTGTGGTGTTCCTGAGTGATGCTGTGGTGTTCCTGAGTGATGCTGTGGTGTTCCTGAGTGATGCTGTGGTGTTCCTGAGTGATGCTGTGGTGTTCCTGAGTGATGCTGTGGTGTTCCTGAGTGATGCTGTTGTGGCCCTGAGTGATGCTGTTGTGGCCCTGAGTGATGCTGTTGTGGCCCTGAGTGATGCTGTTGTGGCCCTGAGTGATGCTGTTGTGGCCCTGAGTGATGCTGTTGTGGCCCTGAGTGATGCTGTTGTGGCCCTGAGTGATGCTGTTGTGGCCCTGAGTGATGCTGTTGTGGCCCTGAGTGATGCTGCGGTGGCCCTGAGTGATGCTGCGGTGGCCCTGAGTGATGCTGCGGTGGCCCTGAGTGATGCTGCGGTGGCCCTGAGTGATGCTGCGGTGGCCCTGACTGATGCTGTGGTGGCCCTGACTGATGCTGTGGTGGCCCTGACTGATGCTGTGGTGATGCTGATTGATGCTGTGGTAGCGCATAGTGATGCTGTGGTAGCGCATAGTGATGCTGTGGTGTTCCTGAGTGATGCTGTGGTGAAGGTGAGTGATGCTGTGGTGAAGGTGAGTGATGCTGTGATGGCCCTGAGTGATGCTGTGGTGGCCCTGAGTGATGATGTGGTGGTGCTGACTGATGCTGTGGTGTTGCTGACTGATGCTGTGGTGGCGTTGAGTGAATTTGTGCTGGCCCTGAGTGATGCTGTGGTGGTGCTGATTGACGCTGTGGCGCTGCAGAGTGATGCTGTGATGGTACTGAGTAATGCTGTGGTGTTCCTGAGTGATGCTGTGGTGTTCCTGAGTGATGCTGTGGTGTTCCTGAGTGATGCTGTGGTGTTCCTGAGTGATGCTGTGGTGGCTCCGAGTGATGCTGTGGTGGTGCTGACTGTTGCTGTGGTGATGCTGATAGACCTTGGTTTGCGTGAATCACTATATCGGAAGTCCTTAAGTACGTTAAGCATACATGCCAACATTTTAGGACAGGGACGTGGGAGATGATCCCGACAGGGGCTTGAACCAAGATATTGTGCTGCCATGAACCCGAATGGAAAAAAAATAAACGAGGGACTTTTGCAACGGTGCGGTGTGGAAGCGAAAACATAAATACACAAGGGACTTTTGAAACGTGTGCGGCAGGGTAACAAAAACAACAAGGAAACCCCTGCTACACAAGACAATAGGCTGAAAGCCTTCAGAAATAGATTTCGAAATGTATAAAAATGTGTGGAAGCTAGATCATTTTAAACAACTCCCAAAAACGCATTTGTTCCTGGTGCAGTCAAAGACCCAAATCAAGACTTTGCATTGAATGAGATAATAGTCCGCATTTTATTGGTGCAGGTAAATCTTGTGGACCGGAGCACAATAAGCAGACATCTGAACTGGCCATACTAAGAATATAGCAAACTAAATAAATAAAAGAGCTATTCTCTGCAAGTGTTATAGGACTTTATATCCTGACAGGAAGACGCCTGAGTCAAATAAACGAAAGGCATCTGTCCACATAGTGTAAACACATCTTAACCTACCAGATGTGTGATATTTCAAATGTCACCTAGGCACACCTTCTAAAGTTAGAACGTTTTACAAAGTTATCAAGTGACCCAAGTTATTACCAAGTAGAAGCGTGTTGCTCAGCAAAAAACGGGGATGGTGGAAAGGATATGATGCAACCAAGTTACTGAATGTACATCTGTAACTATATGTCTGTAACTATAAATACTGCCAGTATGGTTACAACCTTAAAATCAAGTGGAGCTCATCCGCCTTCACCGGCTCCTGGTTGTACTCTGCTGGTTAACCCAAGCACTCCTGCGGCACACTTTTCCATGACAGCTAGCGGTTCAAGATCAACACGTGGTGCATTCTGGGAGAGGAGGGTTAGAGTGTGGGTGAGTAGTGGTTTGGGCTCACACAATGCACACCATTCGCTGGGCATGGCTTCTTAGATCACTCTGTGCAAACCTTCACACCTTTCAATAATTGTAATCACTCTAATGAGCGTAATTACCAATTATGTCATATTATTATGTTTACTTCTCTCAAGTAAAATAAATCAGCAATCAGTGCAGCATACCCTCCCTTGCCGCGCAGCAGTAAAATACTGACTGCAGATAGGGCGCTTCAGTGTGCCTGCTGCCTCTTTCTGTATGACTTCTACATGAGGTCTGGTGCCTTCCTCAATTGGCTGAGCACTGAGGCCCAGTGCAGATAAACGCGGCCTTAACCCTGTCATAAAGCATCTTTTACCTCTTTTACTTGTAGTAATAGGCTGTGCAGACTTGATGGATGACTCCCCCCCCCCCCGGGACTGATGAAGAAAGGTTAAGTGCCACCCAGGCTAGGGTTTCGCTTTAAAGACGCCTTACTATTTTTAAAAATGTTCCTGTATCAACTTGCCCTCTTGCTCTCAAATTAGTGCCCGTGTGGCGGCAGGCTACGGCGTCTCAGAAGGACGGGCAGTCACAGCGCCGTGAGGAATGTTTAAGCTGAAAGATAGACTTCATCAAAGAGTGTCACTTTGTCCTCTCGAGATGGCCTTTGCACCTCATTAAAGCCTGAAAAAGTGTTCATAAAAACCTGACTGTATCGGCACATAAAACACCTGACGCAGTTAGCTGTCTCCGATCTCTTATTCCTGGCCACTCTGACAAACAATGAAGCCATTTTAGGGATCACGCTGTCTTTAATCGTGTTAATTTCTGTGAACAGTTTATTAGGGATACGCTGTGTCCAATGATGTGTACTGCACAGAAATGCTAGCACACCACGGGTTGTTAATATTTATTCTTCTGTATGGTATGTCAGTCCTAAATGTCAGTGTCGTTGGGTTACGCCTGAACTTACAGAGCAGTAACGAGTAGTTCAGAAACTCGAGGGTATGTGGCTGGAAGGCTGTGATCAGGTTGAGAAAGTAGAATATATTCACATTCTGCACAACCTTAACGAGGCTATTGCAGCAGAAAACAAGCATTTGAAGGCACGCGCGGGGAGGAGGGGGGGCAACGCGAGTGGTGCGCGCGCGCGCCACAGCGAGACATCTGGTTTTAATTATCGCGCCCGTGTCAGGGCACGATAATTGAAACCACATGGCGCCCCTGCGGGTAACCGCAGGGAAAAGGCCATGACGCACGAGCGTCTGGTCAGCTTTTTCAAACCCCCTACTTAAAGTCTTCGCCAGAAGCAGCGCTTGCGCGCTACTCTAGGCTCGACCTAAAAAGTGTTGAGACACTGGCTGCGCTTTTATCTAACTTTTGATTTCTTATATATGGCTAAACTACGTCGCAGTTAAACCTAACAGTGCCATAATGATTTTATTAGCCAGTGATTAGTCTGGAAATCTCTCCTTTTTTTATCCTAACAGGACCCATATAAGCATGTTTGTGTTTAAATTTCTTTATTGATTTTTATCACAGAAGCTATAAGGGAGTGAAAAAAACAAAGAGCATATCAATACCAACATGGCAGTGACAAATAAAACCATAGTGGAGAACATTCTAAAGAACAAACACAGTGGAGTCGCCTTATGCCTAGGCATGTCGCTACCCAAGCCTAAAATGCAGCTGAACATGATGGCTAAGTAGGCCCTGGAGTAGATGTGAAGCGCAATATAACATATTATGACCTTGGTCCTTGGGGGAACAGAGCCCTCAGCAGGAGCGCCCAGGGGTACTCACCCGCATGTCCTGTCAATGTGTAAGTGCAAGGGAAGCCTATATACTAACGGTAGCAGCCACCTTTTATCAAGTCACCAGGCTCGAGGGGTCTATCATGATTTCCCCAACAGTCTCACCCTAGTGAACATTGAGGTATACTTATGCTCCTTATGACTATAACCAGGGGTGTACAGGAGGAGCCCCTAGGGATCAGAAGAACATTCAGGGTGGGAGAATATCACTTTTGCCTCCAAAGTGTGGATGTATGTGTCCCTGCACCAACTCTGTGCATTCACGCCCCCAGTACAGGTCTCCTTAAGGAAGTCTCGCTTGGCCCTCGCCCACCTCAGCGGCGTGGAAGGCCAACACTTCACATCAGGCCTGCAGAAGCCTTCCAAGACATCTCGATGTGTTGTTTGAAGAGGACAAACACAAGGTCTAAACATTTGTGCAAATATTTATCCCCTTGGCTCAGGAGCAGAGTAAGCACAATTCAGGTGAAAGTGGGATCAAGCACTCCACCAAGGCAACAGTAGTTCCTGCGACCTTTCCTCAGACCTGTTGAACCACCTGGCAGTCCAGCACCATATGATAACATCTGGCCTCATGCAGCCGACATCTATGGCACTCAGGGGAGGATGAAGGGAACATCCGTTTGATGCTTTTTGGCGTAAAATATGTTTTGTGTCAAAAAGTGAATTGCGTAAAGTGAAATTGTGGATTACATGAAACCACCTTTACTTACTGCAACACTCTGGTCCAAAGGGTATCCGTGAGTGGCACCTGGAGGTCTGCAGCCCACCGGTACCTTGTCTTATTTGTTGGTGCGTCGGTGGATGAACACAGCCCAATATAGAGCGCTGTGAAGAGTTTCCTTGTGCCCTCATTCGACAGGATTGCATGATGTATCGGGCATGTATCCGGTTTGGTGCGGTCTTGACCCCATATCATGAGCAACTCATGCTGCACAGCATCCTAGGTCAAGAATTGTCCCAGCGCTATAACACAGGCCTCTAAAATATTCTGTAAAGGTATAAGAGTGCCCTCCTGAAACAGGTCTCCCAACTGATATATATCCGCCTCTCTCCAAGGTGAGATATCTTGTCTCTGGGCTACTATCCGAAGCGCTGGCAAATTCCAAACTGGGATCAGAGGAGAGTACGGCAGGCGGGGTCCCCTGCCCAGTGCATTCACCTGCCAGTAACCATGTGCCACTCTCATCTGGTGCATCTTTTGTGGCGCCCAGGGGTCTAACAACCACATGAGCAAGTGTCCCATCCAAGGACCGGCATATGGATAGCTGCTATGGAAAGGGGGTCGCACCTAACCAGGGCATAGGCCATTGCAGCTGTACTGCCTCATAGTAGTGCTCATAGTCTGGAGCACCCAGGCCCCCCTCGAGAAGCTGATGCTGGAGTATGGAGAGTGCCACTCGCCACTGCTCAATCCCCATATTAGCTCCAGCAGTAGACAATGAAGTTCCCGTAAAAAGCATCTAGGGAGCAAGATTGGCAAAAAGTGAAGCAACCGGGGCAAATAAGCATCTTGGAGATCGCCATCCGACCCAGTGGGAACAGCGGCAGAGACATTCAGAATGGGAGAGATTTATGAATGGAGCTCACCGCTCTACTCAAATTGCCCTCCACAAGTTCTGCATCAAAGTGGTAGATTTGCACCCCTAAGTATTTGAACGTGTCCCAAAACCAAACAAGCCGATACCTCAGCGGCGTTCCCCTATTGCATTGTGGAACTGGTGACAATGGAAACGAGTAAGATTGGCCCAATTGACTCTGAGGTCCGAAATATTTCCAAACTCCTACAGTAAGTCCATCAAGGCCAGCAGAGAGGCAGCTGCATCACACAGATAAATAAGAGCATAAATAAGAGCATCATCTGCATATAGAGAGATGATGTGATATTCGTCATGTGCCTTAAGCCTCCACTGCAGCACACGCAAGCCAGGGGCTCCAGGGCAAGAGCAAATATTTGTGGGGATAAGTGACCCCCTGCCGGGTTCCCCTCTGTATGCTAAAGCTGTCCGAAATCAGTTGCCCTGTCCAGACTCTCCTCTCGGACCACTATATAGCGTACGGATCCAAATAAGGTACCCCTGTATAACACCCATCCTTTCCAGTGTCGTTAAGAGATAGTCCCACACCACTAAGTGCCCAGCCAAAACCAATAGACAAGTAACTAACAACAGTTAAAAAACCGAAGAGTAAGAACATGTCCTTTTCAGTGATCAGTGGGAACGTGGTCAACAAAAGACTTGACCCATGGGCGCGCGGACCCACAAGACAGTTCTGGGAGACCAGCTTCCCCCCAGGGGCCTCCTGATTGCCCCTGGGAGACATTTACTGGCAATTCCTTGACCAAATTTCAGGGCACAGGACAGGCCCAATGTCTTACAGCAAATCATCTGTGAACCATGGTGTAAACTCCAGCCTCCAGGGGTCCTCCTCAGCAGAGGCCTCAGAGCCATTCATGTCCATCCCAGTGTCAGATGTGCGGTCCGATCTCAGGGCTTCAAAGGAGTTCTGGCCACAGAGAAGCACCACCTCCACTGCTTGTGCTTGCTCCCTGGCTGCTCCTGTTGTGGAGGGGTGGCTTTGTGTCCCACTCGCCTCCGATGCCGTGGTTGAGGCATCAACCACTCACCCGCTTTCTGATCCTCAGCCGCAGGCCTCGCCAGAACTTTAGCATGAATCCAGGTCCCAGCGTCACCAGGCTTCAAGAAGAAATGAGTAGAGTTCCCATCTGCACCCTAAGCTTGGCAAGAAAGAGGAGGGCGTATTTCAGTCTCAGTTCTCAAAGGCACTGTTTGACCGCAGCATACGAGTTGCGGAGATATTGTACCTCCATTGTGAAATCCGATTAGGTGGAAATGACTCTGCGTTCAAAATCCCAGGGGCCTTTCGTGCTAAACAATTGGAAGATCAAGTCTCTTTCTCTGTAATTAAGTAACTTCGCAATGATCGTACTCAGCAGAGCCCCCAGTGCAGGCGGTCTACCAGGCACGTGATGTGCACCCTCCACCATGAAGAACTTGGGAACCTTGATCGCCAGCACTGTGGTCATCAACCATTGCTTAATAAAGAGTTCTATGATCGGGCCATCCGCGTTGCTGAAACCCCAGGAAACTAACATTATTTCACCTGGAGTGGCCCTGCGCATCTTCTGCTGTCCTGTTTAAAAGTGGCTACCTTGGCTTTCATGTCTTGTAATTGTGACTGGAGCTCCTGAAGCATGGGCCTCATCGTGATCAAGGAGGATTTGGCATAGTCTATGGCATCAACCAATTTTCTTTGGTCCTCTCAAAGGAGGTTAGCATCAGAGAGATTGTTTTGATCTTGGACTCCAGCATAGTTTTGGTGCCTAAGATGGCATGTAATATTTTCTCTTACTGTGTGGCATGGCTTTGAAGAGTAGTGTTGATGCGGCCCAACGTGCTAGGGCCACAATCAAGGGAAGCAGATGGGTCCGCCGTCTCTCCTGGGCCTGGGGCAAACATCTTAGTCGATGTGGGTTTCATCATTCTGACCACAGGAGCTGGGACCCCAACCAAGTACTCGGACCCACTCCAGTCGGGACAGTACCAGCGCCCAGTCAGGCCTGCTCCGCAGATGAGCATGTGTCCAACACCGGTGCCTTTCGAGATGTCCGGTGTGCCCCCTCTGTGTGACCTTTAGAGGCCGCAATGGGGTTCATACCAACATAGGAGGCATATCAAAGAGTCATATCAGCTGGGCCAAGGGAGGCCCCCACTTTTTTTTGTTGCAGATTTTTATAGCGCAAACTTGACCCGAAGGTTATTGAAGTGCTTTACATGAGCACCAATTAAGTTACACAAGGACACATTCATTATTTGGTAGGTGCGGGGAGATTAAGTGATTTGCCCAGAATCACAGGATGTTGAGCCGAGGCTCGAACCCGGTTCCCCAGCTCCAAAGTCGCCAGCTATAGCCGTAAGGCTACATCCTCTCCCCAACTTAGTCACTGCGGTCAAACCAGCGTCAGGGCCAAATAAGGCACCAGCCTCTCAAAAATAAACCTTATGCACTCCACGTATCCATGAGGTCTCAATCCAAGCGTTCAGCGCCTTCAGCCGCCCAGGGCTTCCTTACCCCCAGTTTACTGCGAAGATCATGTCCACCTGGCCTCCCCAGGTGGCCTCCCCCTGAGTAATCTGCGAGCAGTGCAGCACTCGCTTCTCTCACCAGCGAGGCCCTTCCCCCCACAATCAATCAATCAATCAGGGTTTTTTAGGCGCAACTACTCACCCGAAAGGGTCTCAAGGCGCTGTGGGAGGGGTGGGGTGGCGCACAGCTCCTGGATGTTCATGGTGATTCGTTGAAGAGCCAGGTCTTGAGCTCCTTCAAGAATTTGGAGAGTGTTGGTGTCTGTCGGAGGTGGAGAGGGAGGGTGTTCCGTGCCTTGGCCGCGAGGAAGGAGAAGGAGCGAGCTCCTGTTCTGGTCTTCTTGATGCGCGGCACCGTTGCTAGGGAGAGCTGGGCTGAGCGGAGGGATCTTTGGAGGGTGTGGAACGAGAGGAGGTGGTTCATGTAGGCGGGTCCGGTGTTGTGGAGGGCTTTGTGGGCGTGGGTGAGAAGTTTGAAGGCGATTCTCAACTCAACGGGGAGCCAGTGTAGTGTCCACAGGTGTTGGATGATGTGGTAGTGGCGCGGTAGGTTGAGGACTCGTCTGGCAGAGGCATTCTGGACGTTCTGGAGTTTGCGGGTGAGGTTTTTGATGATCCCGGCATTGAGTGCGTTGCCGTAGTCTAGTCTGCTGCTGATGAGGGCGTGGGTGACGGTTTTCCTGTGTTCGAGGGGAATCCAGTTGAAGGTCTTACGTACACTCCATGAAGCAGCACAGACCCTATTGCCTGTCACACCATCAGGGTATCTGCAGTTGCTGGTTACATGGCCTGCCTCAGTCGTTGGTAAAGTGGGCTTTTGCAGTTCTATATTCTGCCCCTCAGGGCCTTTTCAGCGCTGCGCCTCGGATCGCCAGCAATATGCCTCCTTACCCAGATGGAAGGGACAGCAGGATCGCGGGCCATCGCAGTGCGGCCCAGCACTGTTGCGTCCTCACGGCCAGGGAGCTCGTGTCAGCTGTGGACCTCCGCCCTAATATCGTTGTGGTCCACAGTGGGTCCAGAGTATCGGGCATCTTGCCTCAACAAATCGGTGCAGGGGGGTCCCTTAGTGTGTCAGAGGGTGCCCCCGGTCAGATCCCACAGGATGGAAAAAAATAAGTTACAGGCCTGGGCTGAAGCTCATAAAAGCATGGCTACAGCGGCCACCATCTTGGCCATGTCCCCACCACAGAAGCATGTTTAACAGCTTTCTTTGTTGTTTATTAGTTATGGTCTGGGTTTTTTGTTATCTCTTCGCGTTTGAAAGGATTTTCTTAATGGCTCCAGCCGGAAGAACAGTAACTTATGTATCATTGAGCCAGGAATTTCAAGATGCTTTGGTTTACGCCAATTTAAATGCAAAAACAGGCAGCTAGTTAAGCAATTAGCATGTTAATGCCGAAACATGCATGCAGCACTGGATTTATTCTCATGGAAAGAACATCCCACGTTTCTCATACATTATTCGGTCTGTGGCAGTTGTTGGCTGGTGTGGAGCTCAGTCATTTCACTGCTAATTGTCCCGTAGCTAAACTGGTGCCAAAAATAAGCGACATGCTAGCCAGAGCTCCCAGCTGTTTCCTTTTTCGAAGACACAGGCCTCACTGAGGAACAGACATTGCCTTTTCATGTTTTTGTAACAATTACCCCTTTGTTGTTCATGTTCAACATATTTTAGTGGGTTTTGTAAAATATCATCTTTTGATGTAAACTGCTGATGTGTGTGACCAGGGGTTCAACTAGACCTGAACTTCGGGGAGGGGGGGGGGCTAACACTCCCAGCCAGGGCTGGCCCTAGCACTGGTCGCACAAGGTGCAACAGTCTTTTTTGATGCCCCCTCCCCCATTTACTCCTCCTACATGAATTCCCTCATTACCACTCACCAACAATGAACCTCATCTCTCTAAAGCACCTTTCTGACAAACATTTCATTTTTTTATAGCGCTACTCATAGTTTCCTCACACTCAGCTCTGTGATCTGCATGGTACACGTTCTTTGTAGCAGGCACGTTAACCCTCTGCGCTATGTGGGTGGCAGGAGTGCCCATGTGAGTGCACGGTGAGCTTTGCAACAGTGTGAGAGTAGGGTTAATATTAATGCATGGTTAGTGATGGGCTTGTTTGAGTGAAATTGCAGATTGAGCAGTGAGGGGGACAGGTGAGTGAAGTGTCACATGAGTGCAGGGTGAGTAGTGTGCTTGTGTGACTGCAGGGTGAGGAACAGGGTGAACAGCGCAAGTGCATTGTGAGTGCAGAGTGATCACTGTGAGTCCAGGGTGAGCGGGTGAATGGTGTGAGTGCATGGTGAGTGTGAGTGCATGGTGATCGCTGTGAGTGCAGGGTGAGCGTGAAAGTCAAGGGCGAGAATGAGGAGTGAGTTGTCTTTATGCAGGATGCATTCCCAGACACTTGAAGTAGCTCAGCTTGTTATTGACGGCGGCGTAGGGTTTCAGATATAAGTTAAACTATTGCTATTATGGCATTAATCAGGGATCGAGGGTGGAGGTAATAAATAATGTGCTGACCCTGCAACAAACTTCCAGTCTTATGAATAGGGTTGCCAGCTCATTATTTTGATGTCCCAGACGGTAAAAAAATAAGCAGTAACCTTAAGCCATATTTTCAGCACTTATCTGTTCATACTTGGAGCAGCAAATATAAATGGAAAGCACTTTTAATTGTGTTGTAGGGCTGCCTGAATGATCCATGACTGATAATTAAAGGGAACAAAGACAGAAAAGTCACATTACAAATGAATACATACTTTTGTATTTATAACCCTATTTAGTGTCAAGACGAGGTCTTTGCAGGCTCTTTAAACAGCACATGGCTGGCATTTTTCTTTTGGCAGCCCTACTTTATATTCCTGTTCATGAAATGCATTCTCACACTACGGCAGTAAATGTAAAATGCAAATGTAAGGAATAGGCAGAGTGGGGGCCCAAGGGGAGATTGGAACCAGAAAAAAACGAAACCTCAGTAACCAGAAAAACGAAACCTCGGTAACCAGTTTAGAAAGGTATGTAAATATGCAAATGGTTTTTAAAGACCTGTGAAAAACTCAGGCGTGCCGGAGGTAAGACTCCAGACACTTCCCAGCCGAGCCCAGAGCAGCTTGGGCCGAGACACCCGACTGGGGTAGGGGGGCTTGGGGGGGGGGGGGGAGGGGGGGAGCTGATGCCCTTTCAGCCCTATGGGTGTTGCGCGCCTGTATGTGACCATCATTAAGTTATTACGTGTATCACTGAACTGCATCTTACTGGTCCACTGGAGCCTTTTATGGGAAGGTGGACCATAAGAAGCTTTGAATACACTCTTTGGGTGAAGCCATCACACTCTTTCTCTTGGGTTTGTTATGAGAGACAAACTGTGGCAGCAAATTGAGAAATCTCAAGTTGTCCCAGGTACATTGTGAGATAATCATCCTGCACACTTTACATTCTGGTGCTTGTAGTTTTTGCATTCCCATAACTCTTGACTACAATTCCCAAAATTACAGGTGCCAAAATTCAATGAAAAACAAGACTGGATTATTTTTATGTCATAAATCCTTTCGCAAGAAAATACCAAACTTTATAACTAACTACTCACTCCCGCCGTGGTCATATGATAAATTTAGAGCGCTCAAGTTCCCTCGGTCCATATTGAGGAGATCACAAGCTGTCGGCTGTGTCATAGGCTTATTTTTCTTTCTTTAGCCATGCTGCCTATCGTCTCCAAGGCTGTACAGCGTTCGCTAAAAACCATTGTCAAAGCCAATATTTCCCAAAGGCAAGACCTATTGGGTTTGCCACTGCTTGTTTTTATTGTGGTCATTGTAATTTGCAATATGGTCACATAAGCCCTATCATACCTTTTCTCTGGTACTGCTTCATGGATAACTGTTAACGGGCAAATTTCCAAATTATTGTGTGTTGGATCTTGAGTGGGATATAAAGATGGGAGTGTATCGTTCTAAGTAGGATTGTATGTATTAGTTTCTGTGGGTCTTGGAACGTTGGTACGGGTTCTCTCTTGGCATTTGCTGCCTACCTCGTTTCCTTGCTAGATGTATTTACCTTTCATAAATAAATGAACATGTGCCTTTCAAAGTCACTTTCTTTGCCTATTCGGTTATAAAAATGTGTACTGGAATTCCCTTCTTCAAAATCCCGCTCCTCCATCTGGATGTACACCATATGTTCGCACTGAAGTGAATCTGTGATGGTCTTATGCTATCAAATACTTAAATTAATCAAGCTATTTCCTAGCTGCTGCAATAAAATGTGCTGCACATTAACTTAGGCACACCAGTCTCATCCCAGTGTGTTAATCGTATGCCTCACCACAGTTAATTTTTTTTATTTTTACTAGAATTAAGCTGTGGTCCTGGTTTGTTGTCACTGTGCAGATGATTTGCTTGCAAGCCATGAAATCTGAACTTGTCACATGATTAGTCTGAATGCACCACTTCTTGAATCATTTGTGTATTGTGGTCACGTGAACCCTCCGCTCATAAAGAATGAAGTGACTCGAACAGATGGACTAAAGAACAAATATTCCTCTACATCGTTTCAGCTTCCATCTTCTGGATTAGTATGAGCTTGCTCTGTGGCAATCCTTGCTGAATGTTGTCTTGTTGTCCTTCATCTACACAGACACACACTCCCTGTCCTAAACACATAGTTCAAGTGCCTCTTGCTGCTGCATATAATGTTGTTTGTAGGGAGGTAGTGATGTTTGTTGAAGAATTGTAAGGACAATCTGCCCAGCACTGTGTGGCAGCGTAATCATGCTTTTTTAAAGATTTCCCTGCTTGCTTTTTTGTTTTTCCCTACTGTGAACATGATTTATTACAAGGCTGCTAAAAGTGCTCCTTGACTTCTAAAGGTTCTACAAGCCAGGTTCTTCTGGGACCTTGTAGAATGTACACCCATGAACCGTAGACGGTGATCAATGCTTCCGACTGGGCTATGGGGGAGACTGACAGTTGGTGTCTGGTGGGCTTGTGTTGTCTGTTTTAATTGTACCTCTAGAAGAGAAACCAACTGATGTCTCCATGTAAAAACAGCCAGTCTTTATGTATGTGGTCAGTTGCGACTAGTGATGTGTGTGCTGCATGATGTGTTGATGTGTGATGTGGATGGTGCTCACTCCATGGGCATGATTTATTTAGTATAGGATGAAGGTACCCCTCCATGGTATGTTAAGAATGTGACATACGCCATGTTTCCTCTAGCAGAGCCATTCAGCCCATCTAGTTGTGCTATAGTAGAGGTTTTATTGGCCCAAATGCAGTCAAGAAAAAATGCCCTCCAATCTCTGCTTGGGTCGTAAATGCAGTCACAATTGATGTGCACATGGCTTCCCCACACCTGATGGCCTTGGTGCCACACATGCTCAGTTAGTGATGGTCTGTGTACGTCTAGTGAATTTATATTCATCCCTAGGACTAAGCCCTGCTAGAGGACAAAAGATTCAGTAAAACGGTTTTTTAATGCTTTTAGCAGTTCTGCCAGCAGGCCTTCCCTGAAATAAGCTATCCCTACCTGGAATGCCTGACCTGTCACTCCTCCAGTCCACATCTTATGGCCCTCTGTGGCTGTTTAAAATTGCAGGAAACCCACTGTTGATGTCTGTTGTGTATCCCTCAGAATACATGCTAAAGTTAACAGATGTTGTCTACTGCCACCCTCCTTGTGGAGATAAGCCTCCGAGACTGTACCCTTCTAAACTTTATATTTTCTGTGGTTTTTAAACCTTCCACACTTTTTGTTTGGCCTTTGTTTCCACCAGTGTACCATACTGCGGTACATGCTGGTCCGCTTGAACCAGTAAGTTATAGCTGTCTGGACTTCTGGGGGAGCTTTAACGCATTAGCCCAAAAGGGTTTCTAATCTGGAAGGACTCTAAAAATTGCAATTTCTTCCCAAGGTTGGGAAGAAGCCTGTGGCTCTAGAGAAATCTTGTTCACTGTGATCTGCCTGGAATAACAGGAACCCGTACTGCTCAGTGGATTCAGTTCTGAGTGGAAGTTGGCATGAAGAAGGGAATCACTCTGGAGCATGCAGCATGGGTAACCAGAAAGAAAGGCTTCTGTTTCATTTGAATATTGTGGACATACAGAATACATTCTTGGGCAGTGATTGCAGTAAATCAGCATTTTCTTGACCTACTGTGTGTACCTGTATCTTCCTTTTAACAGTCTCAGCAGGGCACAGACCTTTCCCTTGCACTGTACGCCTTGCAGTGTCTGCTGGCTGAGGGTAATTGTGCTAGTTCTGGAACTGTCTTAAGACCTGACTTCTCTTTATAAATAACTATGCTTAAGGACACAACTAGACCATAACTCTAAATCTTAGTTTCCCAGTTGGTAGCGTGAACCAGTGGGAGAACCAGATCGGGTGACTCCCTGCTACCAGAAAATGTTTACCATGACCAGCCATTCATAGGATAGACTGTAAAAGCTTAGTTGTGTTGGAGGCTATGGATTTTAAGGGGCTGGTAAGGTATCCAAGATGTCTGAAATTTTTTTTGTTAGTAAATTTGCAGATTTGTATGTGGTACCACCCATTGAAACATTAGTATATCTAGTGTGTGCGGTCCACCAAGTGGCTGGTATAAGCTTTCACTGTGACATTGTCCACCCAGGCCAGGAGAGTGACCCATATCAGATCCTGCAAAAGACACCTAAATGATGGACGCAATGTGGAACAAATCAAACATTCACCAAGGGATCTTGGTTAAATCCTTAGTTCTTTTGCTTACCATGCCATCCCAGTTTAGACCCAGCCATATGAAAATCAGTCTTGACCCTGCTCCTCATGGGAACAGTGAATGTTTGATTTGTTAAGCATTCCGTCCACCCTCTGTTCTTTTGGCATTTGTCGCTCTAAGTGGGAAGGGTATGCCCAGACTTGGTCCCCGTGCTCGCTACGCTACCAGATTCAAGCTAGCCTGCCTGATGAGGGGTGATACCCCAAAATTAGTCGCCGGATGCTTGTTTCTGGTCCAGGGAGGACCTGGCCTGGCAGTTCAAACTGGACTGTTCCCATGGGGAGCAGGGTCAAGACTGATTTGCTTGTGGCTGGGTCTAAACTGGAATGGCGTGGCGAGCAAAAGAAACAATGTATTTAACCCAGATCTGTGACTGGGGGTGAATGTTAGATTTGTTCAGCATTCTGTCCATCATCTGTTCTTTTTCCATATCAGTTCCTGAGCAGAACCCATCAAGATTGATAAGTGTTTTCCCACAGTGGATTCAATTTTCAATGATGACTTTACTCTTGCTGTTTTCTGATTGAGGGGCTTTTCACCTTTCAGTATTGTTGTAAACATTTCTAAGTAGTGTGCTGATGTTGGAATGTTTTGTTCCATGGTTATTGCATATACAGAAAACACAATAAATGTTTTATTCAATGTTGGTGGGCAATTTATTTGCAGGGTCTGACTGAATTACTCAGTCTCCACCCACTGAATATGCATTGAAACTAGCGAGCAAGTCAACAGCATGTGTGTTAGATTAGCGTCTGGAATGTGGCAGCGGGGGCAGCCGATCTGCGCCCCATGAGAGTAACCATTTAGTTGAGCCAGGGTTAAGTACGCTCTGTGGAGTATGAAGAGTTGTATGGTTTTAAAATGGGAGTTTTGGGAGACCTGTCTGGGGAATTCAATGGCCTGATCCCATTCCTTATTATGCAGTACCCATCCAAAGTCATCCTCCCATTTTTGCGGTGAGTGTGGTGACTGACAGATCGTGAATGGCTTTAATTAGCCATGTGATAAGGTGGGGGCCGTCTCCCATTTCTGGGATGGTCTGTAGGACAGGGTGTGTGGCCCCAGAGTGTTTGGCAGGTTAGACTAAGTTGTTTGTGGAGAAGGAATTGTCCCGGCAGGAGGCTATGCTCCTCTGCCGATTGATTAAAGGAAAGGAAGTGACCGTTAGAGAAGAGGTCACCCAGCATTGGCACTGAGAGGTCACTCCGGACCCTCAGGTCGCTGGCAGTGTCAAAACCCAAGGTGTGGGGGAGGCCGATTAGGGGCAACAGTGGAGTCGCGCGGGAGAAGCAATGTATCTGAGCCATACAGGTCAGAGACCCTGCCACCTGCAAGAGGGCCAGAACCTTCGGAAGAAGAAAACCCCAGATCAAGGACACTGATGGGGTTCTTGTATAATATTGTGTGGCCCATCCCTGTTCCCGTTTTATACAGGCACAATCCCATTGTATGTTTGATATCCCATTGAGACAGCACTACTTCAAAATTGCCCGCTGTCCCATCACCGATGTGTCTTGAGGACCAGGGAACAATTGGCAGGGCACAATGGAACATCTTCTGGAGACTCCGTAGAGGCAGGCACTACTTTAGCTTTCTTTGACTGTATGGAGTCACAGGGTGTTTTTCTCAAAGAATTCTTGTACTGTGGCTGCTATAACGTAAGACCTCATATACTGAAATGCCAAATTGAAAAGCATTCTGATGGTCTCACAAACAGGGCATTTACAGTATGCACTTGTTCTCTTCTAGCAGGCCGGCACTAGAAGGAACACTGTCGTCTGTATTGGGTTATTGTACCTTTCCACAAGACTTGTCTTTCTTTGACAACTTGAAAATAGATCTAAATGCTGACTCTAGAGAAGTGAAGAAATATTCCATGTTATAAACTTATTTCCAAGACCTGTTTGTTTCATGGAGTTCTTTTTTATAGCCTGAGGCCTCTTACATCGCTCCCCCCCTCCCCCCCGGACCTTTGGCATTCACAGCTCCTCAGCAAGATGTTATGCGATTGAGCCTACTTTAGGCCTTGTAAACAGACAGGGGGCTGACTTTTTTTCCCTTTTTATTGAAAGTGATTCTAGGCTGAAGATCTAGAAGTATCTTGTGAGCAATGGGCTGACTGACAGAGCTTAGAAGTAGAAGAGGTTTTTTGCCTCTAAATGACAAAGCATGCTTCCTCCTTTTTAGTGCCATCATGACCTAATTATTTCAGTCCAAGAAGCAGTATCTTGGGTAGTGGTGTACCACTATATCAGGTGACATGCTGTTTCAGATACTACTACTAACAATTTTCTTTTAATTGAGGATGATAATTGCAAATAAAGTACTGAGACCAGAATTGGTTCTCAATATAAAAAAAGAAATCGGCCAACAGAAAAACATGCACTTTTACCTTCCTATCTAATGCATTCAGGCTCCCAGAAATCCCACATTTTTCTAAATCTACTGATTGTCTCAATCTGTTTCAACAGATGCACTTTAGAACTTGCCTTCTAGACATTTTCTTAAACCAATCTTCAAATGATTGTGGAACTAGAAGATTTCCAGCAACCATTGCAGTAAAAACTGTTTAATTTGAGCATTGGCATGATCACCTTTATCAAGAGAGCATTCAAACAGAACTATGATTGGACTAATAATGATGTATATCTGGGTTAATTGGGACATGGTTTTAAAACATTTCTATCAAAATTATTTTAAGCTTGCACAGATCAAAATCATTTGCAAATAATTTTGTAAAACCTGATTTGGACACGTAGGAGCACTTTGAATGCAGGCATGTGCCAACTTTATGTTAAAAAGTAGGTGTATAGCATACATTTGCTGAAAAAATGCACACAGTGAAAGTTAGTGCCCCTAGTTGTTGATAAATTCAAGATAATTTCTAGTTTATAACAGTTTGGTCACCTTAGCTCATTTTATTAGCAATTTTCTCAAAATGGGTGGGCTGGGAGTGGTGGTGTAAAAATTTATACCAATATTCTCTAATGTTAATCTCCTACTTGAATAGCATTTTGAGAATTTCAGCCAACTCTTCCAGTTTGCTGAGGAGGGTCTTATCAACCGTGCTTACCAGTTGACCAAAGACATCCGAAACCATTTCTTACAAGTCGCTCCTGCTCAACAAATGATTCTTTAAGCTGGTAATCTTTGCCCACGATAAAATATGAAGATGGGACAAATCAACTGTCTAGCCATGTCTTCATTTCTAATGGGGTCAAGAATGGCAAAATGGGAGTACAAATAGTCAATGTGCTATAAAAGTTGATTAAAGGAATCTTGAAAAACCAAATAAATTGATCTGTCCTTTAAAAAGGTCAGTAGCCTATTAGATTTAGTTTGCATTGGATTTTTAGGAGATTTAGGAACACATAGAATGTCTGGAATTGTTTGTCTAAATATAATCTCTGTTACTGTGTTAACATAAGTATGAATACATTCCATTTGCTACAATAACTGGTTATTGTAACAAAATATAATGTTGGGTAAAGCTAGTCCTTGGTTTCCTTTGGAAAAAAATGATTGCCTAGGGCCAGTCTGGGCCTCTTACTGTACGGCCAGCCAAGTATGTGGTAAAAAATATTGTCATGCAAATTTAGTAGACTTGTGAAGAAAAAAATGAACAATGGCAATATTGGCATATTGATCAATAACCACATGACTCGTATAATTTGAAATGGACTTCGACACTTACTAGGACCTCCCTAAATACCTCTCTAAATGTGCAGAAGCCTCGTCAGCTGCAAACAGTCATCTTGGGGCTAAATGTAAAAGTGCCTCCTATATCGTATCTTGTAGTAACAGAGTGATTTGTCTCCTTAGCTGCTGTATACATATCAAAAGGACGTTCTTGTGGTTAGCTGTTCTGTGAATAATGAACTTACATTACTTGGTAAGTATCATTTTCAGATTTTATTAAATTTAAGAAATTGTTTATTTAAAAATGGTGTTGGGATTATTACAAATAAGTTTGCAAAGTAACCATTTCACTCTTGTTATTTGAGTGTTTGTGAGCAGTGAACACAATTAATTCATATTGTACATGGCATATTTACTCTAATCAGTACACTATGCCCTCTAATCATCATCCTTTACCCCATGCTGCATTAGTTTATTTGGTTTTTATAAACCTTTGTTAGCGCTATTCCTTGTGCTAATCTTAGGACCCACAAAGTGCTTTGATGAATTGAAATACAAAACTGAGGCCGTTCAGAAAATCCATACATTCAAAAAACGTGAAGCGCGTTATTCTCCACAAGCAAGCCAGAAAATTATTAACTGATGCATCATAAAGTTTTATTAAAAGTTACATGTATTACCTAAGTCAAAAATCATCAAATTAGTATCGATCAATCAAATTTGAATACGTCCAAAAATGTGTAGTTAATTAAAATCAATTTTTTAAGGAAGAGCGGACGAACCATTATACTGTTGTCTCAAAATGAAGGGCTAAGTCAGTTTTTCCTATAAAGAGAGTCGATATCTGTAGGCTTTCGGAAGTATACTGTACTCTGCACTAGCTTAACTCACTCAATTCTAAAATTTGCTACACCTACACATGGTTTCCATAATACGATCCAATCAGGTTAGAGTGAAAAGATCTAATCTTGGGCTCATTAACTTCTCATGATCCTCCACAGTACAGCTATTCTCAGCGTCCTTCAAACTCATATTAATCTGCAACAAATGAGATGCATTGGACCATCCACCATGTAAAGACTTTTTTGCTTGATTAATAAAAACCCTTGCAACATGAGTAAAATGACATTATATCCAAAATTACATATTTCATAAAAAAGGTGCCTCTTTGTAAAATACATGCATAAGACAAATGAAGAATAAAATCCTTATAACCTGAAAAGATGGCATTGTATCCAAAATTACATATTTAAAAAAAACATGGTGCTTTTTTATAAAATACAGGCAAAAAAAGAGAAAGAGAACCCGGACAGTTAGCACCATTGCACAGAGATGAGCCTAGTCGAGTAATAAGGTGCAGTAGGTTCGGCTAAGAGAGGTTAAGATGGCCTTGTGCTATAAAGCTTTAAAAGCCGGGATGAGTAAAGGAAGAAATGGTTTGAGGTATGGCCTTTGTCACTGCGAGAGAAGTTGGTGCTCTGTATAGCTGCCTGTGCTCCCTGACCAGATGGTATCAGCTTGGGCCTGTTTAGGAGTCTCAGGAAGTGAGGGTGCCTTCAAAAGAGTGCATTCAGACAACAGTGGGGTAAGAGGCCCAGTGCCAGGCACTTTGGTGACATAGTCCCCTCTTAGTCCGATCCAGGGCCTCTACCTTTCTTAAAAAACGAGAAATACATTTGACAAGAGCTGAGTTAAAAATGATATTGAATGGGTCAAAGCAGGCCAGCACTGCTTCCCTGCAGGATCTTGTGCCCTTGGAGATCCACTTCCTCGCAACAGAGCCCTCCTGTCCTCCACGAGGGTGAGGCACAGGCACAGTACATGTGTTATGTCCTCTTTTTGCTGTTTGCAGAGCCGACATGTTGACTGTTCCTTGCCCCTTTTCCAGGCTGGAAAATGAGTTGGAATAGGGATTACCCCCATCCTTCGCTTCATAAACTGTGCCTTTGTCCATTCGTTGTAAGGTTCATGTAGGTAGCACTGTGGATTCAAGTGTTTGTAGGTGCACAATGTCATCCAGCCGTGTTTCCGCGCAGAGAGGCATGCCTTATCTTCTATTAGTGAGAGTCGTTTTGTGCTGATTTTTGCCACCCTTCTGAATTCCTGATGGCTAATAAGTAGGTCCCAGGTAGCTGTTAAGCCAAGTGTGCTCAGGGCTTGGGTCCGATAGCACTCCCCCACCCCCCTCCGGACCATTGTTTTGTATCCAATCCACAGGTGGTGGTCCAGAGTGCCTTCCTTTGTGGCCCTGAGCTTGTGACCGCTTATTGCAAAGGCAGCTTTGTGTGCCAAGGCCTGCCTAATATGCCAAATTCCAGTCTTATTTGAACTAGTGATGTGTGAGAAAGAAGCTGGAAAATTGTTCTGTAGGTGTTCGAGAGCGTTTTATCAAGTATCGCACTCTCCTGCCCTTTGAGTTCCTCACTCCCATATGCTAAGGGCGGGAGAATCTTTGCCTGGGCCACCTGTTTGAGTCCTTTTAACTTTGTGTATACAGATCTGAGAGCAAACGATAGTGCAGTGCCTTTCTTTTTTTATTTTGTTCATCTGGCTTCTGTATTTACCGTTGTCATTGAAGTGGACCCCTAAGTACTTGTGGCATTTGGTTGCACCTAGTTTCTCCTGCTCCAGAACCAACGTCCGCTTTTGTGTTCTGGTGCCTCGAACCGCAAGGATCTCCGTTTTCTTCTTGTTGATCAACAGACCATTCCTAGTTGAAAATGCGGCAGTGGCGTCAAAGAGGCATTGCAAGCCAATCTTTGTTTTGCTGATAAGAACCAGGCCATCTGCATACAGTAGGTTTGAAAGGTGAAAGTCCCCCAGTTTAGGTGGATGAGAGCTGACTGTGTTCAGGGCCGGGCTCAGGTCTGATAGAGACAGGTTGAATAGTAGGGTGGGTGCTAGAACGCAGCCTTGCTGGAGGCCTTGCGTGGTGGTTATAAGCAGTGACAGGAGCGATCCATCTCCAATTTGTATTCTGACCCATGTGTCATGATGCGACAGCTGCAGGGCCCTGAGCAGGGGGTTGAGCAGGGCGGACCATCCTGTATTCTACAGGTGTCTTCTCGGATTCAATGCCAATTAAAACATTCTAAGATTATCACAATGAAAAGAAACCTTTCACATGGGAAAGAAAGCAAAATAACATTGTGTTTGTTAATTGGGACTTTAGCTTTGCCTACATATGTCACAAGCAAGATGGCAGTACTTTAGGAGACATTTTAAAATGCTACCTACATAAGCTATGCCGGTCAATCTAAACGTGAACAAAACACAGTTAATACAATTTCTGTGTTTACAGATTAATGTTGATTTAGTACAAAACATTTAATCAAAATAATTCCCTTCCCTTAATCAATAAAATTGCCAAGTGCTATGTAAGCATACATTTTAAATGCGAGCTACATTCATGAAATTGCAAACCATCAAAATGTGGTCATCTTACCTCGACTCTAATAATTACACAAGTTTCAATGGGG
Organism: Calotriton arnoldi; assembly: GCA_963921515.1. Taxonomy (NCBI): domain Eukaryota; kingdom Metazoa; phylum Chordata; class Amphibia; order Caudata; family Salamandridae; genus Calotriton; species Calotriton arnoldi. The sequence continues at coordinate 13,570 of CAWUFW010000981.1, read as the reverse complement.
ATTTTCGGTTTTGGTTTTCAGCTGCAGAGAATACGTTGAAAAATTACTGGGATAAAAAGGAGTCGTTCCAATTAAACCGGAACCACTACCGGACTTGCGAGGTAGACTCCGAGATCAAAGAAATATGAAATTCATTTTCCTAATGCTGACTGAGAGATTAAGCATGCCAATTGATTTGTTCTCTCCTGACTTTTGAGACTCCTTTTTATCCCAGTAATTTTTCTACTTATTCTCTGTTGATCAAGGGGTCAAGAACTTACACCAGAATTATTTTGTCCTGAAGAAGGTCTCAATGATTTGTTACTGCGAAGACCGAAAGGTCGATGACTAATCCATTCTCTTAAAATGTATTTATCTCTGAGTATTTGATCCTATGTATATGATAGACTCATAACTTCATTGTTTGGAGATGGATATTGTAGGAAGCTGGCTCTGTATATACTATACCAAAGTGAGGTATAATGTGCACAGAGTCCAGTGGAACCCCAAAGGTAGGCAGAGGTAAAAGTAGATGGCACCTTACTCTCTATTTGTGGTAGTGTGGGCGAGCAGTAAGGCTTTATCAGAGGGTAGTGTTAAGCATTTGTTGTACACACTCAATCAGCAAATGATTGTCACACACTCAAAGACTGAACTCAGACCAATTTGCTTTTGTATAAAAATATTCTTTTAGTTATTTTATTTCTAGAACCAAGCCAAGCCTTGCACAGGTAAGTTAAACAAATGCTTTGCAATTCTATTATGCAGTGTTTACAAGTGAATGCAAGTTCAAATGCAGTTGTTTGAAATACAGGTAAGTCAAGGTAATGAAATTACTGTACAGATTACTTTTTAGTTACTTTTTAGATTACTTTTTAGATTACTTTTTCTACTCAGTGTGATGTGCCTAGATATCACACTGGGACATTTCCTAGAGAAAAGGTAAGTAAAATCAGTTTTGCACAATTGTTATTTTTCAGGTTTCCATATAAATTAACTCCACACTTAAAACATTTTTAGAGAAAAACAGTCAATAGGTTCCTATGGTTAACAGTTACCAGGTAAGTAATCGGTCTTTGGGGTTGAGTTTTTGGGGTTAGAACAAGGGTTCCCCCAGGGTCAAGGATGCACTCTTGTTGCACCCTCAGCGGCACTAGGGCGGCCGGGTGCAGAGTGCTGAGGCCCAATGTTATCCAATAGGGGATAGGGGGCCTCCGGTTGGTGGCTGCTTACGAGCAGGCCACTGGGTTGTGGGAGCAAAGCTCCTGGTGTTAGGCTCAGGGCAAAGGGGGATCCTGTTTAGCACCAGAAGTGCACCCGCAGCGGCGCAGGGGTGGCTGGGTGCAGGGTGCTGGTTTGGCGTCTGGTGCCCTATTGTTTTCAATAGGGATTTTCGGTTTTGGTTTTCAGCTGCAGGCTCGGTCCAGGAAGACTTCTGGGAGGAACCAACAGCTGGGCAGGTAAGTTGGAGGGCTCAGGGACGTAGGTGCACCTCGGGTTCTCTTCTCCAGGGCGCAGGCCGGCTGGATGCAGGGGTGTCTTTTGAGGTCGGATTTCAACTTACCGGGCCACTCGTGGTTGGTGGGGTCTCCATGCAGAGGCTGCAGGTGAGGTCTGGGAGTCCTGGAGGGGTCCACCCATGGTGGACTCTGACTCTGGAGCGCTGGGGGACCTTGCTGGAACCGGTGGGCCACTCTAACTCGGGCCGTAGGCGACGGGTGCAGTGGTGGTTCCAGGCATCTGGTTTCTTTGTCCTCAGCAGGCTCAGAGTCTGTCTTGGGATATTCCTTTTGAACAGAGCTGCTGTTCACAGGAGATCCGGTCTTTGTTGAAGGCAGTCAGTCCTCCCAGGATTCTGGAGGTCGCTGGCTGCAGGACAAGGCGATTTTTGGCGCAGGATCTCTGGAAACTGCGGACAGGCCGGTAGGGCTGGGGCCAAGTCAGTTGTTCTCTGCAGTCTCCTCTGCTGGGGGTCTTCTTTCGTCCTTTTTCTTCTTAGGTTGCGGGAATCTGTCTTCTTGGTTCAGGTCTGCCCCTAAATACTTTATTTAGGGGGCGTTTTAGGGGTCTCGAGGTCAGTAGCCAATGGGCTACTGACCTTAGGGTGACTACACCCTTGGTGTGCACACCCCACGTGAGGGAGTGAGCACAATCCCTAATCCTGATTGGGGAGTGCCTGCCATCTGCAAGATGGCGGGCACTGAAGAGTGGGCTTCACCTCGCCTCCCCCACCTGAGGGGTGCGGTTGGCAGAGGTGGGCACACCTTCTGGGCTGGCTAATTTTTCCTGCCTCTCTTCCCGCCGAAAAGGAGGGGAGACAGGAAGGGGGACTGCTCCTGATAGCAGGAGAGGCTGGGGGTCGCATTACAAAGGCTTCAAGGCCTTTGAAGCTCCCCTGCCACAGATGGCTCTTCCTGGCTTGGGGGAGGTGTGAACACCTCCGCCCAGGAAAGGCTTTGTTTCTGGGCTCAAGGAGCAAAGGCTCCCACCCCAGAGGTCCAGAAACATGTCACATGGTGGCAGGCTGGTGTGTACCAGTCAGGAAACCCACCAGAGGCTGGTCGTTTTTCAGGGGACATCTCTAAGATGCCCTCTGAGTGCATTTTTCATTAAATCCCACACTGGCATCAGTGTGGGTTTAATGTGCTGAGAAGTTTGATACCAAACTTCCCAGTTTTCAGTAAAGCCATTATGGTGCTGTGGAGTTTGTAATGACAAACTCCCAGCACCATATACTCTTAATGGCATTACTGCACTTACAATGTCTAAGAATGGACTTAGACACTGTAGGGGTACAGGGCTCCTGCACCTGTACCCTCACCAATGGTACAGTGCACCCAGATTGAGGGGTGGCTGACCTATGCCTGGGCAGTGGGTTGTAGGCATGGCACACAGGGATGTGTGCCATGTCGACTCTTCACTTTGTTCTGCACCAAAACACGCAGCATGCAATGGCAGTGTGTGTCTGCATAGGTACATGGCCTCTAAGGGTGGCACAATAAGTGCTGCAGCCCTTAGAGGCCTTCCCTGTCCACAGTGCCCTTGGTACCCATGGTACCTTTTACAAGGGACTGCCATGTGGCCAGAGAGGTCCAATTGGGGGTACAAGGTACAGTTTTGGGAAAGAACACAGGCCCTGGGAACCTGATTGGCATGGACCCAGGGCACATCAAGTCAAACTGCATCAATAGTCTGGCAAAAAGTGTGTGGGGGGTTACTGCAACAGAAACCCAGCTTCCTACAGATATGCACATTGATAATTGAGATATTTTCTTTGTATTCAATTTATATATGTTCTGTTGTCAATGTGACTACTGAGAATGAGGGCATAGTCCATTTCAAGAAGGGTGTGTTGATTGTTAAGTGGCCTATTGAACCATTATGATTTAGTCTTGGGCTCCTTGCAAGAGGTTGCTTTATTTGGATCATTTTTGGAAGGGAACAAGAAGGCAATTTGGGAGAATTGGTTACTTTTCATACGATTTCCAAATGACTCTCCATGTTGTTTTTTTTTTTTCTTTTCACACTAGTGAACATGTAGTATTGGATGATTGTGTCCTCTCTTGAAGGTATAGGCACCATGGCTTGCATATTAACTCAATTGCCCCTTTGAGTAACCTCAAATTACAGTGGGGAGTCAAGTTAGTAGATATTACCCTAGTTAATCAAGCATAGTGTATAAACGACACCTTGGCATTCTTCATGCTTGATTAATATTCACTACCTGCTCATCACATACTGTTGAGGCCATCATTTTAGCACTAAAGTCTCCGCTAAGGAGAAGCATGGAAATCTTATTGCTTGAATATTCAATAGAGTGCAGGTTCTTCTTTGATCATGACTTCTTGATTATCCAGAGTGAGAATAAGTCTCACTTTGACAATGTATAGAATCAATAATAACTCTTCTCTTTTTCATTGTTGGATCTAATGTGCAAGCAGTATATGTAATCATAAATGGCTGTAAAAGGCCTCAGTGGCGTCGACTCCATATTCCTTGTTTTGTCTTTTACCTGGAAAGTCTGAATATACTCAGTCTCTGGAGAGTCAATTTGCCAAATCTCTTGGTGCATAAACATGGCAAATTGCCTTTAAAAAAACAAAAACAGTTTGTCTTTATACTTGATGCCCTTTGTCATACCAGCAATACTTCTAAACAGGGGCACAGGACCTCATAAATGGAATCCTTTGCCTTCCTCATGCCTGGGGAATACATGAAAGGTTTCTGTCCTGAAAATCGTGTGGTGGTTTGCGGGGAGGTATGGAGGGGGACAAAGGAGTATTACAGTTTGACTGGACTGGTAAGTGCTGTAGTCAATAGGATACCACTAAGAAACAGTTTACCTGATCACTGTATACAAGTCTATTATTAATGATCACTCCAAGATTACGGGCCTTCCTGACTAGGGTTGGAATGGTTCCTAGCTCTTGTGGCCATCATGAGTGGAACCAAAAAGATGAGTTCCCAAATAAGATGACCTCCGTTTTCCCTGAGTTTAGCTATAGGCAGTTGTTGGTCATCCACACATTGACTGCCCGCATATAGTCTTGAAATCTGGAATCTGTGTCCGCATCACTCTCCGTTAAGGAAACAACATTTTGTGTCTCATCGGCATATGACATGAGCGAAAATACCAACTGTCTAAACAGGTCTGCTAATTGTGACACAAACATTAAACAGAGTTGGGCTCAACGAAGAGCCTTGCGACACTCAGCAAAGAGAAAGGATCGGAAGTAAACTAATTTACTGAAACGTGGTGTTGTTGCCACCCGACCAGAAAGGTTGTTAGGGCAAGAGCTACTCCTCTAATTCCGATATCAAATAATCGACGAGTCAGCAGCTCATGGTACTAACTGTACCTAAAGCTGCTGACTGGTCGAGTAGAATGAGGGCCGATCACCTCCCTGGTCAAGGTCCCCTCTGATCTTTTCTGTTGCCTTGATTGGGGCACAGCACTGAGACAGCCTTAATCTGAACCCATACGATGTGGGGTGTAGGAGACTATTATCCTGTATAAAGGTGGCCAGCTGGAGGTTCATTATTTCTCCGCAATCTTGGCTGGTAATGGCAGGCAAGAAATAGGCTGATAGCTATTGGTATCTGTGGGACTTGGAGAAGGTTTCTTTAAGAGGGGCAATACTGAAGCTACCTTCCATTGCGTGGGACAGTAACTGATAGCAAACATGTGGTGAAAGATAGCGGTAAGATTGAATGCAATTTTTTTCAGGTGCCTTTTTGGCCACCGACGGGTGTAGGGGTCATGGGTAGCCGGATTTTGTGGACTTAATCAAAGAAGTGACCTGTTCTATAGTTTGATCTGTGAATTTAGAAAAAAATCTTGGCGCTCGCCGGTGGAGAGAGAGGGTAATTCCACCTGAGCAGGATCCTTCATGGAGGAAAGCCAGTCGTAAACTTTAACTTTGTTTTGGAAGCAACCTGCCAAATCATTACAGAATGTTTAACTGCCGTAACCAGCTGTCTCTGATTTTTATAGGGGACAATTTCTGTACCGTTTGAAAGAGTTCTTTAACTGAATTCTTGGCGGCTTTTATTTTTTTTGTGTGTGAAGTATAGGGACTTTTCCCTCACTATCAATGCTTTGTAGTCTGCCAGGTCTTGCTTATTTGTTCTTTTCTGACTCAAGATAATCCTTCCTTCAGATGATCTTTCATTTTTGTTTTTGGATCCTAAGAGGTCTCAGTAAACCAAGGAGTCGAGGGATGGTGTCTTGTGCTATGGGAGGCCTTTGCTGGGGCCAGAGGGTTGACGGCTGAAGTCAGCCAAAATGTGTAGTTATCTACTGAAACATCGATATCCTCTCTAATCAGGGGTGAAGATAATAACAATGCTTAATTGAATCGGTCCGGCTGTATCTTGTGCCAGGTATGAGTTTAGAGTTTCTTGGAGAGGGACCTACCTTGTTGAGGGTGACGTGCAAGGTTAAGATCGAACCTCAGTGGTAAAAGGTATTAAAGGTAGAGTAGAGATATAAGATATGGATGAGTTGTTGGTGAAAATACCATCAAGACTGTGACCAGCAGAGTGGGTGGGGCCTTCAACTACCTGGGATAGATCAAGACAGGCTGTTATGTCAAGTAGAATTTTTCTATCTTCATCAGTGGAATCTTCCAAATAGAAATTAAAGTCTCCTAGCAATAATGTGAGGTTGGTTACAGTAGCGGAGGATTCCAAGATGGTACTTAAATCTTGAAGGAAGACTTGTCTGGGGCCTGTGGGTGATACAGAAGTAACCCATTAAAATAGTTAGCTGTGGAAAGCTCGATGCAGAAAGAAAGCGCTTCACAGTGCGCAAGCTGGACTGGTTGAAAAACGGCCTTCATATGGGAATGATAATGGCTAACCCGCCTCCCCGTTTGACTGGTCTATCCACCCCATATGTCATATATCCTGGTGGTGCAGCAGAAATGAAATCCGGGCCAGAGTACTGATTGGCCCAAGTTTTTGTAATGAACATATCATCTAGCGCATGGAAATCAATGAAGTTAGTTATTTTGTGTTTATATTCGAATATAGCATCACATTTATAGTGCATTAAGCGTGTCCCATAAAGGAATACATTCCCTATTTTAAAGATCAGGATCAAAGTTTTAGATTTCAAGAACTCATAAAGCATTTGATTTCAAAGAAAAGAGTGAGATCTGAGAAGCCTAAAGTTTCACAGCCAAATCAGAGTAGCAGAACTTCCCATAAAGAGCAGTTCATAGGACTGAGCTGAGTCTCAATCAATCCAATAGTTGCAATCTGTTAAAAATTAAATAGCTAAGTGAGGTAAAAGGGTAAACCGTAGCAGCAGTAGCCACAACTGTCAGGGGTCCATTAAGGGGAAAAAAGCGTTGACTCTACCTAGAAACACCCACTAATATAAGTCAGGAAAAACATGTTAAAGCATTGTATCAGGCTTCTTCTTTCATGGACCAATAAAATGGCAGTATTTATTTATAGCATTTATAGAGCACAAACTGTCACCAAACTGGTATCCTGGCACTAAGCTTATATATAGGTACCAAACTGCAGAACAGGGAAAAAATGCACAGGTGTAGGATCCAATTACTTAGGGAAAAGCCAGGTCTTCAGGGCTTTCCTAAATTGCAACTGTTCCATAGAAGACTAAGTAAGGATGGTAACTCATTCCACAGCTGGGCCACTTTAACTGTAAAGGCCCGACCACCTTGTCTTGACTTCCGAAATTTGTTTATGCAAACAAAATTTGCAGAGCTAGAGTGAAGATATCTCCCAGGAGTATATATATCCTTTCATTCTGCGTTGTAAAGGCACAAGACCATTGCCCTGTAGTGCTTTATACGCAATGCACATGGCTTTAAAAATGATCCTGTGCTTCAGAGAGCCAGTGCAACTCCTTTAAGGCATCGGATGCATAGGATCTATGGGGTCTGTTTAAAGCAAGATTGGCTGCTGCCACTTGGACTCTATGTAGTCAGTTAATCAAATAGGAGCTCCAAGTAGCAGTGCATTGCAGTAGTCCAACCTACTGAGTATGACACTAAACACAATACTCTTCAGTAAGCAGGGTCCACAACATTCTTCAGTAAGCAGGTTCAGCTTTTCCTTTCCCACAAAAATGCATGTGGCTTGTACACTTTATCACAAGGTTAGCTACAGACAGTCTTGCATAGTTAGATTCTGGAAACATCAGACTTGGTTCCAATAAGCCTTTATACACAGATCGACCTTCTAAATCTCAATTTGTTTCACTGCTAGAACAATGAACTACTAACTAAAAGGCAAAATCATGGTTAGGTAATCCATTCTCTTTAATATGATCAAGTATTATTGTTTAAAATGCACAAGTTAATCTATTCAGTCATTATATGAAACATGATAAGATAGGAAGTTCTTAATTAATAAGATATTGCTTATAAAAAGATACATTTGGTTAAACCGGAACATTCTGCAGTTATAACATTTCTATGCATGTCAATTTAAGGCCCAGCTTCTAATTCGCGTTGTGCACATTTCTGCTACACTAGGTTTGCTTCCAGTTAAGGGAAAATTGCTTCATGGCTTTCTATGGCCTACATGGGTAACTGTGACTGCTTATTGTAAATCAGCACATTTTAAATATGGGTCTTTTCTGCATTACGTCTTCATTTTATCATTGCACATTCAAGTAAAAAATTAATAATTTTTCATGTTAATTTATTAGTTTACTCAATACCAACAATGATTTTGTTGTAAATATTTAGAATTGGTAACTACAAATGAGACATGTGTGACCATTGCTCTGTGCGCACAGGACAGAGGTCAAGGATTGAATGTGCATATAACCTGAACACTATTATGGCCCACTGACTCACAGTGCCTTCAAACACCGTTCCGGAACTCCCAGTTGTGCCCCATTATGAACACTACTCCACAACAGAAATTACCTGGGCACCTAAATGCATCTCAGTTCACATGTATCACGCAAACATTGGACAACCCAATAACTCGAGCTGTTAGAGCCGATACCTCTTGGCTTTGCCAATATTTTAATAAGGTCAATTCCAGTTTTAATACAAAATTGCACTGCAATAAGGTGTTTACTAATGATAACAAGTATGAGCTTTACAAAAAAAAAAAATTGCAATGTATATACACTAACATATTGCTAAAAGCATTGCCAAAGCCAATAGTTCCCAAAGACGAGACCTCTTGGTTTTGCCAATGCGTGTTGTTTCCGTTATGTGCTGTTGGTGCAGACCGTGCACCACTTTGTGAATTGAATCCTTTGGGACACAGTGAAACTTTAAGAGTGCACCAAAATGGTCAAGTACTTAATAAAGTTAATATTCTGACACACCATGTAGTGCTGGAATTATTAGCCGTTTTGCTACCTTGCATCAATGCTTTGCGTCAGAAGTGAAATTGAGGGTAGTTAGGATGGTTTACCGCTTTACATAGAAACATAGAAATGCCATTGTATAGTGCTGCATGCTACCATGAAAACATCTGAGCACTGGTAAACTAGGTTCACCTGGTGTGCTTTGCTGGACCATGATTTTGTGCTGCTGGTCAAGGCCCTGGATACAGCAAACTGTCTCACGTAACAAAACGGCCCTTCTGGGTTCAGAAGACAAAGCTCCAATGTAGACGGGGCAGTGTGTTTTTATAGGCCTGCTGTAATATAGATGGCGATTGGGTAGAAAGCTGTGCTTGTTAATTTTCACTCCCACATTCACCGTTTTTACTTGCCGTTCTACGTGGACACTGGTGTGTTGTGCACGGCAAGGCTAAGGTCGCACACCAGGACAGAGGCCCCCAGATTGCCCCTGAAATAATTATATCTGGCCACACTACTCTGGTAGGCATGCCACTCTTGACGTTCCAAAATTCCTTGCTTTGGTCCTCTATGGGTTACACTAGTCTTCTTGATGTCTAAGCCCGCATAAAGTATAATTAAAAAAAAAAGTAAGGAGTTAAGGGCCAGACTTGGGTGCATTTGTGGTGTTATGTTATTAAAACTTATATAGCGCGCTTATACCCGTGGTGAGCATGTTCTCTAAGCTTCTGGGGGACAATCGGGCCAAGGTCAAACAAGAACGTATCCACCGGGTTGGCCTGCTAATACCTGGTGAAGGCAAGTGTCCTCGAGATGTTTTAGCAAACAGTGATCCTACAAGCAGTGAGGAAAGTGGAGTCCGTCTCCTTCCAAGTTGCGACATGCTCTGTGTTTCAAGACATTGCACTGGCCACCTTGTCTCGGCAACTACAATTTCGGCCTGTTACGGATAAACTACCCCACAAATAAATTAAATATAGGTGGACCTATCCTTTTGACCTCACCTTCGAATACTAAAACAAGTCCCATCACTTCACAGACATAGTGGTGGCAGTGACACTGCTTGGCATACCTGCCACCAGAATGCAGAGACACCTGGGGAAACCAAGAGAGACCTTCCACAAGCTCAACGACAGGCGCAGATAAAGGTCAAAGGCTATCGCAGTGATGATCGAAATGGCAAGGGAAACGTTGGGCCCCAAGTTGAAACGGGCCCCCGTGCCTTGAACATCAAAGCCGCACTACAGGGAGACTAGTATATCCTTGGAACTATGGGGATATTTGATTCAAACCTTTATGACAAGCTCTCTTCTGGTGTCATTGCTACTTGATCAGGTACAATTCTCCATAGCTCTCTAAGAGAGTGCTTGGCAACCCATTGAAAGGCGGGAGGCTTTTCTATGATTATGGTACCTACCTGATGCCAGTTCGACTTGATCTTATGTGTTCGATGTATGAATGCTTTAGTGGTACATGACCTACATGCCAGCATTAATGCGATTTATAATTGATGTATATCATTGTTGGGAACTAGGTCCCCAAATGTTACTGTTTGTTGTTTTTTTACAATCCATGAGTGGGATACATTTTATTTGTTGTGGGATGGGGTGGTGGAGGGGACTGGGGTGCCCTCTGTCTACTTATGAATGCTGCAGGAGGGCAGATGCAAAAACAACAGTTGATGGACAGAATGCAGAACAATGTCATACATTCACCCCAGTACAGAGATCTGGGCCTAAATCCATCGTTTTTTTGCTCACCATGCCATTCCAGTTTGAACCCAGCCATATGCAAATCAGTCTTGACCCTGTGCCTCATGGGAACAGTCCAGCCCGAACTGCCAAGCCAGGTCCTCCCTGGACTGGAAACAAGCATCCTAGGACCGGTTTCGGGGTTTCACCCCTCTTCAGCCAGGATAGCTTGATTCCAGTGGCATGGAGAGCACGGGACCCACGTCTGGGCATACCCGTCCCACTCGGGGTGGCAAATGCAAAAACAACAGTTGATGGACAGAATGCAGAACAATGTCATACATTCACCCCAGTACAGAGATCTGGGCCTAAATCCATCGTTTTTTGCTCACCATGCCATTCCAGTTTGAACCCAGCCATATGCAAATCAGTCTTGACCCTGTGCCTCATGGGAACAGTCCAGCCCGTTCCGTCCATCATCCCCTTTTGTATCGCTTTGTTCGCCCTAAGTTGGCGGGGGTATGCCCAGACGTGGGTCCCTTGCTCACTTTGCCACTGGATTCAAGCAAGCCTGGCTGATGACGGCTGGAATGCCAGAAACCGGTCCTAGGATGCTTGTTTCCGGTCCAGGGAAGACATGGTTTGGCAGTTCGGGCTGGACTGTTCCCATGAGGCACAGGGTCAGACTGATTTGCATATGGCCATGTCTGAACTGGGGTGGTGGAGTGAGCTAAAGAATGATGATGGATTAAACCCAGATCAGTTGACTGGGGGTGAGTGTTTGATTGGCTCAAACGTTCCGTCCATCATCCCCTTTTGTATCGCTTTGTTCGCCCTAAGTTGGCGGGGGTATGCCCAGACGTGGGTCCCTTGCTCACTTTGCCACTGGATTCAAGCAAGCCTGGCTGATGACGGCTGGAATGCCAGTAACCGGTCCTAGGATGCTTGTTTCCGGTCCAGGGAAGACATGGTTTGGCAGTTCGGGCTGGACTGTTCCCATGAGGCACAGGGTCAGACTGATTTGCATATGGCCATGTCTGAACTGGGGTGGTGGAGTGAGCTAAAGAATGATGATGGATTAAACCCAGATCAGTTGACTGGGGGTGAGTGTTTGATTGGCTCAAACGTTCCGTCCATCATCCCCTTTTGTATCGCTTTGTTCGCCCTAAGTTGGCGGGGTATGCCCAGACGTGGGTCCCTTGCTCACTTTGCCACTGGATTCAAGCAAGCCTGGCTGATGACGGCTGGAATGCCAGAAACCGGTCCTAGGATGCTTGTTTCCGGTCCAGGGAAGACATGGTTTGGCAGTTCGGGCTGGACTGTTCCCATGAGGCACAGGGTCAGACTGATTTGCATATGGCCATGTCTGAACTGGGGTGGTGGAGTGAGCTAAAGAATGATGATGGATTAAACCCAGATCAGTTGACTGGGGGTGAGTGTTTGATTGGCTCAAACGTTCCGTCCATCATCCCCTTTTGTATCGCTTTGTTCGCCCTAAGTTGGCGGGGGTATGCCCAGATGTGGGTCCCTTGCTCACTTTGCCACTGGATTCAAGCAAGCCTGGCTGATGACGGCTGGAATGCCAGAAACCGGTCCTAGGATGCTTGTTTCCGGTCCAGGGAAGACATGGTTTGGCAGTTCGGGCTGGACTGTTCCCATGAGGCACAGGGTCAGACTGATTTGCATATGGCCATGTCTGAACTGGGGTGGTGGAGTGAGCTAAAGAATGATGATGGATTAAACCCAGATCAGTTGACTGGGGGTGAGTGTTTGATTGGCTCAAACGTTCCGTCCATCATCCCCTTTTGTATCGCTTTGTTCGCCCTAAGTTGGCGGGGGTATGCCCAGATGTGGGTCCCTTGCTCACTTTGCCACTGGATTCAAGCAAGCCTGGCTGATGACGGCTGGAATGCCAGAAACCGGTCCTAGGATGCTTGTTTCCGGTCCAGGGAAGACATGGTTTGGCAGTTCGGGCTGGACTGTTCCCATGAGGCACAGGGTCAGACTGATTTGCATATGGCCATGTCTGAACTGGGGTGGTGGAGTGAGCTATAGAATGATGATGGATTAAACCCAGATCAGTTGACTGGGGGTGAGTGTTTGATTGGCTCAAACGTTCCGTCCATCATCCCCTTTTGTATCGCTTTGTTCGCCCTAAGTTGGCGGGGGTATGCCCAGACGTGGGTCCCTTGCTCACTTTGCCACTGGATTCAAGCAAGCCTGGCTGATGACGGCTGGAATGCCAGAAACCGGTCCTAGGATGCTTGTTTCCGGTCCAGGGAAGACATGGTTTGGCAGTTCGGGCTGGACTGTTCCCATGAGGCACAGGGTCAGACTGATTTGCATATGGCCATGTCTGAACTGGGGTGGTGGAGTGAGCTAAAGAATGATGATGGATTAAACCCAGATCAGTTGACTGGGGTGAGTGTTTGATTGGCTCAAACGTTCCGTCCATCATCCCCTTTTGTATCGCTTTGTTCGCCCTAAGTTGGCGGGGGTATGCCCAGACGTGGGTCCCTTGCTCACTTTGCCACTGGATTCAAGCAAGCCTGGCTGATGACGGCTGGAATGCCAGAAACCGGTCCTAGGATGCTTGTTTCCGGTCCAGGGAAGACATGGTTTGGCAGTTCGGGCTGGACTGTTCCCATGAGGCACAGGGTCAGACTGATTTGCATATGGCCATGTCTGAACTGGGGTGGTGGAGTGAGCTAAAGAATGATGATGGATTAAACCCAGATCAGTTGACTGGGGGTGAGTGTTTGATTGGCTCAAGCGTTCCGTCCATCATCCCCTTTGTATCGCTTTGTTCGCCCTAAGTTGGCGGGGGTATGCCCAGACGTGGGTCCCTTGCTCACTTTGCCACTGGATTCAAGCAAGCCTGGCTGATGACGGCTGGAATGCCAGAAACCGGTCCTAGGATGCTTGTTTCCGGTCCAGGGAAGACATGGTTTGGCAGTTCGGGCTGGACTGTTCCCATGAGGCACAGGGTCAGACTGATTTGCATATGGCCATGTCTGAACTGGGGTGGTGGAGTGAGCTAAAGAATGATGATGGATTAAACCCAGATCAGTTGACTGGGGTGAAGTAGCAATACGTAACT